>JAQOWZ010000041.1:1619519-2138956 GCA_035578165.1 Stenolophus ochropezus
ATATATATATATATATATATATATATATATATATATATATACATATATATATATATATATATATATATATATATATATATATATATATATATTGATAAAACATTCATATTCATGCTTTAGGATCTATACTATAGATGGTTTTAAGCATTAAACATGCAAAAGTTTTCTTTTAGCTAAAATGTGATAAAGAATTATAAAATTCGGGCGCGGATGCAAATATTTATATGATTTTAAAAAAAAATTAAGTCAGATTTTACTTATTCTTCAAATAGATATTTTTGGTAAAACATTCATATAAAGCTAAAATATGATGAAGAATTATAAAATTCGGGCGCGGAAGCAAATATTTATATAATTTTTTACAAAAATAAAGTCAGATTTTACCTTTTCTTGAAACGGATATTTTTGTTAAAACAATCATAATCATGCTTTAGGATCTATACTATGGATAATTTTAGCATTGGACTTGCAAAAGTGACCAAAACGTGGTACCAATCATATAATAAACATGCAATTTTCGGGGGTCATTTTAATGAATACGTTGTATATTGTAAGCTACATGGGCTGGATTCTAGAATGCCTACCATATTTGAAATGGCAATTTTCTTGTTGCAATGTTTTCTTTTAGCTAAAATATGATAAAGAATTGTAAAATTAGGGAGCGGAAGCAAATATTTATATGATTTTTTACAAAAATTATATCAGATTTTACCTATTCTTAAAATGGTTATTTTTGTTATAACATTCATATTCATGCTTTAGGATCTATACTATGGATGGTTTTAAGCATTGGCCATGCAAAAGTGACCAAAACGTGGTACCAATCAGATAATAAACATTCAATTTTCGAGTGTCATTTTAATGAATACGTTGTATATTGTAAGCTATATGGGCTGGATTCTAGAATACCTACTACACTTGAAATAGCAATTTTCTTGTTGCAATGTTTTCTTTTAGCTAAAATATGATGAAGAATTATATAATTCGGGCGCGGAAGCAAATATTTATATGATTTTTTACAATAATAAAGTCAGATTTTACCTATTCTTGAAATGGATATTTTTGTTAAAACATTCATATTCATGCTTTAGGGTCTATACTGTAACAGCACGTACCCTACCTTCTTCGTACATACAATTTTATTTTAGCCAAAGATCGTTTAGTGGAAGGTTTAACTTACCCAACGTTGTGTTTATTTAAATAAGTAACCCTTCATCGTCGTAATACAGAGTAGCTGTTAAAAGTGGAGGAATTTGGACAGGTATTTGGTACAATAAAAGAATGGTATTCACTCCAAAAGACAGATAAAATATCTATCTTGTGCATTTATTTATAATTAAGAAATTTGTAAAGTGCTGTGGAATATTATGCTCTCCGGTATTCACCTTAATAACCTGAGTGAAACCACAGCCAAAACCTCAGGTAGGGAGACAATTTTGAACATTTAAAAATAATATAAAAATATTACATTCAATTCAAAAAGAGTCTCAATCCCAATAATTTATTATAATCATTTATGGTAAAATTGAGTTATTGTGACCAAACTGATATTGGAAGTCATTGACAGATGTAAGTGTGTGCGTGTTGGTTTGCGTTGCTCTGATATCTTTTGTTTCTAGGGGCGCTCGGCATTTCCAGAGGGCCGTTGTTTTGGGGTAGACTCCCAGCTGAGCTGGCGATTCTAAAGCAATTACCACTGAGTGGTCGCACGCTCCTCGTTGTGCCGGTGCCGCACCACTGTTGTGTATTGTTTATTTATACGCAAGTGAACATTCGTTCGTGCTGATACGGCACATTCTTGAGTCTGAGAGTTTGTGCAGAGCACAAAGTCTCGCAAATTACAATTGTTAGACAACCAATATTAGATCGGTTATATTTAATAAAAATATGATATCATTGTGACAACTATAAATCATTTAGGGATATTTATATAAAGAAAATAACACACACATAACTAGCTTGTCCGAGTTGAGTCTGGAGTAATGATGTAGGATGATATATAGTGATGATACACTCGCTCCTGGCATGGCCATAGCGGAGAGTGTTAGGAGGAGGATATAGTGATGATACACTCGCTCCTGGCATGGCCATAGCGCAGAGTGTTAGGAGGCTGATATAGTGATGATACACTCGCTCCTGGCATAGTCATAGCGCAGAGTGTTGGGATGATGATATAGTGATGATACACTCGCTCCTGGCATAGCCATAGCGCAGAGTGTTGGAATGATGATATAGTGATGGTACACTCGCTCCTGGCATAGCCATAGCGCAGAGTGTTGGAATAATGATATAGTGATGATACACTCGCTCCTGGTATAGCCATAGCGCAGAATGTTGAAATGATGATATAGTAATGATACGCTCGCTCCTGGCATAGCCATAGCGCATAGTGTTGGAATGATGATATAGTGATGATACACTCGCTCCTAGCACAGCCATAGCGCAGAGTGTTGGGATGATGATAGTGTTGGGAAGCGGAACCGGAGTGACCAGGAGGACTTACCTCGGACAAGCCAAGCATAAGTGGAGTCCTGGATCCGACCTCCTGAGTACAGCTTTGGGTTATATACAAAAATATCCCTCTTCTCTCTTTCAGAATGAGGGCGTTTCGGGGGTAGCGTTTTCTCACCACCACGATCCAGACGCTTGATCGTGGAATCTTCTAGAATCTACATATCAACCCTGCAGGTACAGGCTCAGCGTCTTGCAGTCTGTCCCTTTCAAGTGGTTTGGCCATCTGGCTCTAGCGCCACGACGTGAAGTCCATGGGCGTGCGGATGATCCCTTTACTTTGGTGCATTTCAAAATGTCTAACACAAAACATTACCTATATTCTCTGTTATATTACATTGCTAATTTAAATAAATATATACTATCTGCAAATAAAATTATAAAATTCGGGCGCGGAAGCAAATATTTATATGATTTTTTACAATAATAAAGTCAGATTTTACCTATCCTTGAAATGGAAATTTTTGTTAAAATATTCATATTCATGCTTGAGGATCTATACTATGGATGGTTTTAGCATTGAGCAGACAAAAGTGACCAAAACGTGGTACCAATCAGATAATAAACATTCAATTTTCGAGTGTCATTTTATTGAAAACGTTGTATATTGTAAGCTACATGGGCTAGATTCTAGAAAACCTACCACACTTGAAATAGCAATTTTCTTGATGCAATGTTTTCTTTTAGGTAAAATATGATAAAAAATTATAAAATTCGCACGCGGAAGCAAATATGTATATGATTTTTTACAAAAATAAAGTCAGATTTTACCTATGCTTGAAATGGATATATTTGTTAAAACATTCATATTCATGCTTTAGGATCTATACTATGGATGGCTTTAAGCATTGGACATGCAAAAGTGATCAAAACGTAGTACCAATCAGATAATAAACGTTAAATTTTTGAGTGTCATTTTAATAAATACGTTGTATATTGTAACCTACATGGGCTGGATTCTAGGATACCTACCACACTTGAAATACAAATTTTCTTTTTGCAATGTTTTCTTTTAGCTAAGATATGATGAAGAATTATGAAATTTAGGCGCGGAAGCAAATAGTTATATGATTTCTTACAAAAATAAATTTAGATCTTACCTTTTCTTGAAATGGATATTTTTGTTAAAACATTCATATTCATGCTTTAGGATCTATACTATGGATAGTTTTAAGCATTGGACATGCTAAAGTGACCAAAACGTGGTACCAATCAGATAATAAACATTCAATTTTTGGGTGTCATTTTATTAAATATGTTGTATATTGTAAGCTACATGGGCTTGATTCTGGATTACCTACCACACGTAAAATAACATATTTCTTGTAGCAATGTTTTTTTTAGCTAAGATATGATGAAGAATTATAAAATTCGGGCGCGGAAACAAATATTTATATTTTTTTTTACAAAAATTAAGTCAGATTTCACTTCTTCTTGAAATAGATATTTTTGTTAAAACATTCATATTCATGCTTTAGGATCTATACTATGGATGGTTTTGAACATTAGACATGCAAAGGTGACCAAATCGTCGTACCAATCATAAATAAACATTCAATTTTCGGGTCACATTTTAATGAATACGTTGTATATTGTAAGCTACATAGGCTGGATTCTAAATTACCTACCACACTTGAAATAGCAATATTCTTGTTGCAATGTTTTCTTTAAGCTAAAATATTATAAAGAATTATAAAATTCGGGCGCGGAAGAAAATATTTATATGATTTTTTACAAAAATAAAGTCAGATTTTACCTATTCTTGAAATGGATAATTTTTGTTAAACCATTCATATTCATGCTTTAGGATCTATACTATGGTTGGTTTTAAACATTAGACATGCAAAGGTGACCAAATCGTGGTACCAATCATAAATAAACATTCAATTTTCGGGTCACATTTTAATGAATACGTTGTATATTGTAAGCTACATGGGCTGGATTCTAGAATCCCTACCACACTTGAAATAGCAATTTTCTTGTTGCAATGATTTCTTTTAGCTAAAATATAATAAAGAATTATAAAATTCGGGCGCGGAAGCAACTATTTATATGATTTTTTACAAAAATTATGTCAGATTTTACCTATTCCTGAAATGGATATTTTTGTTAAAATATTCCTATTTATGCTTTAGGATATATACTATGGATGGTTTTAAGCATTGAACTTGCAAAAGTGATCAAAATGTGGTACCAATCAGATAATTAACATTCTATTTTCGGGTGTTATTTTAATGAATACTTTGTATATTGTAAGCTACATGAGATGGAGTCTAGAATACCTACCACACTTGAAATAGCAATTTTCTAGTTGCAATGTCTTCTTTTAGCTAAAATATGATAAAGAATTATAAAATTCGGGCGCGGAAACAAAAATTTATATGATTTTTTACAAAAATTAAGTCAGATTTTACCTATTCTTGACGAATACGTTGTATATTTTAAGCTACATGGGCTGGATTCAAGAATACCTACCACACTTGAAATAGCAATTTTCTTGTTGCAATGTTTTCTTTTAGCTATAATATGATAAATTATTATAAAATTCGGGCGCGGAAGCAAATATTTATATGATTTTTTACAAAAATAAAGTCAGATTTTACCTATTCTTGAAATGGATATTTTGTTAAAACATTTATTTTCATGCTTTAGGATCTATACTATGGATGGTTTTAAGCATTGGACATGCAAAAGTGATCAAAACGTAGTACAAGTCAGATAAGAAACATTCAATTTTTGGGTGTCATATTAATGAATACGTTGTATATTGTAAGCTACATGGGCTGGATTCTAGAATACCTACCTCACTTGAAATAGCAATTTTCTTGTTGCAATGTTTTCCTTTAGCTAAAATATGATGAAGAATTATAAAATTCGGGCGCGGAAGCAAATATTTATATGATTTTTCACAAAAATAAAATCAGATTTTACCTATTCTTGATGAATACGTTGTATATTTTAAGCTACATGGGTTGGATTCTAGAATACCTACAACATTTGAAATAGCAATTTTCTTGTTACAATGTTTTTTTTTAGCTAAAATATGATGAAGAATTATAAAATTCGGGCGCCGAAGCAAATATTTAAATGATTTTTTACTAAAATAATGTCAGATTTTACTTATTCTTGAAATGGATAATTTTTGTTAAAACCTTCATATTCATGCTTTAGGATCTATACTATGTATGGTTTTAAGCATTTCACTTGCAAAAGTGACCAAATGTGGTACCAATCAGATAATAAACATTTAATTTTCGGGTGTCATTTTAATGAATACTTTGTATATTGTAAGCTACATGAGCTGGAGTCTAGAATACATACCACACTTGAAATAGCAATTTTCTAGTTGCAATGTCTTCTTTTAGCTAAAATATGATAAAGAATTATAAAATTCGGGCACGGAAGCAAAAATTTATATGATTTTTTACAAAAATTAAGTCAGATTTTACCTATTCTTGACGAATACGTTGTATATTGTAAGCTACATGGGCTGGATTCTAGAATACCTACCACACTTGAAATAGCAATTTTCTTGTTGCAATGTTTTCTCTTAGCTATAATATGATAAATTATTATAAAATTCGGGCGCGGAAGCAAATATTTATATGATTTTTTACAAAAATAAAGTCAGATTTTACCTATTCTTGAAATGGATATTTTTGTAAAAACATTTATTTTCATGCTTTAGGATCTATACTATGGATGGTTTTAAGCATTGGACATGCAAAAGTGATCAAAACGTAGTACCAGTCAGATAATAAACATACAATTTTTGGGTGTCATTTTAATGAATACGTTGTATATTGTAAGCTACATGGGCTGGATTCTAGAATACCTACCTCACTTGAAATAGCAATTTTC
Source organism: Stenolophus ochropezus (assembly GCA_035578165.1). Lineage (NCBI taxonomy): Eukaryota > Metazoa > Arthropoda > Insecta > Coleoptera > Carabidae > Stenolophus > Stenolophus ochropezus. Next base: position 1,625,892 of record JAQOWZ010000041.1, read on the forward strand.
TTGTTGCAATGTTTTCTTTTAGCTAAAATATGATGAAGAATTATAAAATTCGGGCGCGGAAGCAATTATTTATATGATTTTTCACAAAAATAAAATCAGATTTTACCTATTCTTCATAAATACGTTGTATAATTTAAGCTACATGGGTTGGATTCTAGAATACGTACAACATTTGAAATAGCAATTTTCTTGTTGCAATGTTTTTTTTAGCTAAAATATGATGAAGAATTATAAAATTCGGGCGCCGAAGCAAATATTTAAATGATTATTTACAAAAATAATGTCAGATTTTATCTATTCTTGAAATGGATAATTTTTGTTAAAACATTCATATTCATGCTTTAGAATCTATACTATGGATGGTTTTAAGCATTTCACTTGCAAAAGTGACCAAAACGTGGTACCAATTAGATAATAAACATTCAATTTTCGGGTGTCATTTTAATGAATACTTTGTATATTGTAAGCTACATGGGCTGGATTCTAGAATACCTACCACACATGAAATAGCATTTTTCTTGTTGCAATATTTTCTTTAAGCTAAAATATGATAAGGAATTATAAAATTCGGGCGCGGAAGCAAATATTTATATCATATTTTACAAAAATAGAGTCAGATTTTACTTATTCTTGAAATGGATATTTTTGTTAAAACATTCATATTTATGCTATAGGATCTATACTATGAATGGTTTTAAGCATTGGACATTCAAAGGTGACCAAATCGTGGTACCAATCAAAAATAAACATTAAATTTCCGGGTCTCATTTTACTGAATACGTTGTATATTGTAAGCTACATGGGCTGGATTCTAGAATACCTACCACACTTGAAATAGCAATTATCTTGTTGCAATGTTTTCTTTTAGCTAAAATATAATAAAGAATTATAAAATTCGGGCGCGGAAGCGAATATTTATATTATTTTTTACAAAAATAAAGTCAGAGTTTACCTATTCTTGAGATGGATATTTTTGTTAAAACATTTATATTCAATGCTTTAGGATCTATACTATGGATGATTTCGAAGCATTCCACGCCGTCCAATCCCACCCCGTCCAATTAATATCCGGTGCCACGCCGTCCAAAGTTACCCCTACTCCCAGTGCCACGCCGTCCAAATACACTAATGCCACGCCGTCCAAACTGGTACAGATACTAGACTACAGATGTCTCTACTTTCGATCTCCCCCCCACTCCCAGTGCCACGCCGTCCAAACTGGTACAGCTAGTAGAGTACAGATGTCTTTACTTTCGATCTTTAATGCAATTATTTGCCGCGTCATATTTTACAGAAAGCATAATTTATGTTGATATACCAGTAAAAGTAATGTACAATAAATAATATACATATTTAAACCTTGAATCGGATATTTGTATCAAAGTAATATAAAAATAACTTTTTTATTTGAAATTATTATGTACAGAATGAATAGTAGAAATAGTTGAGATAATCAACGAACATATGACTAAATTTGTTGAACTCAAAGGAATTATTTGATTACTTTTAGAAGTCTTTCCCACAATAATGATAAAATAATGTATCAAAATATTATTGATTTTGTAATAATCAACTTCAGTTGTTGGTACAACAAAAATTTTATTTCTAGTGATTTTGACACAAGGTTTGGAATTAGCAAAAAATGATCCGTTAGTTGTAATCAATTTTTTTGAATAAATGTTACAATGCGGCTCGATCTCCGACTACGCAATGAGTATTATTTATGCAGCCATTATCTTATCCACTCGGTTATGGAGCATTTTGTTTGAAAATTTATAATAACACAAGAACGACAAATGTCAAAATACAATTCATTTCATCAAATATTTCAATTAAGTAAGCTCATACTCAATAATATTTAATATCAGTAGATGCAAAATTAAATAATCTAATCAACCGTACTACATACACCCCATCATATTTAGCGGCATAGATGAAAATAGCAAAAATTCCCTATGTCAAGGTTCTAGTATTCACACTGTACATAAAATTTGTTTATAGAGGAATTTTAATAATGCAGAAGCTGGAAATATAAACATTTTTACTAATAAAATTTTACAATATAAATCAGCACATTTATTCTGAATAAAGTTATCGCTAGATAGATAAAATTCAATCTTAAAGAAATACATATATTTGACATTTACATTGAGAATAAGTTTTATAAAAATCAGAAGACCCATTATCCAGGGGCGCCCAGAGAATTTAAGGAGTTGTTACGGTTTCATTTTACTCATTCTTATAAATCTTTCTTATCAATTCTTGAGAACCTAAAAATGTCAAGCTGTTTATAATTTTGCTTACATTTAATTTCGGCTTAGAATCATTTGTTCAGTTACGTACCTCTCTCTTTTTTTGTATGTTTCAATTTAGAGTATTCCATGTTGTCCTTTGTTTTTGTTTTATTGTATATCTCAGTTTCTAGCTGTCACCTTCAATTCTCGTTGACAGCATCTGTTTCATGCAGTTTTTATTTTGACAGTAGCGGCTGCGCGTGCACTCTCGCCCGGTTGAATAGTTTCAGTTACCGAGATCAATTTTTTACAAATTACCCTTATTCCCTTTTGCTTTTGAAGGCCATAATTACTAACCCATTTGCAGAAAATTTTCAGCAATATTATTTAAGCTTCTCAATCCTGTTTGTTGGACAGCACACGAAACGCTAGTGTGATGGTTTTCTTAGCTAATTGTTTGATCTGGTAGGTATATTTCTTGATGTGAGTTTACATCAGATCTACTAACCGGTTAAAAAAAATCAGTAACCGGTATTTTGAACGAAAATTGTGAACTTTAACAGTAATTTTATCCGATATTTTTAAAACCAAAAATACCGGAACAAATAATAAACCGGTTTTAGCGGACATTAATCTTTACTTTAATAACATTTAGTGCGATTTTTAAAAATATATTATGATATAGATTTTTTTAATATTTGTTACATTTTTTATTTCCATAGGAGTCATGACAATTTACATTTTATTGAAGTGTCATAACAGTAGGTAGTTTGTTAGAGAGCTTTGGGCAGGTTTACTCTTAAAAAATGACCTACGTTTCTCTGAAAGTATATTATAGGAATTTTTGTAAATATTCATGTTTGACGTTGAATGCAGCACGAAACATGATCGCTTATTTTTATTTAATTAATTTTTTATTTATTTTTTTAATATTTTTTTATCAGCCGATATATGAACTGGTTTAAACCTGTGTCTAATTTTTAAAAACCGGTTTTTGAGTTAAAACCTTTATTTTTATAATGTTGTCAATGTGGGTAAACCGTTAACCAGTATTTTTTTACAGTTACATGCCTTTGTTTACATGTACATTATTTTGGCATATTTTTGCTGTATTTCATAATATTTCTGCATATTTTTAACACATTTTATGCATATATGTTTTTTACATGCATGTAATTCTAGGTCTAGTTATAACGAAATTACATAACTGATTTTGAATCCAATTGGGAGTCGCCAACAAAGAAGCTAACATCTGGTGACAAAAAAATAGTAGGGAAAACATTGTAGATGTCGCATGTTCATTGACCTTTATACACTAGTGTATAAGGTCGATGCGCATAGTAATAGCATAGGAGTGTAAATATTTTCTTCAAAATTTAACTAGTATAATTCTTTTGTATCACTGTACAGTAATTATTTAAGTTCTGAAATATCCCTGCACTATTTATTAATCGACGAAGTTTTTCGTATGATTTTAGTTCATGTATGTATTATGTAGTGCATTTTATACTTAGAAATATAAATAATAGTGAGGGATGGGATTTTTTTCGATTGTGGTGTAGTGTAGATAAAAAACAATTAATCGAAATTTCAGTCATACAGCGTTTATTCCTACAAAACCGACGTTTCGGTATACACTTATACCTTCATCAGGGTAAGTAGAATCTATAGATTATAATCATTGATTCTACTTACCCTGATAAAGGTATAAGTGTATACCGAAACGTCGGTTTTGTAGGAATAAACGCTGTATGACTGAAATTTCGATTAATTGTTTTTTATAAATAATAGTGTTGTAAGTGGTAATAGGAGGAGATACTTATTTAATTATCATTCAGCGGTAAAAGAAAATAAATATTTTTATATTTACAAGAATGCCTACAAAAAACATCTGATATTTTGACCACATCTAAAATTTCAGAAAAACGAAAATTATTATTTTTTTGTTATTAAAATTGAAAACAAACAATTCATTTGAAGTAATTTCCATAATTTTCAATGTATCTTATATTAATGGTAATGCTCGTACATTGGTGTGACTATTCGTACTGATTTTCAGACACTTGTAATGATAAACAATTTGAATATTAACTAAAATTTATGCAATCTATCTTTAAATTCTAGTAATAAAATAATTGATTTAACGTTTAACTAGTGACTTGGTTTGCTTTTGAAAAGAACAATAAAATTATAGTGAAAGCATTTTTATAATTTTTCTATTATCTACCGTAATACGTGACCTAATAATACTATATAGAACATATGTTTCGTACTGATTTTGTCTTTAACATTAAAACCAATTATTTTTATTTTAGAGAACAACAACAGCAAATTTTAAATATATCAATACGTTTTTTAAAAATTTAAGAACGTTAGAGTAATTTTAGATTGTACAATGATTGATCTGCAAAAAATGAGTAGTTGTAGAATAAATTCAACCACAGGCCGCACAACACCAGTTAAATATATTAATAAATATCTCCTAATGTAATAAACATATTTTATATACTACATCTCGCTACAATTTACGGTAACAATATTAAATTGATAGATAAACTCTATAAACTAATGCTGTGAGATGCAGTGAAATCCAGTGTTTTCCCAACTATTCGCATTTTAGTGCTACCTTGTGTTATCAGTGGCGACTCCTAATAGTAAGACTATATTTCTACAATACAATCCATTATTGTCACATTTGTTGCTAGTTTTCTTCTTTCTACTGGTTTGCGAATAAGATTCTACCATGATTCGTAATAAATTTACGTAGTCTTTCTTGTGCATCTCTCAGTTCTGCTCTAGCTTTCGTTGGCAGTATTTGACGAAGAGTTAAAGAGTAGAATTATAGCACACGTTGCTCTAGCTTCTGATGGCAGCATTTGATGAAGAGTTAAAGAGTAGAATGATAGCACACGTTGCTCTAGCTTTCGTTGGCAGTATTTGACGAAGAGTTAAAGAGTAGAATGATAGCACACGTTGCTCTAGCTTCTCATGGCAGCATTTGATGAAGAGTTAAAGAGTAGAATGACAGCACACGTTGCTCTAGCTTTCGTTGGCAGTATTTGACGAAGAGTGAAAGAGTAGAATGACAGCACACGTTGCTCTAGCTTCTGATGGCAGCATTTGATGAAGAGTTAAAGAGTAGAATGATAGCACACGTTGCTCTAGCTTCTGATGGCAGCATTTGATGAAGAGTTAAAGAGTAGAATGACAGCACACGTTGCTCTAGCTTTCGTTGGCAGTATTTGACGAAGAGTGAAAGAGTAGAATGATAGCACACGTTGCTCTAGCTTCTGATGGCAGCATTTGATGAAGAGTTAAAGAGTAGAATGATAGCACACGTTGCTCTAGCTTCTGATGGCAGCATTTGATGAAGAGTTAAAGAGTAGAATGACAGCACACGTTGCTCTAGCTTTCGTTGGCAGTATTTGACGAAGAGTTAAAGAGTAGAATGACAGCACACGTTGCTCTAGTTTTCGTTGGCAGTATTTGACGAAGAGTTAAAGAGTAGAATGTTAGCACACGTTGCTCTAGCTTCTGATGGCAGCATTTGATGAAGAGTGAAAGAGTAGAATGACAGCACACGTTGCTCTAGCTTCTGATGGCAGCATTTGATGAAGAGTTAAAGAGTAGAATGACAGCACACGTTGCTCTAGCTTCTGATGGCAGCATTTGATGAAGAGTTAAAGAGTAGAATGATAGCACACGTTGCTCTAGCTTCTGATGGCAGCATTTGATGAAGAGTTAAAGAGTAGAATGACAGCACACGTTGCTCTAGCTTTCGTTGGCAGTATTTGACGAAGAGTGAAAGAGTAGAATGATAGCACACGTTGCTCTAGCTTCTGATGGCAGCATTTGATGAAGAGTTAAAGAATAGAATGATAGCACACGTTGCTCTAGCTCCTCATGGCAGCATTTGATGAAGAGTTAAAGAGTTGAATGATAGCACACGTTGCTCTAGCTTCTGATGGCAGTATTTGACGAAGAGTTAAAGAGTAAAATGACAGCACACGTTGCTCTAGCTTTCGTTGGCAGTATTTGACCAAGAGTTAAAGAGTAGAATGATAGCACACGTTGCTCTAGCTTCTGATGGCAGCATTTGATGAAGAGTTAAAGAGTAGAATGATAGCACACGTTGCTCTAGCTTCTGATGGCAGTATTTGATGAAGAGTTAAAGAGTAGAATGACAGCACACGTTGCTCTAGCTTCTGATGGCAGCATTTGATGAAGAGTGAAAGAGTAGAATGACAGCACACGTTGCTCTAGCTTTCGTTGGCAGTATTTGACGAAGAGTGAAAGAGTAGAATGATAGCACACGTTGCTCTAGCTTCCGATGGCAGCAATGTAATTTGGTTAATTACGTGTTGTAAAATTTGTCATGTACAGTGAATAATAATAATGAAAAGTGAATAATTATAGAAACACCCGAATAGGTGCAGTTAATATAGGGGAACGACATAGAGAACATCGAGTTGAAGGATCATCATCATGCGGATTTTCTCTTATACGAAATTGATCAGCACACTGTCTGCATAAGCATAAATGCTGGCAATTAACGAGCAAAACTTGCCTTGTGCTTGTCAGGCAAACAAGGCAAGGCGGCAGAGCATAAACAGGCGGTGGTGTTGGAGCAAGTTGTCGCGGTGGTGGTCTTGGTATACGGGCTTGTCTTGGTGGCGGAGACGGAGTTCGGTCTTGTGCTGATGGCGGAGACGAAGTCCGGTCTTGTGTTGGTGACGGAGATGGAGTGTGGGCTTCTCTTGGTGGCGGAGACGGAGTGCGGGCTTGTACTGGTGGCGGAGACGGAGTGCGGACTTGTGCTGGTAGCGGAGATGGTGTGCGGACTTGCGCTGACGGTGGAGTTAGTTGCCGCAGCTGAGGTGGTAGTGGTACTGGCATGTCTAATAGGTAATAATTAAAAAATGATGAATCATTTTAATTTTAGAAGAATACAATATAAATTACCTGGGATATTATTCAGAGTACGCTCTATGGATCGTACGCCGTAGTTCATAAATAATAAAAATCGGCGAATATTGCCGTCATTTGCCAGTTGTTCTTCTGCTCGCCTTATTTTTTGGTCCAGATGAACATAGCGGCGTCGGCGTTGATGCGGCAGCATAACGCCAGATTGCAATCTGATGAAATCAACGGCCTTTGCATGTTCTACGCCAATTAAATTTTGCGTGAAGCTCCATATATTTGGACGCGGTCGTCGCATTACACTGCAATAAAGTGAAGAAGAAGCAATAAACAATTAAAATAAATATTTATAATGCTTACCGGTACAGTTGCCTATGAAATGCTTCGACAGCATTATTGGTTCGGTGGTATTTTTCATACACACTGATTTGGAGAGGTAACCATTGCCGCCGCAAATAGCGAATGAAATTTGCCGCATTAACGTTGTGCTTTTGCGATATACTTTCGATTACATCCACTCCGCTTCTCAACAATTCCCGTGGCAATAATGGTAAAACCATCGCTACCCGTATTAAAATTCTCGTTTGTTGCCTAACACCAGCGCGCAATAAACCTTGTTCTTGTGCTTTTTTAAAAATAGCTCTGGCATAATGGAACCAGCAGCCTTTTAAATTAACTCCTTGAAAAGAAGTAACTACGGCAGTTCGCATGGCCGTTTCATAATCAGCCATCACACTGAGAACTGTAGTGTTTCTTAGCATTCGAGCTACATATTCAAAGACACTCTCGTATGCTGCCCTCGTTTTCCTTTCCATCATAGCAAATATAATGGGAAATGTCTAAAAAATATAAAATATATAATAATAATAATATGTAAAATGTATCATACACATAGTACATAAAAGCTGTAATTTTGTAAACGTTTGAATAACTCATTTATTTTACACAAATTCCTTAGCCTGAACGACGTGAAAAATTGTTATAATTCATATTATTTTCTATTTAGCTACAAGGAGCTTAGGAAAGGGAACAATCATATTAATGAACATATAATATACTAAAATAATTACCATATTATCATACAACAAGTGTATGGTAAATAGCTGTGATGCTTCCTGCTCTCGGCACCACTTTAAAAGTGGCATCCATGTGAAGATGGACACCAACTTGTTGTAAAATCTGACTTCATTTTTGTAAAAAATCATATAAATATTTGCTTGTTCGCCCGAATTTTATAATTCTTTATCATATTTTAGCTAAAAGAAAACATTTCAACAAGAAATTCGCTATTTCAATTGTGGTAGGTATTCTAGAATCCAGCCCATGTAGCTAACAATATACAACGTATTCACTAAAATGATACCCGACAATTGAATGTTTACTATCTGATTGGTACCACGTTTTGGTCACTTTTGCATGTCCAATGCTGAAAACTATTCATAGTAAAGATCCTAAAGAAGCATGAAAATGAAAGTTTTAACAAAAATATCCATTTCAAGAATAGGTAAAATCTGACTTTATTTTTGTGAAAAATCATATAAATATTTGCTTGCGCGCCCAAATTTCATAATTCTTTATCATATTTTAGCTAAAAAAAGACATTGCAACAAGAAAATTGCTATTTCGAGTGTGGTAGGTATTCTAGAATCCAGCCCATGTAACTTACAATATACAACGTATTAATCAAGAATAGGTAAAATCTGATATAATTTTTGTAAAAAATGATATAAATATTTGCATCCGCGCCCGACTTTAATAATTCTTTATCATATATTAGCTAAAAGAAAATATTGCAACAAGAAAATTGCTATTTCAAGTGTGGTAGGTATTCTAGAATCCAGCCCATGTAGCTTACAATATACAACGTATTCATCAAGAATAGGTAAAATCTGAATTTATTTTTGCAAAAAATCATATAAATATTTGATTCCGCGCTTGTATTTTATAATTCTTTATCTTAGTTTAGCTAAAAGAAAACATTGCAACAAGAAAATTGCTATTTCAAGTGTGGTAGGTATTCTAGAATCCAGCCCATGTAGCTTACAATATACAACGTATTCATCAAGAATAGGTAATATCTGAATTTATTTTTGAAAAAATCATATAAATATTTGCTTCCGCGCCCTAATTTAATAATTCTTCATCATATTTTAGCTAAAAGACAACATTGCAACAAGAAGATTGCTATTTCAAGTGTGGTAGATATTCTAGAATCCAGCACATGTTGCTTACAAAATACAACCTATTCATCAAGAATAGGTAAAATCTGACTTTATTTATGTAAAAAATCATATATATATATATATATATATATATATATATTTATATATATATATATATATATATATATATATATATATTTATATATATATATATATATATATATATATATAATTGCTTCCGCGCCCGAATTTTATAATTCTTAATTATATTTTAGCTAAAGGAAACATTTCAACAAGAAAATTGCTATTTTAAATGTGGTAGGTATTCTACAATCCAGCCCATGTAGCTAACAATATACAACGTATTCACTAAAATGATACCCGAATATTGAATGTTTATTTTCTGATTGGTACCACGTTTTGGTTTTGGTTTTAACAAAAATATCCATTTCAAGAATATGTAAAATCTGTCTTTATTTTTGTAAAAAATCATAAAAATATTTGCTACCGCGCCCGAATTTTATAATTCTTCTTCATATTTTAGCTAAAAGAAAACATTGCAACAAAAAAATAGCTATTTCAAGTGTGGTAGGTATTCTAGAATCCTACCCATGTAGCTTACAATATACAAGGTATTCATCAAGAATAGGTAAAATCTGACTTTATTTTTGTAAAAAAACCATATAAATATTTGCTTTCCCGCCCGAATTTTATAAATCTTCATCATATTTTAGCTAAAAGAAAACATTGCAACAAGAAAATTGCTATTTCAAGTGTGGTAGGTATTCTAGAATCCAGCCCATGTAGCTCACAATATACAACGTATTCATCAAGAATATGTAAAATGTTACTTTATTGTTGTAAAAAATCATATAAATATTTGCTTCTGCGCCGGAATTTTGTAATTCTTCATCATAATTTAGCTAAGAGAAAACATTGCAACAAGAAAATTGCTATTTCAAGTGTGGTAGGTATTCTAGAATCCAGCCTGTGTAGCTTACAATATACAACGTAATCATCAAGAATAGGTAAAATCTGACTTTATTTTTGTAAAAAAACCATATAAATATTTGCTTCCGCGCCCGAATTTCATAATTCTTCATCATATTTTAGCTTAAAGAAAACATTGCAACAAGAAAATTGCTATTTCAAGTGGGGTAGGTATTCTAGAATCCAGCCCATGTAGCACACAATATACGACGTATTCATTAAAATGACACCAGAAAATTGAATGTTTATTATCAGATTGGTACCACGTTTTGGTAACTTTTGTATGTCCAATGCTTATAACCATCCATAGTAATGATTCCAAAGCATGAATATGAATGTTTTAACAAAAATATCCATTTAAAGAATAGGTAAAATCTGACTTTATTTTTGTAAAAGATCATATAAATATTTGCTTCCCCGCCCAAATTTTATAATTCTTCATCATATTTTAGCTAAAAGAAAACATTGCAACAAGAAAATTGCTATTTCAAGTGTGGTAGGTATTCTAGAATCCAGCCCATGTAGCTTACAATTTATAACGTATTCATCAAGAATAGGTAAAATCTGACTTTATTCTTGTAAAAAATTATATAAATATTTGCTTCCGCGCCCGACTTTTATAATTCTTCATCGTATTTTAGTTAAAAGAAAACATTGCAACAAGAAAATTGCTATTTCAAGTATGGTACGTATTCAAGAATCCAGCCCATGTAGCTTATAATATACAACGTCTTCACTAAAATGATACCCGAAAATTGAATGTTTATTATCTGATTGGTACCACGTTTTGGTTACTTTTGCATATTTAATGCTTAAAACCATCCATAGTATAGTTCTTAAAGCATAAATATGAATGTTTTAACAAAACAATCCATTTCAAGAAAAGGTAAAATCCGACTTTATTTTAGTGAAAAATCCTATAAATATTTGCTTCCGCGCCCGAATTTTATAATACTTCATCATATTTGAGTTAAAAGAAAATATTGCAACAGGAAAATTGCTATTTCAAATGTGGTAGATATTCTAGAACCCAGCCCATGTAGCTTACAATATACAACGTATTCATCAAGAATAGGTAAAATCTGACTTTACTTTTGTAAAAAATCATATAAATATTTGCTTCCGCGCCCGAATTTTATAATACTTCATCATATTTGAGTTAAAAGAAAATATTGCAACAGGAAAATTGCTATTTCAAATGTGGTAGGTATTCTAGAACCAAGCCCATGTAGCTTACAATATACAACGTATTCATCAAGAATAGGTAAAATCTGACTTTACTTTTGTAAAAAATCATATAAATATTTGCTTCCGCGCCCAAATTTTATAATTCTTTATCATATTTTAGCTAAAAGAAAACATTGCAACAAGATAATTGCTATTTCAAGTGGGGTAGGTATTCTAGAATCCAGCCCATGTAGCGCACAATATACAACGTATTCATTAAAATGACACCAGAAAATTGATTGTTTATTATCTGATTGGTATTACGTTTTTGTCACTTTTGTATGTCCAATGCTTATAACCATCCATAGTATAGATTCTAAAGCATGAATATGAATGTTTTAACAAAAATATACATTTTAATAATAGGTAAAATCTGACTTTATTTTTGTAAAAAATCATATAAATATTTGCTTCCGTGCCCGAATTTTTCAATTCTTTATCATATTTTAGCTAAAAGAAAACATTTCAACAGGAAAATTGCTATTACAAGTGTGGTAGGTATTCTAGAATCAAGCCCATGTAGCTTACAATATACAACGTATTCATCAAGAATAGGTAAAATCTGACATTATTTTTGTTAAAAATCATATAAATATTTGCTTCCGCGCCCGAATTTTATAATTCTCCATCATCATTTAGCTAAAAGAAAACATTGCAACAAGAAAATTGCTATTTCAAGTGTGGTAGGTATTCTAGAATCCAGCCCATGTAGCTTACAATATACAACGTATTTATCAAGGTTAGGTAAAATCTGACTTTATTTTTGTAAAAAATCATATAAATATTTGCTTCCGCGCCCGAATTTTATAATTCTTCATCATATTTGAGTTAAAAGAAAATATTGCAACTGGAATATTGCTATTTAAAATGTGTTAAGTATTCTAGAATCCAGCCCATGTAGCTTACAATATACAACATATTCATCAAGAATAGGTAAAATCTGACTTTACTTTTGTAAAAAATCATATAAATATTTGCTTCTGCGCCCGAATTTTATAATTCTTCATCATATGTTAGCTAGAAGAAAACATTGCAACAAGAAAATTGCTATTTCAAGTGTGGTAGGTATTCTAGAATCCAGCCCATGTAGATTACAATATACAACGTATTCTTTAAGAATAGGTAAAATCTGACTTTATTTTTGTAAAAATTCATATAAATATTTGCTTCCGCGCCCGTGTATCATAATTCTTTATCATATTTTAGCTAAAAGAAAACTTTGCAACAAGATAATTGCTATTTCAAGTAGGGTAGGTATTCTAGAATTCAGCCCATGTAGCACACAATATACAACGTATTCATTAAAATGACACCAGAAAATTGAATGTTTATTATCTGATTGGTACCACGTTTTGGTCACTTTTGTCTGTCCAATGCTTATAACCATCCATAGTATAGATTCTAAAGCATGAATATGAATGTTTTAACAAAAATATCCATTTAAAGAATAGGAAAAATCTGACTTTATTTTTGTAAAAGGTCATATAAATATTTGCTTCCCTGCCTAAATTTTATAATTCTTCATTATATTTTAGCTAAAAGAAAACATTGCAACAAGAAAATTGCTATTTCAAGTGTGGTAGGTATTCTAGAATCCAGCCCATGTAGCTTACAATATATAACGTATTCATCAAGAATAGGTAAAATCTGACTTTATTTTTGTAAAAAGTTATATAAATATTTGCTTCCGCGCCCGACTTTTATAATTCTTCATCATATTTTAGTTAAAAGAAAACATTGCAACAAGAAAATTGCTATTTCAAATATGGTAGGTATTCTAGAATCCAGCCCATGTAGCTTACAATATAAAACGTATTAATTAAAATGACACCCGAAAAATAAATATTTATTATATGATTGGTACCACGTTTTGTTCACTTTTGCATGTCCAATGCTAAAATTATCCATAGTATAGATCCTAAAGCATAAATATGAATGTTTTAACAAAAATATCCGTTTCAAGGATAGGTAAAATCTGACTTTATTTTTGTAAAAAATCATATAAATATTTGCTTCCGCGCCCGAATTTTATAATTCTTCATCATATTTTAACTAAAAGAAAATATTTGAACAAGAAAATTGCCATTTCAAGTGTGGTAGGTATTATAGAATCCAGCCCATGTAGCTTACAATATGCAACGTATTCATTAAAATGAGACCCGAAAATCGAATATTTATTATCTGATTGGTATTACATTTTGTTCACTTTTGCATGTCCAATGCTAAAATTATCCAGAGTATATATCCTAAAGCATGAATATGAATGTATTAACAAAATATCCATTTCAAGAATTGGTAAAATCTGACTTTATTTTTGTAAAGAATCATATAAATATTTGCTTCCGCGCCCGAATTTTATAATTCTTCATCATATTTTAACTAAAAGAAAACATTGGAACAAGAAAATTGCTATTTCAAGTGTGGTAGGTATTCTAGAATCTAGCTTATGTAGCTTACAATATGCAATGTATTCATTAAAATGAGACCCGAAAATCGAATGTTTATTATCAGATTGGTACCTCGTTTTGGTCACTTTACCATGTCCAATGCTTAAAACCATCCATAGTATAGATCCTAAAGCATGAATATGAATTATTTAACAAAAATATCCATTTGAAAAATATGTAAAATCTGACTTTATTTTTTGTAAAAAATCATATAAATATTTGCTCACGTGCCCGGATTTTATATTTCTACATAATTTATCTAAAAGAAAACATTGAAGCAAGAAAATTGCTATTTAAAGTGTGGTAGGTATTCTAGAATCCAGCCCGTGTAGCTTACAATATACAACGTATTCATAAAAATGACACCCGAAAATTGAATGTTTATTATCTGATTGGTACCACGTTTTGGTCACTTTTGCATGTCCAATGCTTAAAACCATCCATAGTATAGATCCTAAAGCTGTAATATGAATGTTTTAACAAAAATATCCATTTCAAGAATAGCTAAAATCTGACTTTAATTATGTAAAAAATCATATAAATATTTGCTTCCGCGCCCGAATTTTATAATACTTCATCATATTTTAGCTAAAAGAAAACATTGCAACAAGAAAATTGCTATTTCAAGTGTGGTAGGTATTTTAGAATCCAGCCTATGTAGCTTACAATATACAACGTATTTATCAAGAATATGTAAAATCGGATTTTATTTTTGAAAAAAATCATTTAAATATTTGCTTCCGCGCCCGATTTTTATAATTTTTCATCATATTTTATCTAAAAGAAAACATTGCTACAAGAAAATTGCTATTTCAAGTGTGGTAGGTATTTAAAATCCAGCCCATGTAACTTACAATATACAACGTATTCATTAAAATGACACCCGACAATTGAATGTTTATTATCTGATTAGTACCACGTTTTGGTCACTTTTGCATATCCAATGCTAAAATTATCCATAGTATAGATCCTAAAACATGAATATGAATGTTTTAACAAAAATATACATTTCAAGAATACGTAAAATCTGACTTTATTTTTGTAAAAAATCATTTAATATTTGCTAACGCACCAGAAATTTATAATTCTTTATCATATTTTTGCTAAAAGAAAACATCGCAACAAGAAAATTGCTATTTCAAGTGTGGTAGGTATTCTAGAATCCAGCCCATGTAGCTTACGATATACAAAGTATTCATCAAGAATAGGTAAAATCAGACTTTATTTTTCAAAAAAAATCGTTTAAATATTAGCTTCCGCGCCCGAATTTTATAATTTTTCATCATAATTTAGATAAAAGAAAACATTGCATCAAGAAAATTGCTATTTCAAGTGTGGTAGGTACTCTAGCTTTCAATATACAACGTATTCATTAATATGACACCTGAAAATTGAATGTTTATTATCTGATTGGTACCACGTTTTGGTCACTTTTGCATGTTTAATGCTTAAAACCATCCATAGTATAGATCCTAAAGCATGAATATGAATGATTTAACAAAAATATCTATTTCTAGCATAGGTAAAATCTGAATTTTTTGTAAAAAATCATATAAATATTTGATTCCGCGCCCGAATTTTATATTTTTTTCTCATATTTTAGCTAAAAGAAAACATTGCTACAAGAAAATTGCTATTTCAAGTGTGATAGGTATTCTAGAATCCAGAACATGTAGCTTACAATATAAAACGTATTCATCAAGAATACGTAAAATCTGAAATTATTTTTGTAAAAAATCATATAAATATTTGCTTCCACGCCCGAATTTTATAATTCTTCATCATATTTTAGCTAAAAGAAAACATTGCAAGAAGAAAATTGCTATTTCAAGTGTGGTAGGTATTGTAGAATCCAGCCTATGTAGTTTACAATATACAACGTATTCATTAAAATGAAAAGTTGAATGTTTATTATCTGATCGGTACCACGTTTTGTTCACTTTTGCATGTCCAATGTTAAAATTATCCACAGTGTAACGTTTTATTTATTTAGGTGAAGTGTAAAATTGATTAAAAACACTAATATTTATATAACTAAGTTTAATTAAAGAAATATGAATTATAAAGAATAATGAAAAATAACTAACACTATATATATATATATATATATATATATATATATATATATATATAACAAATATAAACAGTAACTTAACACTAACATACATCAAAAAAGACTTAAACACTAAGATAATTTATTTAAACAATTAGAACTACGCAATATTTATTTCAACAATATTTATATTACTCTTTATTTATATCACTGTCTATTTATTTATATCACCATCTGTTCACTACACGTATGTATACAAGACTGTCCTCCCGATCTTTTGCTCGGGGTATTTAAGTAAAACAGTTCCTTCTGGAACATTCGTCGATTATTCTCGAAATCAGAGCGGGAGCGGACGGACGTGTTCTGACCTGTTCAGTAGCGGCCACCGCCCGCGCCGCCGCCCGCGCCGCGACCCTGGGTTCGCTACATTGCCCCCTTCTTAAGACTGTTTCGTCCCGGTGCATCTGGAAGTCTTGAAGAAATAACAGTCGACGGTCCGTTTGAGTAGACCGGTAGAGCTGCAGACTAGAATTTCCACTCCGGTAAAGCGGAAGATTGTTTCTAACATGCTTCTAACAATCCTCCAATCCAAACCATCTAGTCCACAGCCTATCTTCGGTACTGCCAGCTTCATAATGTCGTTCTCCAAAAGATGGTTCTTCATGTCACACAGCGAGTCCCATAAATTGCGGTATGACGGCTTCTGATATGATAATTGTTTCGTAACGAGATAGTAAATGTACCGCTTGTGTTCTTCGTTATCATCTTTCAGTTGTAGCGTTTTCCCGACAGTTGGACGTTGGTTGGCCAGTTGTTGTACTAGTCCAAATTTTCTTTTAAAAACTGAAGCGATGTCGCGGGACATTTTAATGTTTTTCGCTACACAGTGAGCGAGGGAATTTTCTGGGGACACGGTGAACAGATCTCGTTGTTCTTCTCGTGTCACGCCATACCGTGCTTTGTGATCAGTTGAATGGCTTTCCATAAAATCTTCAAATGTAGGTTCCTCAGGTACAACCCGGCGAACCGTCGCTCCACGATGATCGTCAAAGTTATTACCAGCGAAAGGGGCTAACCGATTGAAGTGGACTACTCTCGGTTTTCCATTAGGTGTTTTCCTAATTCTGTAGACCACATCATTTATTCTCTTTACGATCTCGTAGGGACCTTCCCAATTCTTTTGTAGCTTCGGTGATAAGCCACGACGTCTTTGTGGATAGTAAAGCCACACCAAATTCCCAGGTTGAAAACCACCTTTTTCAGCCTTGATGTCATACTGGTCCTCCATCCGATCGCTGGCACCTTGAATGTTTGTGCGGACTTGTTCATGGATGTCATTCATTCTTCTCCGTAAGTCCGTTACATAGTCCTCCCCGGCTAGATCTTCACCGGGTTTACTGCCAAATACCAGGTCGCATGATAAGCGCAACTCCCGCCCAAATAAGATGTTAGCTGGTGTCTGCCCTGTTGTCTCATGCACGGATGAACGGTAAGCCAACAGGAACAGATGAAGATGTCGGTCCCAGTCTCGTTGATGGTTAGAGACTACCTTTGACAAATACCGATTAATGTTCTATTCATCCATTCAACCATGCCATCAGACTGCGGGTGTAATGCAGTAGTTCTGGTTTTCTTTATTCCTAATAGCTTACAAATATTTTGGAACAGAGCAGACTCGAAATTCCTTCCTTGGTCGGAATGTATCTCTCGCGGTACTCCAAATCGGCAGATGCATTCTTTTACCAAGACTTCAGCGACCGTTACGGCTTCCTGGTTGGGTAATGGATAGGCTTCGACCCACTTAGTAAAGTAGTCCATTACTACTACTATGTATTTATTTCCATCATCAGTTTCGGGGAATGGTCCGGCCACGTCAATCGCAATGCGTTCAAAGGGACTTCCAACGTTATATTGGCGCATAGGAGCTATTCTTTACCTATGTGGCCCGTTACTTCCCGCGCAGACCACACATTTCTTGCACCACTCTTTAACATCTTCTTTACAATTTACCCAGTAAAATCGTTGGCGCAACCTCTCGCGGGTTTTATTTACTCCAAAATGTCCAGATCCGTCGTGGATCTCCTCTAATACTTCCGGTACTCTATTTCTAGGGATTATCATCTGAGTTCTACTCTCAGTACCCTCAGTATTCTCTATGACAAGTTTCAGGAGGCCCTCTTCAACAACAATAAAGTCCCACTGCGCCCAGTACGATTTTACACTTTGTGAGTGTCGTGCAACATCTTCCCAAACTGGTCTGCTATCTCCACGTTTCCAATCCAGAATGATTTTTAAGTCCGAGTCATTCTCTTGGTCCTTGCGAAGGTCTTCCGTTTGCCAACTATCATTCACTACTGTCGTTATGGCGATGGTAGAGAGTTTTTCTTCTAGACGACTGCAATGCTTGCATTCGTCCTGGCAAGGTCTTCTTGATAATGTGTCAGCATTACGATGGCTTGTACCTGCTCGATGCTCAATAACAAAGTTATATTCTTGAAATCTTTCAATCCATCTAGCTGCCTGACCTTCAGGATTCTTAAATTGTAGCAGCCATTTGAGAGCAGCGTGGTCAGTTCTTATAAGAAATCTTCTACCGTACAAATATTTGTAGAAGTGCTCTACGGATTTCACGACAGCCAAAGGTTCTTTTCTGGTGACGCAATAATTCCTTTCTGGTTTTGACAAGGTCTTACTAAAATAGGCAATAACCTTCTCTTGTCCGTCTTGTATCTGGGAAAGAACGCCACCAATTCCAACGTTGCTGGCATCTGTATCTAAAACGAATTCTCCTTCTGGTAAAGGATAACTTAGGACAGGTACGCTTGTCAAGGAATATTTAAGTTGTTTGAATGCGGCTTGACAGTCCATTTCCCAGATAAATCTTCTACCTTCTTCAGTAAGCCTTGTCAATGGCTTCGCTATGTTGGCAAATCCAGGTACATAACGTCGGTAGTATGTACAGAGACCAAGGAAACTTCTCAATTCATGTTTATCTCTCGGTACTGGCCAGTCACTCACAGCCCTTATTTTCTCCGGGTCTACTGCAATGCCCTTACCAGAAACTACGTGTCCAAGAAAATGAACTTCTTTTTGAAATAAGTGACATTTCTTTGGACTGGGTTTCAGGTTAGCCTTCCTCAATCTTCGGAAAACTTCTTCCAAGTTCTTCATGTGGTCCTCGAACGTTTTTCCTACCACAATAATATCGTCGAGGTAAACCAAACATGTTTTCCACGACAGTCCAGCTAACACGGTTTCCATAAGTCGTTCAAACGTTGCCGGGGCATTGCAGAGCCCAAATGGCATAACGGTAAATTGCCAAAGACCGGTACCGATGGTATATGCCGTCTTTTCTTTGTCTGTTGGGTCTAAATCCACTTGCCAGTATCCGCTCTTTAGATCAAGAGTAGAGAAGATCTTTGATCCTGCCAATGTATCCAGTGTATCATCTATTCGGGGTAGCGGGTAGCTATCCTTCTTCGTCACGTTGTTAAGTTAACGATAATCGACACAAAATCTCGTAGAGCCATCCTTCTTCTTCACTAGCACCACTGGTGAAGCCCATGGACTGCTTGAAGGTTCAATCACACCTTCCGTCCTCATGTCCTCTATAATTTCTTCTGCTTCTTCCCGCTTCGCCAGTGGTAATCTTCTTGCTGTTTGGCGGATGGGTCTTGCGTCTCCGGTGTCTATTTTATAATAGACTACATTGGTTCTTCCTTTGTCCTTCTTGTCAACTTGGAAAACATCTTGAAAGGTCCCAATTAAGTTCTTAGCCTTGGTTTTCTGGTCGGCAGCCAAGTCATGGAACGATGATGACAGCTCCTTGATTAGAATATCTGGAACTTCACAGGATGTGTTGGCTTTGGCCTTTACAGTTCGAATAATTGATGATACCGCTGAGCATTCTCCCACTATGGTCCCTTTCTTCAGTAAAACGGGATAAAAATTAATGTTCATTACTCGAACTGGGATTATCTTGTCGGTTTTGAGCAAGGCTTTTCCAATTACAACTCCAGTCCCAGTTTTGGCATCATCATTTTTCGGCTGGAGCATGAAAATGTTTCCCTCACAGAAGCTACCCTCTAGCTGTGCTTCCACGATTGACTCACTCCGTTCTGGGAGAATGACATCTTCCGTTATTAATACTCGCATGGCATTGTCGTCTCGTAGATTTAATACCAGTTCTTCATCATTGACCATCATCACTCCATTCTTCAGGTCAAGTTTAAATCCATGCTTTTTCATTATGTCCATGCCGAGAATGAATTCATCTTCTACGTCAGCTACCAGCACACGATGCTTAATGTACGTTTTCCCAACAGTGATGCTCAAATCTATTTCTCCAGAAGCGGTAGCTTGTTCTCCTGTAGCTGTGCGTATTTGCCACTTTGTTGGAAGTAGATGTTTTCCGAATATTTTTCTTGCTAAGTCGGGTCTGATTATTGTTTTTGTCGCACCCGTATCCAGCAACATTTTAAGCGGCTTTCTGTTGATAGAACCGTCTACATAGATGCTGTTAGCTTGATGATGAAGGGATGCGACATAAGTAATAGATTCTGGGGCTACTGGATTACGGGTCGATGATTGCCCATTTACATCAACCCGACTTAGTTTTCCGACTCCCTTTCTTCCTTTCTTGGTTCTGCTTTCCTCTGTTGTTTTCTGCAGAGCCTTTGCGGGTGACCCACTTCACCGCAATTCCAACAGCGGAGTTTCTTTTTTCCAAAAGCATGAATTTCGGATGTAATACGTCTTATCCTATCATCTAGGTCCTCGATACTCTCAGCATCGATATTTCGCACTCGCGACTGGTTACGTGAAGCTTGTTTGGCTGCTTCATGATCTAAGGCATATGAAAGTGAGTCAACCAGAGTTTTTGGTCGAGCCAATCGCAGTGCTTGTTGAGTTTCATTGTCACGGACCCCATAGATAAATGATTGAGTGGCCAGACATTCCAAAACACTGTCAGGAGCTGTGGGATGTGCAAGACGAACTAAACGAGCTATCAGCTTCGAATTCTTGAAAGTTTTCTTTAGAACTCTGATATCGGTTCTTTAGTTGCGTCTGGTACATTTGCTCCAGATGCGCATTGCCATATCGCATATCCAATCGTTTAACAAATTGTTCGTAATCTTCTTGTTCATCTTCTTTTAGCGTTTGTAGGATATCGATGGCTTCTCCACGCAGCGAAACTGTCAACGCTGTAGCTTTTTCTTTGGAAGTCCAGCCATTCGCTTTGGCAACAGCTTCAAACTGTTTTACATAATTCGGCCACGAAGTCTTGCCGTCAAATTCTGGTGTTTTTATATGCAGTCTAGTACTACTTTCTGGTTTCTTTTCCTGAGTTTCATCCATCTTAGCTACATCAGGATTTGAAACCGCTGGTGACGTAATTTTTAAGACATTTTTCTGTAATTCTGCAATCCTCATATCGTATTCATCTTTCAAATTTTTCAAATTGTTTGCCATTTTTTCTTTCAATTTATCTTCTAGATTTCTAGAACTTTCTATCAGTTGTTAGTTCAATTTTTCTTCCAAAACTCTAGAATTTTCCATCAACTCTTCTTTCAATATTCTGGAACTTTCCTCAAACTTTCTCGAATTTTCCATTAACTCTTCTTTCAATATTCTGGAATTTTCTGTTAATTCTTCTTTTAAAGTTTTACAATTTTCTGCCTACTTTTGTTCTAAAGTTTTAGAATTTTCTAGCATTTTTTCTTCTAAATTTTCCGTCAAAATTCTAGAATTTTCTATCATTTGTCCTCTAAATGCTCTAGAATTTTCTTCCGATTTTCTAGAACTTTCCTCCAATTTTGTACCAAAATCATCAATTTCGAATAAAAAGTCATTTGGATTTTCACCAGCTTCTATAAGAGCTTGCCGTAGACGATGTTGTAGAACAGACTTGGTTCCCGAAGTCTCCAACTCTCGTTTTTCCAGCTCCCTCTTGAGATCAGCCACTTTTAATTCACTTAATTTTACTTGTTTAGTAGCCATTTTATTTATTTTTATTTACACTTCACAGTTTATTAACCCTCACACCTGACACCAATTGTAAAGTTTTATTTATTTAGTTGTAGTGTAAAATTGATTAAAAACACTAATATTTATATAACTAAGTTTAATTAAAGAAATATGAATTATAAAGAATAATGAAAAATAACTAACACTATGAATTAACAAATATAAACACTAACTTAACACTAACATACATCAATAAAGACTTAAACACTAAGATAATTTATTTAAACAATTAGAACTACGCAATATTTATTTCAACAATATTTATATCACTCTTTATTTATATCACTGTCTATTTATTTATATCACCATCTGTTCACTACACGTATCTATACAAGACTCTCCTCCCGATCTTTTGCTCGGGGTATTTAAGTAAAACAGTTCCTTCTGGAACATTCGTCGATTATTCTCGAAATCAGAACAATGGGGAGCGGACGGACGTGTTCTGACCTGTTCGCTAGCGGCCACCGCCCGCGCCGCCGCCAGCGCCGCGACCCTGGGTTCGCTACAATAGTATAGATCCTAAAGCATGAATATAAAGGTTTTAACAAAAATATCCATTTCAAGAATAGGTAAAATCTGACTTTTTTTTGTAAAAAATCATATAAATATTTGCTTCCGCGCCCGAATTTTATAATTCTTCATCATAATTTAGCTAAAAGAAAACATTGCAAGAAGAAAATTGTTATTTCAAGTGTGGTAGGTATTCTCGAATCCAACCCATGTAGCTTACAATATACAACGTATTCATTAAGAATACGTAAAATATAACTTTATTTTTGTAAAAAATTATATAAATATTTGCTTCCGCGCCCGAATTTTATAATTGTTCATCATATTTTAGCTAAAAGAAAACATTGCAAGAAGAAAATTGCTATTTCAAGTGTGGTAGGTATTCTAGAATCCAGCCTATGTAGCTTACTATATACAACGTTTTCAACAAGAATATGTAAAATCTGACTTTATTTTTGTAAAAAATCATATAAATATTTGCTTCCGCGCCCGAATTTTATAATTCTTTATCAAATTTTAGCTAAAAGAAAACATTGCAACAAGAATATTGCTGTTTCAAGTGAGGTAGGTATTCTAGAATACAGCCCATGTAGCTTACATTATACAACGTATTCATTAAAATGACATCCGAAAATTGAAAGTTTATTATCTGATTGGTACCACGTTTTGGTCACTTTTGCATGTCCAATGCTAAAATTATCCATAGTAGAGATCCTAAAGCATGAATATGAATGTTTTAACAAAAATATCCATGTCAAGAATATGTAAAATCTGACTTTATTTTTGTAAAAAATCATATAAAAATTTGCGTCCGCGCCCGAATTTTATAATTCTTCATCATATTTTACCTAAAAGAAAACATTGCAACAAGAAAATTGCTATTTCAAGAGTGGTAGGTATTCTAGAATCCAGCCCATATAGCTTACAATTTACAACGTATTCATCAAGAAAAGGTAAAATCTGACTTTATTTTTGTAAAAAATCATATAAATATTTGCTTCCGCGCCCGAATTTTATAATTCTTCACCATATATTAGCTAAATGACAACATCGCAACAAGAAAATTGCTATTTCAAGTGTGTTAGGTATTCTAAAATCCAGCCCATGTAGCTTACAATATGCAATGTATTCATTAAAATGACACCTGAAAATTAAATATTTATTATCTGATTGGTACCACATTTCTGGCCACTTTTGCATGTCCAATGCTTAAAACTATCCATGGTATAGATCCTAAACCATGAATATGAATGTTTTAACAAAAATCTCCATTTCAAGAATAGGTAAAATATGACTTTATTTTTGAAAAAAATCATATAAATATTTGCTTTCGCGCCCGAATTTTATAATTCTTCATCATATTTTAGCTAAAAGAAAACATTGCAACAAGAAAATTGCTATTTCAAGTGTGGTAGGTATTCTACAATCCTGCCCATGTAATTTACAATATACAAAGTATTCTTTAAAACGACATCCAAAAATTGAATGTTTTTTATCTGATTGGTACCATGTTTTGGTCACTTTTGCATGTCTAATGCTAAAATTATCCATAGTATAGATCCTAAAGCATGAAAATGAATGTTTTAATAAAAATATCCATTTCTAGAATAGGTAAAATCTGACTTTATTTTTGTAAAAAATCATATAAATATTTGCTTCCGCGCCTGAATTTTATAATACTTCATCATATTTTAGCTAAAAGTAAACATTGATATTTCAAGTGTGGTAGGTATTCTAGAATCAGGCCCATGTGGCTTACAATATACCACGTATTCAACAAGAATAGGTAAAATCTGACTTTATTTTTGTAAAAAATCATATAAATATTTACTTCTGCGCCCGAATTTTATAATTCTTCATCATATTTTAGCTAAAAGAAAACATTGCAACAAGAAAATTGCTATTTCAAGCGTGCTAGGTATTCTAGAATTTAGCTTATGTAGCTTACAATATACAACGTATTCATTAAAATGACACCCGAAAATTGAATGTTTATTATCTGATTGGTACCACGTTTTGGTCACTTTTGCATGTCCAATGCTTAAAACCATCCATAGTATCATTCCTAAACCATAAATATGAATGTTTTAATAAAAATATCCATTTCAAGAATAGATAAAATCTGACATTATTTTTGTAAAAAATTATATAAATATTTGCTTCCGCGCCCGAATTTTATAATTCTTCATCATATTTTAGCTAAAGTAAAACATTGCAATAAGAAAATTGCGTCCAAATTTTATAATTCTTTATCATATTTTAGCTAAAAGAAAACATCGCAACAAGAAAATTACTATTTCAAGTGTGGTAGGTATTATAGAATCCAGCCCATGTAGCTTACAATATACAACGTATTCATCAAGAATAGGTAAAATCTGACTTTAGTTTTGTAAAATATCATATAAATAATTGCTTCCGCGCCCGAATTTTATAATTCTTCATCATATTTTAGCTAATAGAAAACATTGCAACAAGAAAATTGCTATTTCAAGTGTGGTAGATATTCTAGAATCAAGCCCATGTAGCTTACAATATACCACGTATTCAACAAGAATAGGTAAAATCTGACTGAAACTAAAATTATCCATAGTATAGATCCTAAAGCATGAAAATGAATGTTTTAACAAAAATATCAATATCAAGAATAGGTAAAATCTGACTTTATTTTTGTAAAAAAATCATATAAATATCTGCTTTCGCGCACGAGTTTTATAATTCTTCATCATATTTTAGCTAAAAGAAAACATTGCAACAATAAAATTGCTATTTTAAGTGTGGTAGGTATTCTAGAATCCAGACCATGTAGCTAACAATAAACAACGTATTCATCAAGAAAAGGTAAAATCTGACTTTATTTTTGTTAATAATCATATAAATATTTGTTTTCGCGCCCGAATTTTATAATTCTTTATCATATTTCAGCTAAAAGAAACCATTGCAACAAGAAAATTGCTATTTCAAGTCTGGTATGTAATCTAGAATCCAGCCCATGTAGCTTACAATATACAACGTATTCATCAAGAATAGGTAAAATCTGACTTTATTTTTGTAAAAAATCATATAAATATTTGCTTCCGCGCCCGAATTTTATAATTCTTCACCATATATTAGCTAAATGACAACATTGCAACAAGAAAATTGCTATTTCAAGTGTGTTAGGTATTCTAAAATCCAGCCCATGTAGCTTACAATATGCAATGTATTCATTAAAATGACACCTGAAAATTAAATATTTATTATCTGATTGGTACCACATTTCTGGCCACTTTTGCATGTCCAATGCTTAAAACTATCCATGGTATAGATCCTAAACCATGAATATGAATGTTTTAACAAAAATCTCCATTTCAAGAATAGGTAAAATATGACTTTATTTTTGAAAAAAATCATATAAATAATTGCTTCCGCGCCCAAATTTTATAATTCATCATCACATTTTAGCTGAAAGAAAACATTGCACCAAGAAAATTGCTATTTCAAGTGTGGTAGGTATTCGGGAATCCAGCCCATGTAGCTTACAATATACAACGTATTCATCAAGAATAGGTAATATCTGACTTTATTTTTGTAAAACATCATATAGATATTTGATTCCACGCCCGAATTTTATAATTCTTTATCATATATTAGCTAAAAGAAAACATTGCAACAAGAAAATTGCTATTTCAAGTGTGGTACGTATTCTAGAATCCAGGCCATGTAGCTTACAATATACAACGTATTCATTAAAATGACACCCAAAAATTGAATCTTTGTGATCTGATTGGTACCACGTTTTGGTCACTTTTGCATGTCCAATGCTGAAAACCATTCATAGTATAGATCCTAAAGCATTAATATGAATGTTTTAACAATATTATCTATATCAAGAAAATGTAAAATCTGACTTTATTTTTGTAAAAAATCATACAAATATTTGCTTCCGCGCCCTAATTTTATAATTCTTCATCATATTTTAGCTAAAAGAAAACATTGCAACAAGAAAATTGCTATTTCAAGTGTGGTAGGTATTCTAGAATCCAGCCCATGTAGCTTACAATATACAACATATTCATTAAAATAACACCCAAAAATTGATTGTTTATTATCTGATTGGTTTCACGTTTTAGTCACTTTTGCATGTCCAATGCTTAAAACCATCCATAGTTAGATCCTAAAGCATGAATATGAATGTTTTAACAAAAATATCCATTTCAAGAATAGGTGAAATCTGACTTTATTTTTGTAAAAAATCATATAAATATTTGCTTTCGCGCCCGAATTTTATAATTCATCATCACATTTTAGCTAAAAGAAAACATTGTATCAAGAAAATTGCTATTTCAAGTGTGGTAGGTATTCTGGAATACAGCCCATGTAGCTTACAATATACAACGTATTCATCAAGAATAGGTAAAATCTGACATTATTTTTGTAAAAAATCATACAAATATTTGCTTTCGCGCCCTAATTTTATAATTCTTCATCATATTTTAGCTAAAAGAAAACATTGCAACAAGAAAATTGCTATTTCAAGTGTGATAGGTATTCTAGAATCCAGCCCATGTAGCTTACAATATACAACATATTCATTTAAATGACACCCAAAAATTGATTGTTTATTATCTGATTGTTTCCACGTTTTGGTCACTTTTGCATGTCCAATGCTTAAAACCATCCATAGTTAGATCCTAAAGCATTAATATGAATGTTTTAACAAAAATATCCATTTCAAGAATAGGTGAAATCTGACTCTATTTTTGTAAAAAATCATATAAATATTTGCTTCCGCGCCCGACTTTTATAATTCATCATCACATTTTAGCTGAAAGAAAACATTGCACCAAGAAAATTGCTATTTCAAGTGTGGTAGGTATTCGGGAATCCAGCCCATGTAGCTTACAATATACAACGTATTCATCAAGAATAGGTAATATCTGACTTTATTTTTGTAAAACATCATATTAATATTTGATTCCACGCCCGAATTTTATAATTCTTTATCATATATTAGCTAAAAGAAAACATTGCAACAAGAAAATTGCTATTTCAAGTGTGGTACGTATTCTAGAATCCAGGCCATGTAGCTTACAATATACAACGTATTCATTAAAATAACACCCAAAAATTGAATCTTTGTGATCTGATTGGTACCACGTTTTGGCCACTTTTGCATAATATAGATCCTAAAGCATGAATATTAATGTTTTAGCAAAAATATCCATTTTAAGAATAGGTAAAATCTGACTTTATATTTGTAAAAAATCATATAAATATTTGCTTCCGCGCCCGAATCTTATAATTCTTCATCATATTTTAGCTAAAAGAAAACAATGTAACAAGAAAATATACAACGTATTCATCAAGAAAAGGTAAAACCTGATTTTATTTTTGTAAAAAATTATATAAATATTTGCTTTCGCGCCCGAATTTTATAATTCTTCATCATATTTTAGCTAAAAGATAATATTGCAACAAGAAAATTGCTTTTTCAAGTGTAGTAGATATTCTAGAATCCAGCCCTTCTAGCTTACAATATACAACGTATTCATCAAGAATACGTAAAATCTGACTTTATTTTTGTAAAAAACTATATAAATATTTGCTTCCGCGCCCGAATTTTATAATTTTTTATCATATTTTAACTAAAAAAACACATTGAACAAGAAAATTTCTATTTCAAGTGCGGTAGTTATTTTAGAATCCACCCCATGTAACTTACAATTTACTACGAATTTATCAACAAAAGGTAAAATCTGACTTTATTTTTGTAAAAAATCATATAAATATATGCTTACGCGCCCGAATTTTATAATTCTTCATCATATTTTAGCTAAAAGAAAACATTGCAACATAAAAATTGCTATTTCAAGTGTGGTAGGTAATCTAGAATCCAGCCCAGGTTGCTTACAATATACAATGTATTAATTAAAATGACACCCGAAAATTATATGTTTATTATCTGATTGGTCCCACGTTTTGGTCACTTTTGCATGTCCATTGCTTAAAACCATCCACAATATAGATCCTAAAGCATGAATATGAATGTCTTAAAAAAATATCCATTTCAAGAATAGGTAAAATCTGACTTAATTTTTATAAAAAATCATATAAATATTTGCTTCCGAGCCAGAATTTTATAATTCTTTATCATATTTTAGCTACAAGAAAACATTGCAACAGGAAAATTGATATTTCAAGTGTGGTAGGTATTCTAGAATCCAGCCCATGTAGCTGACAATATACAACGTATTCATCAAGAATACGAAAAATCTAACTTTATTTTTGTAAAAAATCATATAAATATTTGCTTCCGCGCCCGAATTTTATAATTCTTATTCATATTTTAGCTAAAAGAAAACATTGCAACAAGAAAATTGCTATTTCAAGTGTGGTAGGTATTCTAGAAACCAGCCCATGTAATTTACAATATACAACGTATTCATTAAAATGACATCCGAAAATTGAATATTTATTATCAGATTGGCACAAGATTTTAGTCACTTTTGCATGTCCAATGCCAAAATTATCCATAGTATAGATCCTTAAGCATGAATATGAACGTTTTAACAAAAATATCCATTTCAAGAATAGGTAAAATCTGACTTTATTTTTGTAAAAAATCATATAAATATTTGCTCCCGCGCCCGAATTTTATAATTTTTCATTATATTTTAGCTAAAAGAAAACATTGCAACAAGATACTTGCTATTTCAAGTGTGGTAGGTATTCTAGAATCCAGCAAGTGTAGTTTAAAATATACAACGTACTCATCAAGAAAAGGTAAAACCTGACTTTATTTTTGTAAAAAATTATATAAATATTTGCTTTCGCGCCCGAATTTTATAATTCTTCATCATATTTTAGCTAAAAGATAATATTGCAACAAGAAAATTGCTTTTTCAAGTGTAGTAGATATTGTTAGAAAAATCGCTACATCCACGACTCAAGCTCATCATGGTAGCCACGACTGAAGCTAATCGTAGTAGCTGAATATAATTTATTGTTGTTGTTTATGTATGTTTATATCAGTGTCATTAAATCTTAACTATTTACTCATACTGGATTGTACTGTGTACTCATTTCATTAACAGGTTATGGGCCCAGATGGTAAGCTCAGTAAGGGTGTTCCTCACATATTTGTTTTCGCGTAATCATTAATTCAATTTTTCGTTTTTTGACGCGACATCAAAATGAGTGCAAGCGGTATTCGTGTTGAACTTTTAAGTCACGAAAACTACGACACCTGGAAGATCCAGAT
This sequence comes from Stenolophus ochropezus, assembly GCA_035578165.1. Classification (NCBI taxonomy): domain Eukaryota; kingdom Metazoa; phylum Arthropoda; class Insecta; order Coleoptera; family Carabidae; genus Stenolophus; species Stenolophus ochropezus. The sequence goes on from JAQOWZ010000041.1 coordinate 1,655,702, forward strand.
GAAGGCGATTCTAATCAAGAATGACGCTTGGGGGTATGTAACCAATACAATCCCAAAACCGAAGGGTGGCAAAGACGCGACGGAAGAAATCGTGCGACGTTGGACCGATGGAGATCTGAAGGCGCAGTCGGATATTATCCTGGCGATGAGCCCAGCAGTACTGAAGCAAGTACGAGGGTGTGAGACCGCGCGACAGATTTGGATTAAATTGGAGCAAATTTATGAGTCCAAAGGTCCAGTACGAAAGGCCGCATTGCTGAACCAGCTAATCTCATATAAGATGAGAGACGGCGAAGACGCACGTGAGAGCACACAAGGTTTCCTAAACATTGTCGACAAGTTAGCCGACATGAAGATTGATATTAATAATGACCTATTGAGCGTCATGATGTTAAGGAGCCTGCCCGAAAGTTACGAGAACTTCAGGTGTGCTATCGCATCTCGCGATGAACTCCCAACCCCCGAAATGTTGAGAGTAAAGATACTTGAAGAGTATGAGACCCGAAGAGACATACTAAATGAAAAAGTGCCGGACCAACATGCGATGGTCGCAAGAAAAGACACGAGCAATAAGAGAAATTGGTGGAAAAAGGACAAAAGTGCAGAAAGCATGACCAAAGAAAAGAAAATTAGATGCTTCAAATGCAGCAAGGTTGGACATATAGCAAGAGTATGTCGCAGTGCGAAGAAATCAAGCGAAGAATATGCAAAATGTTCAGAAGACGTCAGCGTGTACATTGCACCTGCGAGCGAAGCGTTTCAAATCCAGGAAAATTCGACTCGTAGCGTCTGGTGCATTGACAGCGGGTGCACATCGCATATGTGCAAGGACGTCAACGCTTTTACAGGTTTCGATGTCAACAAGCAGGGAAAGCTCAATCTAGCCAACAACGCATGTACAGAAATCTCTGGAAAAGGCGTTGCGACGATTGTAGCAGATGTTGACGGCTGCGAAAGAAATATACATTTCAAAGAAACACTGTATGTTCCAGACCTGAGAACAAATCTAATATCCGTAGGGAAGATTACGGACAAGGGTTACAGCGTGATCTTCGACAAGAAGAAAGCAAAGGTAATTGACGAGAAAAGAAATTTAATTTTCATTGCAGAACGTGTCAACGGACTCTACTACGTGCAGAACAAGGCGAACGAGTGTAAAATAATCGAAAAGACAAAAATGCCAAAAAGTAACTCCTTGGAAGATTGGCATGTACGTCTGGGACATCTAAACGTCCAGTATTTACGACAAGCTGTCAAAAATGGATCAATTCAAGGTGTCAGTGTCAACGACATAAATGAAAATTTCGAGTGCGAAATATGTGTTGAAGGGAAGATGTCACGAACCCCGTTCCCGCAAAGGTCGGACAGAGTATTGCAGCTGGGCGATCTTATTCACTCCGATATCTGTGGTCCCATGAGAGTTGCATCGAAGGGTCGCAATCACTATTTTACTACCTTCATCGACGACTACTCTGGATGGTGTGAAGTAAGGTTCGTCAAACGAAAAAATCAAGTCCTCGACGAATTCAAAAACTATAGAGCGTTAGTAGAGACGCAACACGGAAAGAAGATAAAATGTATTCAGTCAGATAATGGGCTAGAATATGTGAATAAAGATTTTGACAGTTTCCTACAAATACATGGAATAAAAAGACGTCTGACCGTTCCTCACAATCCTCAACAGAACGGCATAGCAGAAAGAAGAAACCGAACTTTAATGGAAACTGCCAGGTGCCTGCTAATTCAATCAAGATTGCCATCGTATCTCTGGGCAGAGGCTGTAAACACAGCAAATTACATACGTAATAGGTGTCCCACTAGCAGGTTGAAGGGAAAAAGCCCGTATGAGACGTGGTATGGAAAACCCCCAGACGTTAGTCACTTCAGACGTTTTGGATGTCAAGTACAATTCTTAGACCCAAATCCAAACAAAAGCAAACTTTCTTCACGCTCGAAAAATGGAATCTTCGTCGGATACAGCGAAGAATCGAAGGGATATAGAATTTGGATTTCGAGCGAGGGGAGGACAATAATATCGAGGGATGTCAAATTTCTAGATGGGCTGCCAAATCAAGTGAGTAAAATTCCAAATAATTCGTCCACTTTTGAACTTGATTTAGAAAGCAGCCGCAACCAAATAAAAGAAAAAGCAGACGACAGACAGAAACAAGAAGATGAAGAAGACGATTTCCTGGGGTTTACTCCTCCTCATCGATCCGACTTGGAAGAAACGACCGGACTTGGCGACAGAGAAAAGGCAGACATGGCATTTTTGACCGAAATTCCAGTAGACAGGGCACTAACCAGCCCAGATTCGAACGAGTGGATGCGTGCAATGGCAGGAGAGGTGAAATCCATTCTGAAAAATGAAACCTGGGAATTGGTAAAACGACCAGAAGGGCGCGATGTAGTCGGAAGTCGTTTCATACTTAGAAACAAGTATGGTACCAACGGGAAACTGGAGAAACGAAAAGCCAGAATCATCGCCAAGGGGTTCTCTCAACAGCCAGGCAGAGATTTCAACGAGACCTACGCTCCGGTGGCACGTCTGAGTTCCATTAGACTAGCTGTGGCGATCGCAGCGAGCAGAAGAATGCACGTCAGACAGTACGACGTCACAACAGCATACTTAAATGGTAAGTTGGAAGAAGAAGTCTTCATGACGGTACCAGACAAGTTGCAAGAAATTCTTCGTTTCATCACCGAGAGCAATATTTATGACAGTCACATCACAGGTGAAGCAAAATCTCAACTGGAAAAACTGGTAAGAGATAAAAATATTGTATGTCACATGAAAAAGGCTCTATATGGTCTAAAACAGGCTGGTAGATCATGGTACCATTGTTTAGACAAAGTACTACGAAGCCTTGGGGTAACCCCATCGAAGGGGGACCCATGTCTTTACGTTAAAGGCAAAGACAATGACTTGTTATTAGTCGTTGTTTATGTAGATGACATACTTGTCATTTCCAAAAATATAAAAATAGTAGAACGCTTTGGATCAGAACTTGGAAAGCGTTTTGATTTGAAAGAAGTAGGAAAACTGAGACGGTGTCTTGGAATGGACTTCACAGAAGACAGCAGCGGCATCAAAATTAACCAACATACTTTTATAAACGAACTTATAAAGAGATTTCAGATGCAAAACTGCAATCCAGTCTCAACGCCTCTGGAAGTAGGTGTGAAGCTGACGAAGACCGACCCATGGACAGACGCTGATGGCCCGAGACCGCCATACCGCGAACTGGTTGGAGGACTCCTGTACCTCTCAGTGGCGACTCGTCCCGACGTGGCACATGCTGCAAGTGTGCTCAGCCAATTCAACGACTGCTTCGGCAAGACCCACTGGATAGAAGCTAAGAGAGTTTTACGGTACCTCAAGGGGACTGCAAGTCTCGGAATCTCGTATGGCCGCGAAACAAGCAAAGTAGAAGGCTTCGTGGACGCTGACTGGGCAGGATCACTACACGACCGCAGATCTTTCACCGGATATGCATTCGTAATGAACGGCGGATGTATATCCTGGGATTCAAGAAAACAAAGGACCGTAGCGTTATCCTCGACAGAGGCTGAATACATGGCCCTCAGCGAAGCGACAAAAGAAGCTGTTTACCTCCAACGTATTCTTCGAGACTTGGGTGTCTACACAGAAGACGACAATTGCGGGGCTCAAAAGCTCGCAATCAATCCTGTCTACCACGCACGAACGAAACATATAGACATTCGGCATCATTTCGTCCGTGAAGTTATCAACGCCGATCTAATTAAGTTGGAACACGTAGCATCTGAAGAGATGGCTGCAGACGTTCTGACCAAGGCCCTAACGAAACCCAAGCACAAGAAATGCACCGAACTTCTAGGGCTGTTCAACATATCAAGTCCAGAAGATGGCGCTTTCGTCGAGGGGGACTGTTAGAAAAATCGCTACATCCACGACTCAAGCTCATCATGGTAGCCACGACTGAAGCTAATCGTAGTAGCTGAATATAATTTATTGTTGTTGTTTATGTATGTTTATATCAGTGTCATTGAATCTTTACTATTTACTCATACTGGATTGTACTGTGTACTCATTTCATTAACAGATATTCTAGAATCCAGCCCTTGTAGCTTACAATATACAACGTATTCATCAAGAATACGTAAAATCTGACTTTATTTTTTTAAAAAACTATATAAATATTTGCTTCCGCGCCCGAATTTTATAATTTTTTATCATATTTTAACTAAAAAAACACATTGAACAAGAAAATTTCTATTTCAAGTGTGGTAGTTATTTTAGAATCCACCCCATGTAACTTACAATTTACTACGAATTTATCAAGAAAAGGTAAAATCATCATATTTAGCTAAAAGAAAACATTGCAACAAGAAAATGGCTCTATTTAGTGTGGTAGGTATTCAAGAATTAAGCCCATGTAGCTTACAATATACAACGTATTCATCAAGAATAGGTAAAATCAGAATTTAGTTTTGTAAAAATCATATAAATATTAGCTTTTGCGCCCGAATTTTATAATTCTTTATTATATGTTAGCTAAAAGAAAACATTGCAACAAGAACATTGCTATATCAAGTGTGGTAGTTATTCTAGAATCCAGCCCATGTAGCTTACAATATACAACGTATTCATCAAGATTAGGTAAAATCTGACTTTATTTTTGTAAAAACTCATATAAATATTTGCTTCCGCGCCCGAATTTTATAATTCTTATTCATATTTTAGCTAAAAGAAAACATTGCAACAAGAAAATTGCTATTTCAAGTGTGGTAGGTATTCTAGAAACCAGCCCATGTAGTTTACAATATACAACGTATTCATTAAAATGACATCCGAAAATTGAATGTTTATTATCAGATTGGTACAAGATTTTGGTCACTTTTGCATGTCCAATGCCAAAATTATCCAAAGTATAGATCCTTAAGCATGAATATGAATGTTTTAAAAAAAAATATCCATTTCGAGAATAGGTAAAATCTGACATTATTTTTGTAAAAAATCATATAAATATTTGCTTCCGCGCCCGAATTTTATAATTCTTTATTATATTTTAGCTAAAAGAAAACATTGCAACATGAAAAATGCTATTTCAAGTGTGGTAGGTATTCTAGAATCCAGCCCATGTAGCTTACAATATACAACGTATTTATCAAGAATAGATAAAAATCTGACTTTATTTTTGTAAAAACTCATAAAAATATTTGCTTCCGCGCCCGAATTTTATATTTCTTCATCATATTTTAGCTAGTAGAAAACATTGCAACAAGAAAATTGCTAATTCAAGTGTGGTAGATATTCTAGAATCCAGCCCCTGTAGCTTACAATATACAACGTATTCATCAAGAATAGGTAAAATCTAACATTATTTTTATGAAAAATCATATAAATATTTGCTTCCGCGCCCGAATTTTATAATTCTTTATTATATTTTAGCTAAAAGAAAACATTGCAACAAGAAAATTGCTATTTCAAGTGTGGTAGTTATTCTAGAATCCAGCCCATGTAGCTTACAATATACAACGTATTCATCAAGATTAGGTAAAATCTGACTTTATTTTTGTAAAAACTCATATAAATATTTGCTTCCGCGCACGAATTTTATAATTCTTAATCATATTATATCTAAAAGAAAACATTGCAACAAGAAAATTGCTATTTCAAATGTGGTAGGTGTTCTAGAAACCAGCCCATGTAGTTTACAATATACAACGTATTCATTAAAATGACATCCGAAAATTGAATGTTTATTATCAGGTTGGTACCAGGTTTTGGTCACTTTTGCATGTCCAATGCCAAAATTATCCATAGTATAGATCCTAAAGCATAAATATGAATGTTTTAAAAAATATATTTATTTCGAGAATAGGTAAAATCTGAATTTATTTTTGTAAAAAATCATATAAATATTTGCTTCCGCGCCCTAATTTTTAATTCTTTATTATATTTTAGCTAAAAGAAAACATTGCAACAAGAACATTGCTATTTCAAGTGTAGTAGGTATTCTAGAATTCAGCCCATGTAGCTTACAATATACAACGTATTCATCAAGAATAGGTAAAATCTGTCTTTATTTTTGTAAAAACTCATATAAATATTTGCTTCCGCGCCCGAATTTTATAATTCCTTATCATATTTTAGCTAAAAGAAAACATTGCAACAAGAAAATTGCTATTTCAAGTGTGGTAGGTATTCTAGAATCCAGCCCATGTAGCTTACAATATGCAACGTATTCATCAATAATAGGTAAAATCTGACTTTATTTTTGTAAAAAGCATAAAAATATTTGCTTTCGCGCCCGAATTTTATAATTCTTCATCACATTTTAGCTAATAGAAAACATTGCAACAAAAAAATTGCTATTTCAAGTGTGGTAGGTATTCTAGAAACCAGCCCATGTAGTTTACAATATACAACGTATTCATTAAAATGACATCCGAAAATTGAATGTTTATTATCAGATTGGTACCAGGTTTTGGTCCCTTTTGCATGTCCAATGCCAAAATTATCCATGGTATAGACCCTAAAGCATAAATATGAATGTTTTAAAAAAAATATTTATTTCGAGAATAGGTAAAATCTGACTTTATTTTTGTAAAAAATCATATAAATATTTCCTTCTGCGCCCGAATTTATAATTCCTTATTATATTTTAGCTAAAAGAAAACATTGCAACAAGAAAATTGCTATTTCAAGTGTTGTAGATATTCTAGAATCCAGCCCATGTAGCTTACAATATACAACGTATTCATCAAGAAAAAGGTAAAATATGACTGTATTTTTGAAAAAAATCATATAAATATTTGCTTCGCGCCCGAATTTTATAATTCTTCATCATATTTTAGCTAAATGAAATCATTGCAACAAGAAAATTGCTATTTCAAGTGTGGTAGGTATTCTAGAATCGAGCCCATGTAGCTTACAATATACAACGAATTGATCAAGTATAGGTAAAATCTGACTTTCTTTTTGTAAAAAATTATATCAGTATTTGGTTCCGCGCCCGAATTTTATAATTCTTCATCATATTTTAGCTGAAAGAAAACATTGCAACAAGAAAATTGCTATGTCAAGTGTGGTACTTATTCTAGAATCCAGCCCATGTAGATTACAATATACAAAGTATTAATCAAGAATAAGTAAAATCTGACTTTATTTTTGTAAAAAATTATATAAATATTTGCTTCCGCGCTCGAATTTTCTAATTCTTTATCATATTTTAGCTAAAGGAAAACATTGCAACAAGAAAATTGCTATTTTACGTGTGGTAGGTATTCTAGAATCCAGCCCATGTAGCTTACAATATACAACGTATTCATCAAGAAAAGGTAAAATATGACTGTATTTTTGAAAAAAATCATATAAATATTTGCTTCCGCGCTCGAACTTTATAATTCTTCATCATATTTTAGCTAAAAGAAATCATTGCAACAAGAAAATTGCTATTTCAAGTGTGGTAGGTATTCTAGAATCCAGCTCATATAGCTTACAATATACAACGTATTCATTACAATGACACCCGAAAATTGAATGTTTATTATCTGATTGGTACCACGTTTTGATCACTTTTGCATGTACAATGCTTAAAACCATCCATGGTATAGATCCTAAAGCATGAATATAAATGTTTTAACAAAAATATCCATTTCACGAATTGGTAAAATTTGACATAATTTTTGTAAAAATTCATACAAATATTTGCTTCCGCGCCAGAATTTTATAATTTTTTATCATATTTTGGCTAAAAGAAAATATTGCAACAAGACTATTGCTATTTCAATTGTGGTAGGTATTTTAGAATCCAGCCCATGTAGCTTACAATATACAACGTATTCATTAAAATGACACCCGAAAATTTAATGTTTATTATCCGATTGGTACCACGTATTGGTCACTTTTGCATGTCCAATACTTAAAACCATCCATAGTATAGATCCTTAAGCATGATATGAATGTTTTTACAAAAATATCCATTTCAAGAATATGTAAAATCTGACTTTATTTTTGTAAAAAATCATATAAATATTTGCTTACGTGCCCAAATTTTATAATTCTTCATCATATTTTAGCTAAAAGAAAACATTGTAAGAAGAAAATTGCTATTTCAAGTTTGGTAGGTATTCTAGAATCCAGCCCATGTAGCTTACAATATACAACGTATTCATTAAAATGACACCCGAAAATTAAATGTTTATTATCCGATTGTTACCACGTATTGGTCACTTTTGCATGTCCAATGCTTAAAACCATTTATAGTATAGATCCTTAAGCATGAATATGAATGTTTTAACAAAAATATCCATTTCAAGAATATGTAAAATCTGACTTTATTTTTGTAAAAAATCATATAAATCGACGGTGTTCTGACAAAAAGGCGTAAGCGACAATAATTTAAAAATTTGGATTTTCGCGCCATTTAAAAGTAGAATTCAAACGCTATCTAACATAGATTCATTCGTATCCGATAAAACCACAGAATGTGTTTATTTCTGACTTCAAAGTTTGTAAGCGACACTTCACGCCAGAGTGCCGTGGTACTAACTGCCTTAGCAACGTACGCTTAAGCCCAGAATGTATAAGTGCTTTATTTCTAAAAGGTAAGTCTTTTAATACTGTTATTCTTTTCTTGGTAGTTTTATTGCCTTTTCTAGATAATGATACGATGTTATAATCAGGATTATAACCATAAAATTCCTTGATATTAATCATGTCGCTTAAGACTTTCAATCTCGCACGTTGTTGTACGCGTAAGCACCATTTCCCTATGCTGAACAATGCTATCTTTTGAAACCTATTTTAGCCTCATTTTTGTATCTGATTTGCTCTGTATATTATGTTCTAGAGGAAAATGTATCGTTTTATATAATAATTAAAATCAAATCCGGTTTGGTTTTGTGATTTTTGTTATAATCAATTATAAAAATCCAGTTCATCATGTCGCTTACGTCCCTTATTTTTATAGATGTCGCGAGGCCAGAAAATTTTGGATATTGCCCTGAAAATGACCGATCCTATGTTCTCAAATACGGAACTCGATAAAGCATTAATGCACGATATTATCCTTGATGATAATGAATTCGTTGCACAAAATAGTATTATTACCTGTGATATTTTAACAGAGGCTGAAAATAAAGAGCATGAGACTGATTACTTACAAGTAGGAGCAGAAGGAAGAGATCACTGGTATTTTAGCGACTCAGATATTGAAATTCCCACTAGTAGTATTCAAAATCCCATGAATTCAGAGAATATTCAACAGTACAAACTTGTCAGTTATTCATCCTCTGACAATGATTCTTTAGAAGAGGCTAATATAGTGAAAAGAGCAAATTCCAAGAAGCTAGAAAATTGTAGTGAAAATCGTATGTGCGAAGATGAAGAACATCTCATGCTAAATGAAAATTCTTTATTTGAGAATAGTAGAGAAGACAACATTATTGAACAGCATTTTGAATCTGATTCTGATTGTTCTGCTGATGGAAGCAATACTAGTGAAACCACAGACAGTGACTCTAGCCCCAACAAAAATGATACATTTAAAGGAAGGAAAAAAAAAACACGTTTTACGAGTGTAACAGAAACGAACAAAAGACTGAAACTTGCAGGCAAGGCTTATACAAACTATAGAAATGAATTAGTTGCCGAAAAAAAAAGTTTTACCAAACCCATGTTTAGGGAAGAACTGTGTAAATAAATGTAACACGTTCAATTAAAAAAAGAGAGACAGAAATTATTTGAGCTATTTTGGAATTAAGAAACTCACATCGATAAGAGAGCGTTTCTTAATGGATATGCAAATGTTATTCCCGTGAAAAGAAAAAGAACATCACAAGAAAATTTGAGAAGAAACTTGACATACCAGTATTTTATGATGAAAAATGACTCGCAGGTTAGGGTATGTTTACAGTTTTTATTAAATACCCTTAATATAACGCAAAAATTAATGAGAAATGCTTTACAAGGAAAAATAGAAGAGAACCGCGATAAAAGGGGAAAAAATGCACCAAAACACAAAATTACTCCCGAACAAATAGAAGCATTCAAGAAATTTGTTGAAGGATTGCCGGCAGTCCCTTCTCATTATTGCCGAGGCTCTAGTACTAAGCTATATCTTCCATCAGAAATTAAAACTATCAAAAATCTTCATCGAACGTATACTGCAAGAATGAAAGATGCAAGCTCAAAGCCAGTTAGTATAAGTTGTTTTAAAAGAATGTTTAAAAGAGACTATAATATAGGTATACACGTACCTAGAAAAGATAAATGTGCCAAGTGTGAGAAATATAAAAACTTGGATGAAAGATCAAAAACTGATGCAATAAAAGACGAATATCTGAATCACCAAATAGAAAAAAATTAAGCTAAGGAATTCTTCCTAGCAGAACAAAATAAGTCAATTTAGGATGGATTACTTGTATTATCGTTTGATCTTCAAAAAGTATTGGCCACCCCGCATAGTCCAGGTATGTTGTATGGCCTTAGTGGAAAATATGCAGTATATAATTTCACTATCTACGAAAGTAAGACGCAAAACGGATATTGTTTTCTTTGGGGAGAGAAAGACGGGAAGAGAGGTGTTAACGAAATATGCAGTATCCTATACTCATATTTGCTGCAGTTGGATAAAGCAGGAGAGTTCTCAACTTTATCACTGTTTTGTGACAATTGTCCAGGACAGAATAAAAATAAATTTGTTCTAGCTATGTTTTTATATTTTTTGAAAAATTCTACAAATATCAAGTCCATGACATTAACATATCTAGTAGTAGGGCATACTTATATGCCAGTAGATAGCATTCATGCTATCATAGAAAATTATACAAATAAAATGAATGTGCAGGCTCCTTCGGAATGGGCCACGATAATTCGGAATGCTAGAAAACGACCTAAACCCTATGAAGTTAAAACTCTAAATTATACTCAATTTTTTGATTGGAAATCTATTTCTCCTCCAAAAAAAACACTAAAAACAAAGGAAGGTACAGAAATCAAAATAAATTCAATAAAAGTAGCAAAATTTTCTAAAACTGATCTGACGAGTATTCGTGTTTATACAGAATACGATGTGGAGAATCCTTTTGACATAGAATTCCGTATTAAAAATATAGATATAATTCCGCGGCTCTACTTCTCCTACCTTCCTATATGTAAGAAGAAGTTGAGTAATCTCTTAGATTTGTGTAAGAAAGAATCAATAAAAGAAAACTACCACGCAGAGTATTTCACTTAACCTCTAATGCTTCCGTCCCCGACATACTAGCAGAAAGTGAACTGGAGGATTCGGAATAATAGTGTTCTATTCATAGCTATTTATAGGTTTCTATAAGAATTTAGTTAATTTCATAGTTTATGTAAATTTTTGTTCCTTTAAGGCAATTTATAATTATTTTATTTTGTTTAATGTTACGTTTATTTAATTTTATAATTATATTTGTACCAAATGTGTAAAACTTTACTGTTTACTGCAGAAGATTTACATAGTTTTTAAGAATTTTGTTTATGATCCTTTCAGTATCTGAATAATTTTTTTTGTACAAATCTCGTATATTTCAAACCACATCCTATTTTAAAAATTTAATAATTTTTAAAAAAAATATCACTAATCGACTATCTCTTAATCGTAAGCGACATCTCTGCATAGTGTTTGGTGAATTAGAAAGGCACATCGAAGGCTTAAACGCCAGTTTAAAGCGATTTTTTTAACAAAAAATAGGCTTAATCTCCCAATCAAAAGGTCTTAAACACCTTTGAATTATACTTAAATGTCGTAAGCGACAAAACTAAATAAAAAAATTAAATTTGAATGTGTAACTTTATTTTTATGTAGGAATACAACTTATTATAATAATTAACATTACCCTGCTCAAAATAATTTCTGAATGAACATAATTAAAAAAAATATAGGTTTTTGTCGTTTCCAGTAAAATTTTGTTAAAGCCGCTTAAGCCTTTCTGTCAGAACAGTGTCGAAATATTTGCTTACGTGCCCGAATTTTATAAATCTTTAACATATTTAAGCTAAAAGAAAACATTGCATTATGAAAATTGCTATTTCAAGTGTGGTAGGTATTCTAGAATCCAGCCCATGTAGCTTACAATATACAACGTATTTATTAAAATGACACCCGAAAATTATATGTTTATTATCTGATTGGTACCACGTTTTGGTCACTTTTGCATGTCCAATGCTTAAACCCATCCATAGTATGGATCCAAAGCATGAATATGAATGTTTTACAAAAATATCCATTTCAAGAATAGGTAAAATCTGACTTAATTTTTGTAAAAACTCATACAAATATTTGCTTCCGCGCTCTAAATTTATAATTCTTTATCTTATTTGAAGTACAAGAAAACATTGCAACAGGACAATTGCTATTTCAAGTGTGGTAGGTATTCCAGCCCATGTAGCTTACATTATACAACGTATTCATTAAAATGACACCCGAAAATTGAATGTTTATTATCTGATTGGTACCACGTTTTGGTCACTTGTGCATGTCCAATGCTTTAAACAATCCATAGTATAAATCCTAAAGCATGAATATAAATGTTTTAACAAAAATATCCATTTTAAGAATAGGTAAAATCTGACCTTATTTCTGTAAAAAATCATATAAATATTTGCTTTCGCGCCCGAGTTTTATAATTCTTCATCATATTTTAGCTATATGAAAACATTGCAACAAGAAAATTTCTAACTCAAGTGTGGTAGGTATTCTAGAATCCAGCCTATGTAACTTTTAATATACACCGTATTCATTAAAATGACACCCGAAAATTGAAAGTTTATTATCTGATTGATACCTCGTTTTGGTCACTTTTGCATCTTCAATGCTTAAAACCATCCAATGTACAGATTCTAAAGCATGAATATGAATCTTTTAACAAAAATATCCACTTCAAGAATAGGTAAAATGTGACTTATTTTTTGTAAAAAATAATATAAATATTTTCTTCCGCGCCCAAATTTTATAATTCTTCATCATATTGCAGCTAAAAGAAAACATTGTAACAAGAAAATTGCAATTTCAAGTGTGGTAGGTATCTAGAATCCATCCCATGTAGCTTTACCACACTTGAAATAGCAATTTTTTTGTTGTAATGTTTTTTTAGGTAAAATATGATAAACAATTATAAAATTCGGGCGCGGAAGCAAACATTTATATGTTTTTTTACAAAAATAAAATCAGATTTTACCTATTCTTGAAATGGATATTTTTGTTAAAACATTCATATTTATGCTTTAGGATCTGTACTATGGATAATTTTAGCATTGGACATGCAAAAGTGACCAAAACTTGGTACCAATCAAATAATATATAATCTATTTTCGGGTGTCATTTTAATGAATACGTTGTGTATTGCAAGCTACATGGGCTGAATTCCAGAATACCTACCACTTTTGAAATAGCAATTATCTTGTTGCACTGTTTTTTTTTAGCTAAAATGTGATTAAAAATTATAAAATTCAATCGCGGAAGCAAATATTTATATGATTTTTTACAAAAATACAATCAGATTTTACCTATTCTTGATGAATACGTTGTATATTGTAAGTTACATAAGCTGGATTCTAGAATACCTACCACACTTGAAATAGCAATTTTCTTGTTGCAATGTTTTCTTTTAGCTAAAATATGATAAGGAATTATACAAGGTGGCGCAAAAGTAATCACCCTATTGAAACATGCTATAATTTTTGCAAATAGCGGCAAATGTCAAATCTGCTTTGACATTTGTGAAGTAAACAAATGCAAAATACATGTCCATAAAACATGAATCGCTATACTCCTCAAAAACGCGGTTTAATTACTTTGATTTTTTTGCGGAATAATTCGTCGGTGGTGTTGGCGCAGCGTGAATTTACGCGCAGATTTTCCGGTCGCCTGACACCAACTGGGCAAACACTGCGGCGTTCAGCCGCTCGCTTAGAAGAATATGGCACAGCATGAGATGCTGCCAGGTCTGGCCGGCCCCGGAGGAGCAGTTCTGCTCAGAATATCGCGACTGTGGCTGAAGACGACTACTGTGGACGGCGAGCGCTACAGAGCTATGCTCAACGACTTTCTTCTTCCTCAATTGAATGAATTTGAACAGGAGAATATGTGGTTCCAACAGGATGGAGCAACGGCGCAACTACACGAGCCAAAACGGAAATTCTGAGGACTACATTTCCGGGTAGCCTAATCTCTCGTTATGGTGATTTGCACTGGCCGGCAAGGTCGTCCGATTTAACCGTTCCAAACTTCTTTTTGTGGGGTTTCTTTAAGTCACGAGTCTATGTTAACAAGCCTCAGACTTTTCAAGCCCTCAAAGAGAATATCCGTCAAGAATGCGAGAACCTATCGCCGGAATTACTGGCTAGAGTAATGGAAAATGCTATAAACCGGGCCCGTCTAATCATCCATTCTGGCTGCGGCCAATTGGCCGATATCATTTTCTCGACTTATTAGGAAAAAAATTAAGACATCAACTAAACATAATCAAAAAGCAAAACCAAAGTTTTTCATTCATAAAAAAAATTACAGCCAAAGAACATCGAATGACAACTTTTGCGCCACCCAGTATAATTCGGGCGCGCAAGCAAATATCTATAATTTTTTTTACAAAAATAAAGTCAGGTGTTACCTATTCTTGAAATGAATATTTTTGTTAAAACATTCATATTTATGCTTTAGGATCTATACTATGGATGGTTTTAAGCATTGGACATGCAAAAATGACAAAAACGTGGTACCAATCAGATAATAAACATTCAATTTTCGGGTGTCATTTTAATAAATACGTTGTATATTGTAAGCTACATGGGCTGGATTCTAGAATACCTACCACACTTGAAATAGCAATTTTCTTGTTGAATGTTTTCTTTTAGCTTAAGTATGATGAAAAATTATAAAACTCGGGCGCGGAAGCAAATATTTATATGATTTTTACAAAAATAAGTCAGATTTTACCTATTCCTGAAATGGATATTTATGTTAAAACATTCATGTTCATGCTTTAGGATCTATACTATGGATGGTTTTAGGCATTGGACATGCAAAAGTGACCAAATCGTGGTACCAATCATATAAAAAACATTCAATTTTCGTGTGTCATTTTAATGAATAAGTTGTATATTTTGAGCTACATGGGCTGGATTCTAGAATACGTACCACACTCGAAATAGAAATTTTCTTGTTGCAATGATTTCTTTTAGCTAAAATTTGATGAAGAATTATAAAATTCGGGCGCGGAAGCAAATATATATATATATAATTTTTTACAAAAATAAAGTCAGATTTTACCTATTCTTGAAATGGATATTTTTGTTAAAACATTCATATTTATGCTTTAGGATCTATACTATGGATGATTTTAAGCACTGGACATGCAAAAATGACAAAAACGTGGTACCAATCAGGTAATAAACATTCAATTTTCGGGTGTCATTTTAATGAATACGTTGTATATTGTAAGCTACCTACCACACTTGAAATAACAATTTTGTTGTTGCAATGTTTTCTTTTAGCTAAAATATGATGAAGAATTATAAAATTCGCGCGCGGAAGCAAATATTTATATATTTTTTTACAAAAAAAGTCAGATTTTACCTATTCTTTATGAACACATTGTATATTGTAAGCTACATGGGCTGGATTCTAGAATACCTACGACACTTAAAATAGCAATTTTCTTGTGTCAATGTTTTCTTTTAGCTAAAATATGATAAAGAATTATAAAATTCGGGTACGGAAGTAAATATTTATATAATTTTGTGCGAAAATAAAGTCAGATTTTACCTATTCTTAATATGGATATTTCAGTTAAAACATTCATACTCATGCTTTAGGATCTATACTATGGATGGTTTTAAGCATTGGACATGCAAGAGTGACCAAAACGTGGTACCAAGCAGATAATAAACATTCAATTTTCGGGTGTCATTTTATGAGTGCGTTGTATATTGTAAGCTACATGGGCTGGATTTTAGAATACCTACCACACTTGACATAGCAATTTTCTTGTTGCAACGTTGTCTTTTAGCTAAAATATGATAAAGAATTATAAAATTCGGGCGAGGAAGCAAATATTTATATAAATTTTTACAAAAATAAAGTCAGATTTTACCTATTCTTGAAATGGATATTTTTGTTAAAACATTCATATTAATGCTTTAGGATCAACACTATGGGTAATTTTAGCATTGGACATGCAAAAGTAACCAAAACGTGGTACCAATCAGATAATAACATTCAATTTTCTGGTGTCACTCTTGCAATAGCAATTTTCTTGTTGCAATGTTTTCTTTTAGCTAAAATATGATGAAGATTTATAAAATTCGGGCGCGGAAGCAAATATTTATATGATTTTTTACAAAAATAAAGTTAGATTTTACCTATTCTTGATGAATACGTTGTATATTGTAAGCTACATGGGCCGGATTCTAGAATACTTACCACAGTTGAAATAGCAATTTTCTTGCAATGTTTTCTTTTCTACAAAAATTAAATCAGATTTTACCTATTCTTGAAATGGATATTTTGGTTAAAACATTCATATTCATGCTTTAGGATCTATACTATGGATGGTTTTAAGCATTGGACATGCAAAAGTGACCAAAACGTGGTATCAATCTGATAATAAACATTCAATTTTCGAGTGTCATTTTAATGAATACGTTGTATGTTGTAAGCTACATGGGCTGGAATCTATAATACCTACCATACTTGAAATAGCAATTTTCTTGTTGCAATGTTGTCTTTTAGCTAAAATATGATGAAGAATTATAAAATTAGGGCGCGTAAACAAATATTTATATGATTTTTTACAAAAATTAAATCAGATTTTACCTATTCTTGAAATGGATATTTCGGTTAAAACATTCATATTCATGCTTTAGGATCTATACTATGGATGGTTTTGAGCATTGGACATGCAAAAGTGACCAAAATGTGGTACCAATGAAATAATAAACATTCTACTTTCGGGTGTCATTTTAATGAACACGTTGTATATTGTAATCTACATAGGTTGCATTCTAGAATACCTACCACTCTTGAAATAGGAACTTTCTTGTTGCAATGTTTTCTTTTAGCTAAAATATGATGACGAATTATAAAATTCGGGCGCGGAAGCAAATATATATATAATTTTTTACAAAAATAAAGTGTCAGATTTTACCTATTTTTGAAATGGATATTTTTGTTAAAACCTTTATATTCATGCTTTAGGATCTATACTATGGATGGTTTCAAGCATTGGACATGCAAAAGTGACCAAAACGTGGTACCAATCAGATAATAAACATTTAATTTTCGGGTGTCATTTTAATGAATACGTTGTATATTGTAAGCTACAAGGGGAGTGGCAACATTGGAGCGAAATTACTCACTTGTGTATTTTTTGAGTCCCGGTGTTTTTTTTCCAAAAATTAACGTATAACGTTATATTAAAATTGCAAAAATCAGTGAAAACCATTTCTAAACTGTCCTGAAATATAGTACATATAAATAAATTAGTCTGTGCAGAAGTTCAGTGTAAAAAACATCAAATCTGGCAACCAAGGTCATATTTGTTTGAATCAACTGCTGAGCAAAAAGGCGCGTTGCCTCAAGTCAAGCGTGAGTACGCAGTGTTTCCAACTGTATTAAAAACAAAAAATAACCATTCACAAAAAAATGGCTTCAATTGAAGATATACAAAAATTAGTTGATCCTTTGAGCAAAAAAATGGACACCTTTTAAAAGTCTCTAGTTTTGCTTCGCGAGGGTAATGACGAAAATAAAACTAAGTTGCAAAAACTTGAAGAGGAAATAAAAGCTGAAGATAAGCAAATAGAACATTTCGAAATAAAATTAAGAGAGAAAAATGTATTATTCTTTAGCATACAACAGGAAAAAGGAGAAAATTTAAATAATAAAATTTTGAAAGTACTGACGGATACAATGAAACTTACTAATATATCTACAAATAATTTTGAAGACTCTAGAAGATTAGGCAAAAATCAGACAATAAAATAAGACCCATTCTAGTCGAATTAAATTAAAAAAAAAACTAAAAAATACATTTTCCAAAACGTTCATTTATTGAAAAACTCAAAGATATCACTACAAAAAGATTTCCCTCCTAAAATTATGCAGGAAAGAAAAATATTAAAAATTCATTTTATAAAAGCAAAAATTGATGGCTATAAAACATCTCTTTATCAGAACATTTTATTTGTGAATGGTACAAAATACACGGCACAAGATTTCATCGAAAATACTGAAGACATAACAAATGAAAATAATGCAACTTCAACAGACACTATTGAACAGAGACGAATGTCTGTTTCCCTAGACTCTCTACAAATTACAAACGACAACAATGATAGTTTAGGAGAACACGATAATAGCTGTAGGACAATTTCTGAATTTCGAAAGGTAAAACTAAACGAACCTAAAAAAAATACGTCGAACAATAGCAACCCCCAAGTTATAACCGGTCCCTTAGATAAGCATTTATTACCAAGATTAAGATAGGAAATAAACACAACCCCAAAAATCTAAAAATTAAGACAAATAATATATCAAGTTATCATAATATTTTTTTTTGGAACGTACAGGGAATTAAAAATCTTCACAATCTATGCACTCAAGACGAGAGAATTATCCTCAATCACGAACTTATTTGCATTACAGAAACTTGGGCTAATTATGAGGTTGAAAATCCGTCTTTTTTAAAAACTTATAATAAATACGAACAAAAAGCTGTGAAAGAAGCTAGTACTGGTAGGGCGATCGGTGGCATCATAATTTTTTCTTCACTTCATCCCAGAAATATTTGTGTTATAGAAAAAGAGGTACACTGGATGTTCTTAAGGTTTCAGAATGATGTACAAAATTTCATAATTTGTGTTACCTACTTTTCACACTCTTACAATTACGATTTTTTAATAGAGTTATTTTCAGAAAGTTTAAAAAATACAAAGATTCAATATCCTAGTTAGGGTTTTATAATTGGTGGGGATTTCAACGCAAGAATTGGGGAAAAAACCAATTCGACGAAGGATTCCCTACCAACAATAACTGGAATGCCAAGAGAATGGCAACGGACACAACTCTAAACAAAAAGGGCAAAGACTTAATGGAGGTATTAGAACAAGAAAACTTTGTTGTACTGAATGGCAGATCTCGGAGTGACATACCCGAAAAATACACATACAAAGCTTCAGCAGGAAAAAGCACCATAGATCTAGTATGGACTGACATACAGTCACTACAGTACATTATTGATTTCTCTATTCTTGACAATATCATTATATCAGACCATCTAATATGCTCAACAAAAATCACCAGTTTACATAATAATAATAAAATATTGAATAACAAAGAAATAACAACTATAACAAAAACAAAATGGGATACAACAAAAGATGACCTTTACAAGCAAGAACTTCAGACAAAATACTATACTATTGTTAATGAAAATGCTGAGAAAACATATGAATGCATTAAGAACGCTATTACCATTACTTCTAATATGATTGGGATAACGCACAGAACAAACTTATATAATAACGGAACTCACAAACTGCAGAAAAAACAATGGTTTGATGATACTTGTAAATCACTTAATAAAACTGCAAAAAACTGCTTAAAACACTGCAAGCAGAATGACTTTTCGAAACAAAACCTAGAAAATAATTTACAGGCAAAAAAGAATACAAGCAACACATAATAAAAGAAAAAAAGGAATTTAATATTGACCTTACAAGTAAACTAAGAAATCTCAAAGATCAAAAGCAATTTTGGGAAACTATTATTACTTTACAACGAACATCCTACTCTCGAAACCCAATAAAAATAGAAGAATGGGTCAATGTTTTCTTTTAGCTAATATATAATAAAGAATTATAAAATTCGGGCGCGGAAGCAAATATTTATATGATTTTTTACAAAAAATATAGTTAGATTTTACCTATTCTTGAAATGGATATTTTTGTCAAAACATTCATATTCATGCTTTAGGATCTATACTATGGATGGTTTTAAGCATTGGAAATGCAAAAGTGACCAACACGTGGTACCTATCAGATAATAAACATTCAATTTTTGGGTGTCATTTTAATGAATACGTTGTATATTGTAAGCTACATGGGCTGGATTCTAGAATACCTACCTCACTTGAAATAGCAATTTTCTTGTTGGAATGTTTTCTTTTAGCTAAAATATGATGCAGAATTATGAAATTTGGGCGCGTAAGCAAATATTTATATGAATTTTTACAAAAATAAAGTCAGATTTTACCTATCCTTGATGAGTACGATGTATATTGTAAGCTAAATGGGCTGGATTCTGGAATATTTACGACACTTGAAATAGCAATTTTCTTGTTGCAATGTTTTCTTTTAGCTAAAATATGATGAAGAATTATAAAATTCGTACGCGGAAGCAAATATTTATATGATTTTTTACAAAAATAAAGTCAGATTTTACCTATTCTTGAAATGGATATTTTTGTTAAAACATTCATATTTATGCTTTAGGATCTGTACTATGGATAGTTTTAAGTATTGCACATGCAAAAGTGACCAAAACGTGGTACCAATCAGATAATAAACATTGCATTTTCGAGTGTCATTTTAATGTATACGTTGTATATTGTAAGATACATGGGCTGGATTCTAGAATACCTACAACACTTGAAATAGCAATTTTCTTGTTGCAATGTTTTCTTTTTGCTAAAATATAATGAAGAATTATAAAACTCGGGCGCGGAAGCAAATATTAATATGATATTTTACAAAAAATGTCAGAGTTTACCTATTCTTGATGAATACGTTGTATATTGTAAGCTACAGGGGCTGGATTCTAGAATACCTACCACACTTGAAATAGCAATTTTCTTGTTGCAATGTTTTCTTTTAGCTAAAATATGATGAAAAATTATAAAATTCAGGCGCGGTAGCAATTATTTGTATGATTTTTTAGAAAAATAAAGTCATATTTTACGTATTCTTGAAATGGATATTTTTGTTAAATCATTATATTCATGCTATAGGATCTATACTATGGATAGTTTTAAGCGTTGGACATGCAAAAGTGACCAAAACGTGGTACCAATTAGATAACAAACATTCAATTTTCAGGTGTTATTTTAATGAATACGTTGTATATTGTAAGCTACATGGGCTGGATTATAGAATACGTACCACACTTAAAATAGCAATTTTCTTGTTGCAATGTTTTCTTTTAGCTAAAATATGATGGAGAATTATGAAATTCGGGCGCGTAAGCAAATATTTTTATGAATTTTTACAAAAATAAAGTCAGTTTTTACCTATCCTTGATGAATACGTTGTATATTGTAAGCTACATGGGCTGGATTCTGGAATACCTACGACACTTGAAATAGCAATTTTCTGGTTGCAATGTTTTCTTTTAGCTAAAATATGATGGAGAATTATGAAATTCGGGCGCGTGAGCAAATATTTATATGAATTTTTACAAAAATAAAGTCAGATTTTACCTATCCTTGATGAATACGTTGTATATTGTAAGCTACATAGGCTGGATTCTGGAATACCTACGACACTTGAAATAGTAATTTTCTTGTTGCAATGTTTTCTTTTAGCTAAAATATGATAAAGAATTATAAAAATCGTACGCGGAAGCAAACATTTACATAGTTTTTTACAAAAATAAAGTTAGATTTTACCTATTCTTGAAATGTATATTTTTGTTAAAACATTCATATTCATGCTTTAGGATCTATACTATGAATGGTTTTAAGCATTGGACATGCAAAAGTGACCAAAACGTGGTACCAATCAGATAATAAACATTGAATTTTCGGGTGTCATTTTAATGTATACGTTGTACATTGTAACCTACATGGACTGAATTCTAGAATACCTACCACACTTG
Source organism: Stenolophus ochropezus (assembly GCA_035578165.1). Classification (NCBI taxonomy): domain Eukaryota; kingdom Metazoa; phylum Arthropoda; class Insecta; order Coleoptera; family Carabidae; genus Stenolophus; species Stenolophus ochropezus. The sequence continues at coordinate 1,677,592 of JAQOWZ010000041.1, forward strand.
AAATAGCAATTTTCTTGTTGCAATGTTTTCTTTTAGCTTAAATATAATGAAGAATTATAAAATTCGGGCGCGGAAGCAAATATTTATATGATTTTCACAAAAATAAATTCAGATTTTACCTATTTTTGAAATGGATATTTTTGTAAAAACATTCATATTCATGCTTTAGGATCTATACTATGGTTAGTTTTAAAGCATTGGACATGCAGAAGTGACCAAAACGTGGTACCAATCAGATAATAACCATTCAATTTTCGGATGTCATTTTAATGAATACGTTGTATATTGTAAGCTACATGGGCTGGATTTTAGAATACCTACCACACTTGAAATAGCAATTTGCTTGTTGCAATGTTTTTTTTTAGCTACAATATGATGAAGAATTATAAAACTCGGGCGCGGAAGCAAATATTTATATGATTTTTCACAAAAATAAAGTCAGATTTTTACCTATACTTGAAATGGATATTTTTGTTAAAACATTCATATTCATGCTTTAGGATCTATACTATGGTTAGTATTAAGCATTGGACATGCAGAAGTGACCAAAACGTGGTACCAATCAGATAATAAACATTTAATTTTCGGATGTCATTTTAATGAATACGTTGTATATTGTAAGCTACATGGGCTGGATTTTAGAATACCTACCATACTTGAAATAGCAATTTTCTTGTTGCAATGTTTTTTTTTAGCTACAATATGATGAAGAATTATAAAACTCGGGCGCGGAAGCAAATATTTATATGATTTTTCACAAAAATAAAGTCAGATTTTACCTATTCTTGAAATGGATATTTTTGTTAAAACATTCATATTCATGCTTTAGGATCTATACTATGGATAATTTAGCATATGACATGCAAAAGAGACCAAACGAGGGTACCAATCAGATAATAAACATTCAATTTTCGTGTGTCATTTTAATGAATACGTTGGGCTGGATTCTACAATACCTACCACACTTGAAATAGCAATATTCTTGTTGCAAAGTTTTCTTTTAGCGTAAATATGATGAAGAATTATAAAATTCGGGTGCGGAAGCAAATATTTATATGATTTTTTACAAAAATAAAGTCAGATTTTATTTATTCTTGAAATGGATATTTTTATTAAAACATTTATATTTATGCTTTAGGATCTATACTATGGATAGTTTTAAGCATTGGACATGCAAAAGTGACCAAAACGTGGTACCAATCAAATAATAAAAATTAAATTTTCAGGTGTCATTTTAATGAATACGTTGGGCTGGATTCTAGAGTACCTACCACACTTGAAATAGCAATTTTCTTGTTGCAATGTTTTTTTTTAGCTAAAATATGATAAAGAATTATAAAATTCGGGCGCGGAAGCAAATATTTATATGATTTTTTACAAAAATAAAGTCAGATTGTACCTATTCTTGATGAATACGTTGTATAATGTAAGCTACATGGGCTGGATACTAGAATACTTACTAGACTTGAAATAGCAATTTTCTTGTTGCAATGTTTAGTTTTAGCTAAAATATGATGAAGAATTATAAAATTCGGGCGCAGAAGCAAATATTTATATGAATGTTTACAAAAATAATTTCAGATTTTACCTATTCTTGAAATGGATATTTTTGTTAAAACATACATATTCATGCTTTAGGATCTATACTATAGATAATTTTAGCAATAGACATGCAAATGTGTCCAAAACGTGGTACCGATCAGATAATAAAGAATCAATTTTCGGGTGTCATTTTAATGAATATGTTGGGCTGGATTCTAAAATACCTACCACACTTGAGATAGCAATTTTCTTGTTGCAGTGTTTTCTTTTAGCTAAAATATGATGAAGAATTATAAAATTCAGGCGCGGAAGCAAATATTTATAAGATTTTTTACAAAAATAAAGTCAGATTTTACCTATTCTTGAAATGGATATTTTTGTTAAAACATTCATATTCATACTTTAGGTTCTATACTATGGATAATTTTAGCATTAGACTTGCAAAAGTAACTAAAACGTGGTACCATTTAGATTATAAATATTCAATTTTCGGGTGTCATTTTAATGAATACGTTGTATATTGTAAGCTACATGGGCTGGATTCTAGAATACCTACCACACTTGAAATAGCAATTTTTTTGTTGGAATGTTTTCTTTCAGCTAACATATGATGAAGAATTATGAAATTTGGGAGCAGAAACAAATATTTATATGATTTTTTACAAAAATAAAGTCAGATTTTACCTGTTCTTGAAATAAATATTTTTGTTAAAACATTCATATTCATGCTTAAAGATCTATACTATGGATGGTTTTAAGCATTGGACAGGCAAAACTGAGCAAAACGTGGTACCGATCAGATAATAAGCAATCAATTTTCGGACGTAATTTTAATGAGTACGTTGTATATTGTAAGCTACATGGGCTGGATTCTAGAATACCTATCACACTTGAAATAGCAATTTTCTTGTTGCAATGTTTTCTTTTAGCTAAAATATAATGAAGAAATATAAAATTCGCACGCGGAAGCAAATATTTATATGATATTTTACAAAAATAAAGTCAGAATTTACCTATTCTTGAAATGGATTTTTTTGTTAAAACATTCATATTCATGCTTTAGGATCTATACTATGGATGGTTTTAAGCATTGGACATGCCAAAGTGTCCAAAACGTGGTACTAATCAGATAATAAACATTCCATTTTCGGGTGTCATTTTAATGAATACGTTGTATATTCTAAGCTACATGGGCTGGATTCTAGATTACCTACCACACTTGAAATAGCAATTTTCTTGTTGCAATGTTTTCTTTTAGCTAAAATATGATGAAGAATTATTATATTCGGGCGCGGAAGCAAATTATTTATAAGATTTTTTACAAAATAAAGTCAGATTTTACCTATTCTAGAAATGGATATTTTTGTTAAAATATTCATAGTCATGCTTTAGGATCTATACTATGGATAATTTTAGCATTGGGCATGCAAAAGTGACCAAAACCTGGTACCAATCGAATAATAAACATTTAATTTTGCTGGTGTCATTTTAATTAATACGTTGTATATTGTAAGGTTCATGGGCGGGATTCTAGAATACCTACCACACTTGGAATAGCAATTTTCTTGTTGAAATGTTTTCATTTAGCTAAAAAAAATAAAGAATTAAAAAATTCGGGCGCGAAGCAAATATTTATATGTTTTTTTACAAAAATAAAATCAGATTTTACCTATTCTTGACATGGATATTTTTGTTAAAACATTCATGTTCATGTTTTAAGATCTATACTATGGATGGTTCCAAGCATTGGACATGCAAAAGTGACTAAAACGTGGTTCCAATCAGATAATAAACATTCAATTTTCGGGTGTCATTATAAAGGATACATTGTATATGGTAAGCTACATTGGCTAAATTCTAGAATACCTATCACACTTGAAATAGCAATTTACTTGTTGCAATGTTTTCTTTTAGCTAAAATATGATAAATAATTATAAAATTCGGGCGCGGAAGCAAATATTTATATGATTTTTTACAAAAATAAAGTCAGAATTTACCTATTCTTGATGAATAAGTTGACTATTCTAAGCTACATGGGCTGGAATCTAGAATACCTACCACACTTGAAATAGCAATTTTCTTGTTGCAATGTTTTCCTTTAGCTAAAATATGATGAAGAATTATAAAATTCGGGCGCGAAAGCAAATTTTTCTTATGATTTTTTACAATATAAAGTCAGATTTTACCTATTCTTGAAATGGATATTTTTGTTAAAACATTCATATGCATGCTTTAGGATCTTTACTATGGATAATTTTAGCATGCAAAAGTGACCAAAACGTGGTACCAATCGGATAATAAACATTTAATTTTCGGGTGTCATTTTAATAAATATGTTGTATATTGTAAGCTACATGGGCGGGATTCTGGAATACCTACCTAACTTGAAATAGCAATTTTCTTGTTGAAATGTTTTCTTTTAGCTAAAATATGATGAAGAATTATAAAATTCGGGCGCGGAAGAAAATATTTAAATGATTTTTTACAAAAATAAAGTCAGGTTTTATCTATTCTTGATGAATACGGTGTATTTTCTAAGCTACAGGGGCGGGATTCTAGAATACCTACCACAATTAAAATAGAAATTTTCTTGTTGCAATGTTTACTTTTATCTAAAATATGATGAAGAATTATAAAATTCAGGCGCGGTAGCAAATATTTAGATGATTTTTTAGGAAAATAAAGTCAGATTTTACCTATTCTTGAAATGGATATTTTTGTTAAATCATCATATTTATGCTTTAGGATCTATACTATGGATAGTTTTAAGCGTTGGACATGCAAAAGTGACTAAAACGTGGTACCAATCTGATAATAACCATTCAATTTTCGGGTGTCCTAATAATAAATACGTTGTATATTGTAAGCTACATGAGCAGGATTCTAGAATAGCTACCACACTTGAAATAGCAATTTTCTTGCTGCAATGTTTTCTTTTAGCTAAAATATGATGAAGAATTATAAAATTCGGTCGCGGAAGCAAATATTTATAAGATTTTTTACAAATATTTTTATGATTTTTTACAAAAATAAAGTCAGAATTTACCTATTCTTGACGAATACGTTGACTATTCTAAGCTACATGGGCTGGATTGTAGAATACCTACCACACATAAAATAGCAATTTTCTTGTTGCAATGTTTTCCTTTAGCTAAAATATGATGAAGAATTATAAAATTCGGTCGCGGGAGCAAATATTTATAAGATTTTTTACAAAAATAAAGTCAGATTTTACATATTCTTCAAATGGATATTTTTGTTAAAACATTCATATTCATGCTTTAGGATCTATACTATGGATAATTTTAGCATTGGACATGAAAAAGTGACCAAAACGTGGTACCAATCAGATAATAAACATTCAATTTTCGGGTGTCATTTTAATGAATACGTTGTATATTGTAAGCTACATGGGCTGGATTCTAGAATACCTACCCCACTTGAAATAGCAATTTTCTTGTTGTAATGTTTTCTTTAGCTAAAATATGGCGAAGAAATATAAAATTCGGGCGCGGAAGCAAATATTTATATGATTTTTTACAAAAATAAAGTCAGATTTTCCCTATTATTGAAATGGATGTTTTTTTAAAAATATTTATATTCATGCTTTAGGATCTATACTATGAATGGTTTTAAGCATTAGACATGAAAAAGTGACCAAAACGTGGTACCAATCAGATAATATACATTCAATTTTCGGGTGTCATTTTAATAAATACGTTGTATTTTGTAAGCTACATGGGCTGGATTGTAGAATACCTACCACACTTGAAATAGCAATATTCTTGTTGCAATGTTTTTTTTTTTTTAACTAAAATATGATAAAAAAATATAAAATTCGGAAGCGAAAGCAAATATTTATATAATTTTTTACAAAAATAAAGTCAGATATTACGTATTCTTGAAATGGAAATTTTTGTTAAAACATTCATATTCATGCTTTAGGATCCTATATTATGGATGGTTTTAAGCATTGGACATGCAATAGTGACCAAAACGTAGTGCCAGTCAGATAATAAATATTCAATTTTCGGGTGTCATTCTAATGAATACGTTTTAAATTGTAAGCTACATGGGCTAAATTCTAGAATACCTACCACACTAAAATAGCATTTTTCTTGTTGCAATGTTTTCTTTTAGCTAAAATATGATGAAGAATTATAAAATTCGGCGCAGAAGCAAATATTTATATGATTTTTTATGAAAATAAAGTCACATTTTACCTATTTTTGACGAATACGTTGTATGAGACAAGGACCACGAGAAGAAGATAGATCAATAATAGACTATATACTTGTGGAAAACAAAAAGAGAAATTCAGTAGAGGATTGCAGATTGAGGCGTGGTCCAGAATCTTCAGCGATCACTTTCTCGTACAAGATGAGAACACAAAAACTGAAGAAACAAGGATAATAGAATATGAGACAATAAAAAGTGTAGCAGGTATTCTAGAATCCAGCTCATGTAGCTTACAATATACAACGTATTTATCAAGAAAAGGTAAAATCTGACTATATTTTTGTAAAAAATCATATAAATATTTGCTTCCGCGCTCGAATTTTATAATTTTTCATCATATTTTAGCTAAAAGAAAACATTGCAACAAGAAAATTTGTATTTCAAGTGTGGTAGGAATTCTAGAATCCAGCCCATGTATCTTACAATATACAACGTATTCATTAAATTGACACCCGAAAATTGAATTTTTATTATCTGATTGGTACCACGTATTGGTCACTTTCGCATGTCCAATGCTTAAAACCATCCATAGTATAGATCCTGAAGCATGAATATGAATGTTTTTATTTGTTTTTGTAAAAAATAATATAAATATTTGCTTCCGCGCCCGAATTTTATAATTCTTCATCACATTTTTGCTAAAAGAAAACATTGCAACAAGAAAATTGCTATTTCAAGTGTGGTAGGTATTCTAGATTCCAACCCATGTAGCTTACAATATACAACGTATTCATTAAAATGACACCCGAAAATTGGATGTTTATTATCTGATTGGTACCACTTCTTGGTCACTTTTGCATGTCCAATGCTTAAAATCATTCATAGTATAGATCCGACAGCATGAATATGAATGTTTTAACAAAAATATCCATTAAAAGAATAGGTAAAACCGGACTTTATTTTTGTAAATAATCATATAAATATTTGCTTCCGTGCCCAAATTTTATAATTCTTCATCATTTATCAACTAAAAGAAAACACTGCAACAAGAAACATGCTTTTTCAAGGGTGGTAGTTATTCTAGAATCCAGCTAATGTAGCCTACAATATACAACGTATTCGTCAAGAATATGTAAAATCTGACTTTATATTTGTAAAAAATCATATAAATATTTGCTTCCGCGACCGAAATTTATAATTCTTCATCATATTTTAGCTAAAAGAAAACATTGCAAAAAGAAAATTGCTATTTCAAGTGTGGTAGGTATTCTAGAATCCAGCCCATGTGGCTTACAAAATACAACGTATTCATTAAAATGATACACGAAAATTGAATGTTTATTATCTGATTGGTACCACGTTAAGGTCACTTTTGCATGTGCAATGCTAAAATTGTCCATAGTATAGATCCTAAAGCATGAATATGAATGTTTTAACAAAAATATCAATTTCAAGAATTGGTAAAATCTGACTATTTTTGTAAAAAATCATATAAATATTGGCTTCTGCGTCTGAATTTTATGATTCCTCATCATATTTTAGCTCAAAGAAAACATTGCAACAAGAAAATTTGTATTTCAAGTGTAGCAGGTATTCTAGAATCCAGCTCATGTAGCTTACAATATACAACGTATTTATCAAGAAAAGGTAAAATCTGACTATATTTTTGTAAAAAATCATATAAATATTTGCTTCCGCGTTTGAATTTTATAATTTTTCATCATATTTTAGCTAAAAGAAAACATTGCAACAAGAAAATTTGTATTTCAAGTGTGGTAGGTATTCTAGAATCCAGCCCATGTATCTTACAATATACAACGTATTCATTAAAATGACACCCGAAAATTGAATTTTTATTATCTGGTTGGTACCACGTATTGGTCACTTTCGCATGTCCAATGCTTAAAACCATCCATAGTATAGATCCTGAAGCATGAATATGAATGTTTTAACAAAAATATCAATTTTAAGAATAGGTAAAATGTGACTTTATTTCTGTAAAAAATCATATAAGTATTTGCTTCCGCGCCCGAATTTTATAATTCTGCATCATATTTTAGATAAAAAAAAATATTTCATCAAGAAAATTGCTATTTCAAGTGTGGTAGGTATTCTAGAATCCAGCGCATGTAGCTTACAATATACAACGTATTCATTAAGAATTGGTAAAATCTGACTTTATTTTTGTAAAAAATCATATAAATATTTGCTTCCGCGCCCGAATTTTATAATTCTTCATTATATATTAGCTAAAAGAAAACATTGCAACAAGAAAATTGCTATTTCAAGTGTGGTAGGTATTCTAGAATCCAGCCCATGTAGCTTACAATATCCAACGTATTCATCAAGAATAGTGAAAATCTGACTTTATTTTTGTAAAAAATCATATAAATGTTTGCTTTCGCGCCCGAACTTTATAATTCTTCTTCGAATTTTATCTAAAAGAAAATATTGCAACAAGAAAATTGATATTTCAAGTGTGGTAGGTATTCTAGAATCCAGCCCATGTAGCTTACAATATAAAACGTATTCATTAAAATGACACCTGAAAATTGAATGTTTATTATCTGATTGGTACCTCGTTTTGGTCACTTTTGCATGTCCAATGCTTAAAACCATCCATAGTATAGATCATAAAGCATGAATATGAATGTTTTAACAAAAATATACATTTAACAAATAGGTAAAATCTGACTTTATTTTTGTAAAAAATCATATGAATATTTGCTTTCGCGCCCAAATTTTATAATTTTTTATCATATTTTAGCTAAAAGAAAACATTGCAACTAGAAAATTGCTATTTCAAGTGTGGTAGGTATTCTAGAATCCAGCCCATGTAGCTTACAATATACAACGTATTCATTAAAATGACACCCGAAAATTGAATGTTTATTATCTAATTGGTACCACGTTTTGGTCACTTTTGCATGTCCAATGCTTAAAACCAACCATAGTATGGATCCTAAACATGAATATGAATGTTTTAACAAAAATATCCATTTCGAGAATAGGTAAAATCTGATTTTATTTTTGTATTAAATCATATAAATATTTGCTTCCGCGCCCGAATATTATAATTCTTCATCATATTTTAGCTAAAAGAAAACATTGCTACAAGAAAATTGCTATTTCAATTGTAATAGGTATTCTAGAATCCATCCCATGTAGCTTACAATATACAACGTATTCATTAAAATTACACCCGAAAATTGAATGTTTATTATCTGATTGGTACCACGTTTTGGTCACTTTTGCATGTCCAATGCTTAAAACCATCCATAGTATAGATCCTGAAGCATGAATATGAATGTTTTAACAACAATATCCATTTCAAGTATAGCTAAAATCTGACTTTATTCTTGTAAAAAATCATATAAATATTTGCTTCCGCGTTCAAATTTTATGATTCTTCATCATATTTTAGCTAGAAGAAAACATTGCAAAGAAAATATTGCTATTTCAAAAGTGGTAGGTATTCTAGAATCCAGCACATGTAGCTTACAATATGCAACGTATTTATCAAGAATTGGTAAAATCTGACTTTATTTTTGTATAAAATCATATAATCATAGTATAGATCCTGAAGCATGAATATGAATGTTTTAACAACAATATCCATTTCAAGAATAGGTAAAATCTGACTTTATTTTTGGAAAAAATCATATAAATATTTGCTTACGCGCTTGAATTTTATAATTCTTCATCATATTTTAGCTAAAAGAAAACATTGCAAAGAAAATATTGCTATTTCAAAAGTGGTAGGTATTCTAGAATCCAGCACATGTAGCTTACAATATGCAACGTATTTATCAAGAATTGGTAAAATCTGACTTTATTTTTGTAAAAAATCGTATAAATATTTATTCCTCGCCCGAATTTTATAATTCTTTATCATATTTTAGCTAAAAGAAAACATTGCAACAAGAAAATTGCTATTTCAATTGCGGTATGTATTCTGGAATCCAGCTCATGTAGCTAACAATAAGCAACGTATTCATCAAGAATAGGTAAAATCTGACTTTATTTTTGTAAAAAATCATATAAATGTTTGCTTCTGCGCCCGAAATTTATAATTCTTCTTCGAATTTTTATCTAAAAGAAAACATTGCAACATGAAAATTGCTATTTCAAGTGTGGTAGTTATTTTAGAATCCAGCCCATGTAGCTTACAATATACAACGTATTGATCAAGAATAGGTAAAATCTGACTTTATTTTTGTAAAAATTCATATAAATATTTGCTTCCACGCCCGAATTTTATAATTCTTTATCATATTTTAGCTAAAAGAAAACATTGCAACAAAAAAACTGCTATTTCAAGTGTAGTAGGTATTTTAGAATCCACCCCATGTAGCGTAGAATATACAACGTATTCATTAAAACGACACCCGTAAATTGAATGTTTATTATGTCATTGGTACCACGTTTTGGTCACTTTTACATGTCTAATGCTTAAAACCATCCATAGTATATATCCTAAAGCATGAATATGAAGGTTTTAATAAAAATATCCAATTCAAGAATAGGTAATATCTGACTTTATTTTTGTAAAAAATCATATAAATATTTGCTTCCGCTCCCGAATTTTATAATTCTTCATCATTTTATAGCTAAAAGAAAACATTGCAACAAGAAAATTGCTATTTCAAGTGTGGTAGGTATTCTAGAATCCAGCCCATGTGGCCTACAATATACAACGTATTCATTAAAATGACACCCGAAAATTAATTTTTTATTATCAGATTGGTACCACGTTTTTGTCACTTTTGCATGTCGAATGCTTAAAACCATCCATAGTATAGATCTTAAAGCATGAATATGAATGTTTTAACAAAAATATCCATTTCAAGAATATGTAAAATCGGACTTTATTTTTTTAAATAATCATATAAATATTTGCTTCCCCGCCCGAATTTTATAATTCTTTATCATATTATAGCTAAAAGAAAACATTGCAACAAGAAAATTGCTATTTCAAGTGTGGTAGGTATTCTAGGATCCAGCCCATGTAGCTTGCAATACACAACGTATTCATCAAGAAAAGGTAAAATCTGACTTTATTTTTGTAAAAGATCATATAAATATTTGCTTTCGCGCCCGAATTTCATAACTCTTTAACATATATAAGCTAAAAGAAAACATTGCAAGAAGAAAATTGCTATTTCAATTGTGGTAGGTATTCTGGAATCCAGCCCATGTAGCTTACAATATCCAACGTATTCATCAAGAATTGGTAAAATCTGACTTTATTTTTGTAAAAAATCATATAAATGTTTGCTTTCGCGCCTGAAATTTATAATTCTTTTTCGAATTTTATCTAAAAAAAACATTGCAACAAGAAAATTGCTATTTCAATTGTGGTAGTTACTCTAAAATCCAGCCCATGTAGCTTACAATATACAACGTATTCATTAAAATGACGCCCGAAAATTGAATGTTTATTATCCGATTGGTACCACGTTTTGGTCACTTTTGCATGTCCAATGCTTAAAACAATCCATAGTATAGATCCTAAAGCATGATTATCAATGTTTTAACAAAAACATCCATTTTAAGAATAGGTAAAATTTGACATTATTTGTGTAAAAAGTCATTTAAATATTGGTTTCCGCGCCAGAATTCTATAATACTTTAACATATTTTAGCTAAAAGAAAACATTGCAACAAGAAAATTGCTATTGCAAGTGTGGTAGGTATTCTAGAATCCAGCCCATGTAGCTTACAATATACAACGTAATCATCAAGAATAGGTAAAATCTGACTTTATTTTTGTAAAAATTCATATAAATATTTGCTTCCGCGCCCGAATTTCATAATTCTTCATCATATTTTAGCTAAAAGAAAACATTGCAACAAGACAATTGCTATTTCAAGTGTGGTAGGTATTCCAGAATCCAGCCCATGTAGCCTATAATATACAACGTATTCATTAAAATGACACCCAAAAATTGAATGTTTATTATCTAAATGGTACCACGTTTTGGTCACTTTTGCATGTCCAATGCTTAAAACCAACCATAGTATAGATCCTAAAGCATGAATATGAATGTTTTAACAAAAATATCCATTTAACAAATAGGTAAAATCTGACTTAATTTTTATAAAAAATCATACAAATATTTGCTACCGCGCACGAATTTTATAATTCTTTATCATATTGTAGCTAAAAGAAAACATTGCACCAAGAAAATTGCTATTTCAAGTGTGGCAGGGTATTCTAGAATCCAGCCCATGTAGCTTACAATATACGACGTATTCATCAAGAATAGGTAATATCTGACTTAATTTTTGTAAAAAATCATATAAATATTTACTTCCGCGCCCAAATATTATAATTTTTCATCATATTTTAGCTAAAATAAATATTGCAACAAGAAAATTGCTTTTTTAAGTGTGGTAGGTGTTCTAAAATCCAGTCCAATTAGCTTACAATATACAACGTATTCATCAAGAATAGGTAAAATCTGACTTTATTTTTGTAAAAAATCATATAATTATTTGCTTCCGCGCCCGAATTTTATAATTCTTTATCATATTTTAGCTAAAAGAAAACATTGCAAAAAGAAAATTTGCTATTTTAAGTGTGATAGGTATTCTCGAATCCAGCCCATGTAGCTTACAATATACAACGTATTCTTCAAGAATAGGTAAAATCTGATTTAATTTTTGTAAAATATCATATAAATATTTGCTTTCGCGTCCGAATTTCATAATTCTTTAACATAATTTAGCTAAAAGAAAACATTGCAACAAGAAAATTGCTATTTCAAGTGTGGCAGATATTCTAGAATACAGCGCATGTACCTTAGAATATCCAACGTATTCATCAAGAATTGGTAAAATCTGACCTTATTTTTGTAAAAAATCATATAAATATTTGCTTCTGAACCCGAATTTTATAATTCTTCATCATATTTTAGCTAAAAGAAAACATTGTAACAAGAAAATAGCTATTTTAAGTGTGGTAGGTATTCTCGAATCCAGCCCTTGTAGCTTACAATATACAACGTATTCATCAAGACTAGGTAAAATCTGATTTTATTTTTGCAAAAAATTATACAAATATTTGCTACCGCGCCCGAATTTTATAATTCTTCATCATATTGTAGCTAAAAGAAAACATTGCAACAAGTAAATTGCTATTTCAAGTGTGGTAGGTATTCTAGAATCCAGCCCATGTAGCTTACAATATACAACGTATTTATTAAAATGACTCCCGAAAATTGAATGTTTATTATCTGATTGGTACCACGTTTTGGTCACTTTTGCATGTCCAATGCTTAAAACCATCCATAGTATGGATCCTAAACCTAAATATGAATGTTTTAACAAAAATATCCATTTCAAGAATAGTTAAAATCTGATTTTATTTTTGTAAGAAATCATATAAATATTTGCTTCCGCGCCGAATATTATAATTCTTCTTCATATTTTAGCTAAAAGAAAACATTGTAACAAGAAAATTTCTATTTTAAGTGTGGTAGGTATTCTAGAATCCAGCCCATGTAGCTTACAATATACAACGTATTCATCAAGAATAGGTAATATCTGACTTTATTTTTGTAAAAAATTATATAAATATTTGCTTCCGCGCCCGAATTTTATAATTGTTTATCAAGTTTTAGCTAAAAGAAAACTTTGCAACAAGAAAATTGCTATTTCAAGTGTGTTACAATTCTAGAATCCAGCCCATGTAGCTTGCAATGTACAACGTATTAATTAAGATGACACCCGAAAATTGAATGTTTATTATCTGATTGGTACCACGTTTTGGTCACTTTTGCATGTCCAATGCTTAAAACCATCCATAGTATGGATCCTAAACATGAATATGAATGTTTTTACAAAAATATCCATTTTAAGAATAGATAAAATCTGACTTTATTTTTGTATAAAATCATATAAATATTTGCTTCCGCGCCCGAATATTATAATTCTTTATCATATTTTAGCTAAAAGAAAACATTGCAACAAGAAAATTGCTATTTTAAGTGTGGTAGGTATTCTAGAATCCAGTCCATGTAGCTTACAATATACAACGTATTCATCAAGAATAGGTAAAATCTGACTTCATTTTTGTAAAAAATCATATAAATATTTGCTTACGCGCCCGAATTTTATATTTTTTCATCATATTTTAGCTAAAAGAAAACATTGCAACAAGTAAATTGCTATTTCAAGTGTGGTAGGTATTCTAGAATCCAGCCCATGTAGCTTACAATATACAACGTATTCATTAAAATGGCAGCCGAAAATTTAATGTTTATTGTAACGGATGTGAGTTCAATTAGCGAAAATTGTTAGCGTAGGTGGTTGATTGAACTCGCTATCCGCTGCAGAGTGCTGGCACGTGGCTGGGTGGCTTCCGCCGTTCGATGACATTCGATAAGTTGGCAAAAACGGTGGAATACTCCCAAGTGATATGTCAGCAGTTTGATTCTACTTGGTGGAAGATCAAAAAATTGCGATCATTCTCACATCGGGTGTACCAAATTACGGTTGTGGTTAGGATATTTATTAGTAGTATTTTAATTTCAGTGGAATTGTTTATTTAGCTTATTTCAAAAATTTTTGTTAGTATTTAAGTTATTGCAAAATCTGACTATAATTTTTAATTATTAAACGTCGAAGCTTAAAGAGTAGTGTCTTTTGAAGTGCTCATTTTCACCTTCCACCCGCACCTACCCAGGGTACAGCATCAACGAAGGACGGCAGTGAACAGGTAAGTATAAACTTACATTCTTTGAACCGTCCTGCATAATTCAGTACGCCAACGAGGGCTTGTACTTCACTGCACAACCCTTCTGTTACAACTGGCGCTGCGGACAGGATCCAGTTAAATGGAACTATATTATTACAGACCGACTGAATTATATTAATTTAACGCTTAATTAACGAAAATGGGCCAAAACGATATTGTACCGGTAATAACCACTATAACCACGACAGTAGCACCCTCGACCGTTTCAGCGATTACAAATATAACCACCATCGTTTCACCAATTGAGAATCCGACCGCTCCCCCTCACACGTTCATAGCAATGCCATTTGTCAACCAATTCTATCAGTATCCCCCGCCTAACGTTCAACGATATTCGGCAGGTCTAAGCTACCAACCGTTCTCTTACCATATGCCAAATTATTTCAATAATGTCAAAGAAATGCCTATTCCATCCGCAGACCACCCTTCACACGCTAGTTGACCACCTGTCACTACAGTATTTAATGATCCTTCTTCAATGTCCGCTCTTAAAACCATTGTAACGTATTCCGGTGGCCCAGAGTAAGAAGCATTCTTAGATAACGTAGCAACAGTTGCAGAGTGTTACCAATGGAACAACAATCAAATTGTAACCGCAATCAAACTGAAACTTAGAGGTGACGCGCAACACTGTTTTTACTCCTTGCCGGGTGACAAGCGTCCGAGTACGATCTCAGAAATGCGCGAATGGTTAATTAGTTTATTTGGGAAAAAAGTAGATCAAGCTGTAGCCGAAAGAGAATTTTCAAAATTATACCGCCAAAATGACGAATCGTTAAGGAAATTCGCATTAAGGTTAGAGATTGCAGCAGCAAAATTGTATCCAAATTCTAGGGGTAATAATATGCTAAGTTTGCGGAACAGAATAAAACGCGAAATTCTAATGATGAGACAATTTCTTGAGGGCCTTGATACACGACTAGCAAATGAAGTATGTCGCATACAGCATTGCGAAACAGTAGAAGAAGCTCTGCCCATTGCTGAGCATTGTGAGGAAGTACTTGCTCGTTTGTTTCGGGAAACGAAAGCAGACGCCCATAAATCGCACGTTCGTACGTTGGCTAAAAATTCGGACACTCCTTCTGCGACAAGTAGTCCCAGAAATACCGTAACCGTACGTAATAATAAGAAAAGTTCAAAATCAGGAACTTTACGCACAGACCAGCGTTATTTAGCTATGAAAGGTCGTTGCTTTAACTGCGGCAGTGTAGATCACATTTCAAAAAAAATTCCGCAGCAAAAACAGATATTATGCTATAACTGTGTAGTGGTAGGGCATCGTGCAGATTCTTCAGCGTGTCCTTTAAACTTAAAGGCTGTCTCGACGACGACTCAACGTCAGACAGATTAAGTAGTAAAGTATGCTTAGTTCCACGGGTCGCCGATTATGACCGAGATAGAACAAAGTTAGTAATTTTAAAGGTAGCTGATCGAAATTACACATTTTTAGTTGATTCAGGAGCCGCTGTTTCATTACTAAAACGCAAAGTGGTCGCTGAAAATAAATGGTCAATATTATCATCAGAGGATGTTTAAGTAGATGTTTCAGGTAATCAGTTGAGTAGTGACGGAGTCGTCAATGTTGAAATTAATACTGATTCTGAAAAAATAAGGCATCGCTTTGTAGTATGTCCGAACGATCTCTTTTTACCATCAGCTGGACTGATCGGAGTAGACTTTTTAATTCAGCGTAACGTAGTTATCAATTTTGGTAAGAACATTTTTTAAATTAATAGTAAAGTTCTATCTATGTCAGAAATCGATAGGAACAATACAAAGGCAGACGATAGCATAATTACAACTTATGCTAATGTAGAAGGCAGCGAGTGTGCCAATAGTAGGGACAACTGTTCGAATCAGTTAGAAAATGTTATAGGCGTAGATATCACGAATTCTAAAATTCAAAGTAGTAGTACGGATTGTGTAACGGAGCACAATCAAATAAACATTTGTAGTGATAGTTTCGATAGATTCTGTGATCGCCCAGACCGAAAAAGGTAACATACCTATTGAACCACATTTGACTGAACCCATTATAATTAATAATAATACGTGCGTTAACATTCAGAAATTTAAATGTAGTAATTTAAAAAGATTTGTCGCACGTTCAAAGTATCATGTAGCAATACCAGGGCGGTACACAGCTGTGAGTGAAATAATGCTGAACACGCGAATTCCAGACGCGACGTACGTACTTGAACCCACAGAGGTTGATATACCGGGTGTTTTAGTAGCACGTACTGTTTTTCGTAAAGAACCAAATTCAAAATTATTTGTAAATATTATAAACACAGGTCCGACCGAAGTTAACTTGTCAGCCCGAATACCATTAGGTATAGCAGTAGTGTCAGTAGAAGAAGAAGAGAATGATGTCGAAAATTATCGAAGCGTAAATGTTGTGAGCGGAGGTCAGCCTCGTAAGTTTAATTTAGACCATTTACCGATCGGCGAACGAAATAAATTCTAATCCTTTTTAAACGAATATGCTGATATCTTAAAATCAAAAGACACACCATTAAGTAAGACATCTCTGGTGACACACCTTATACTCACGAGCACTGAGATACCGGTCACTAGAGCTCCTTATCGTGTACCATTCAGTCGTCGCCAAGTCATAAAAGATTTAATTGATGAAATGTTAGAAAATAAAATCATACAACCTTCTATTAGTCCATATTCCGCCCCTGTACTTTTAGTAGAAAAGAAATCGATTGGGGGTGAAAGTTCATTTAGATTTTGCATTGATTACCGCGAATTCTGTTCTGTTCTGTTCCTTGGGGCCATTACAAATGTAACAGAATGCCTTTCGGTTTGATAAATAGCCCGAGTACATGGTAGCGACTGATGTACACAGTGTTATCAGGTTTGACGGTGACCCAATGCTTTGTCTATTTGGATGATATCATTTGCTTTAGCGCAGATAATTTAGATGAACATATCGAGAGATTAAAATTAATTTTTGATCGGCTACGAGAAGCAAATTTAACTTTGAATCCAGCAAAATGCAAATTTATGCTCAATGAAACGAAGTACCTGGGTCACATAGTGAGTAAAGACGGCGTGAAACCTGATACGGAAAAGATAAGAGTAGTGAAGGACTTCCCAGTACCTCGTGACGTCACGGAAGTCAGAGCATTTCTTGGCTTAGTGGGTTTTTACCGTCGATTTATTCCAATATTCGCGAGAGTAGCCTTTCCACTCACAACTTTGACGAAAAAGAATGCTAGATTTGTATGGTCTGATGAAGCGGAAGGGGCGTTTATCCACCTTAGAAATTTATTAACGCAGTCATCGATATTAAAATATCCTGACTTTAACAAACCTTTTATCTTATGTCCGGATGCATCTGCTTTTGCAATTGGAGTAGTTTTAAGCCAAGAGCATGATGGACATGAAATGCCGGTTGCGTATGCGAGTCGTCAGCTTAAGCCCGCCGAGCAAAATTATTGCACAACGGAAAGAGAGTGTTTAGCGTTAGTATGGGGAATAAAACATTTTCGATGTTATTTGTATGGTCAAAAATTCATTGTTTATACCGACCATCAACCTCTGAAATAGTTGATGAAAACATCAGAGCCAACAAATCGTTTAATTAGATGGTCATTATTACTTTCGGAACATGACTTTGAAATTCATTATCGTCCGGGAGATAAACATACTAACGCCGACGCACTTTCACGCATTAAGCCTGTACAAATCTTATTTCGCACTAATTATGAACCGATGATATGGGATAGAGACGCTATCAAAATGGCCCAACGGGAAGATAATCAAATAAAAGGTATCACTGACGAAATAAATTCATAAGGAAATTGTGAATTTTACTTTGATGATGACGGGTTGATTTATAAAAAATCATACGATGATCGTTTCGAAGACAAGTTAGTTATTCCTTTAAAGTTTCGAAATAATATTTTGAAAGCGTGTCATGATTCTCCATTATCGGGTCATGGTGGCACAGAGAAAACGTTCGAAAAAGTTAATTCTAGATTTTTCTGGCCTCACTTGCGTCACGATGTAAAAGAATACGTTCGCAAAGGAAAACGTCACCGCATTTACGACCTGCCCCACTGAAAAAGTTTCAGTCGGTAACACGACCGTTTGAGCGGATAGCAATGGATATTGTTGGTCCTCTTGTAACCACTAGCGCTGGAAATAAAAATATTCTAACGGTACAAGATGCAGCTACACGTTATCTAGAAGCATTTCCCCTAAAAGATCAGACCTCTATAACGGTGGCGAAAACGTTTGTCAAGGGTATTATCTTACGACATGGTACGCCCAGACAATTACTAACCGACTTAGGAACCAATTTCGTCTCAAAACTGATGAAAGAAATTTAATAATAATAATAATAATAATAATAATAATAATAATAATAATTTCTTTATTGAGTTATTCTCAAAGGCGAGGTTCAGCCAAAGGCTGGTCTTCCACCTAACCCAAATACAAGTACATATGTTAATATATAATTGTCTATAAAAGAGAAAATAGTTACTGTAGTTACAATTAATACAATATGAAATAAATATTAATCTATTAAATTGGACATATTCCTAATATGCAGTTTAAATGTTGGCAGTGACAGTGATTTTAAATAATTTGGGATATCGTTATAGAGTGAAGGAGCAATGTATGAGAAACATCCTTTAAATTTAGACTTATTAAAACCAGGAATATTAAATGCATCTTTATCACGTAGACAGTAAGTATGTCTTTTTTTGTAAGTTTTTCCCGTAAGTACGATGGAGTCTCCGTAAGGATTATTTTATGTACTAAACATAGATACAGATACTTCATAAGTTCATCAATATAATTCATGTTGGCAGAAATTCTATACTCAGAGATGTGGTCAAATTTACGCACATTATACACGAAACGAAAACAAGAGTTCTGAAAAAGAGTAATCCTGCCAATATCCTTCTGTGTGAGATTAGGTACATAAACACAAGCGCAGTAATCGAACAAGGGCATAATAAGTGTGTTTATTAAATGTAACTTTAGTTCAGATGATAAAAATGATCGAAACTGATAAAGAAATTTAAGTTTTAATCTAGCAGCTGTTAATTTCTTATTAATGTGAGATTTAAATTTCAAATCTAGAAGATTAACTGTATCTCTCAACGACTTAGATAATGTCCAGTGTGATAACTCGGAATCTGAAGAGGAAGAAAATAATAAAGACAAAGAAAAATATGAACCTCCAGCAGAGTCAACAAAAGTTACATTTACAAAACACACCCAAAATAACCCAAAAAACAAGAACAAAATACCACAAACAAACGATACACCAAATACACAATACAAAAAAAAGAAATTAACCGATCAATTAAAAAAAGCGGCTCTTTAGACAAACACATCCAAACAAGGTCAATATCAAAAAACTCACAAACAAAAAACTAACAGTCATGAATAATAACAAAATTATGTTTTGGAACATACGGGGTTTTCATAACATCTATAAACTCACAGTACAAGAACAACAAATATTACTACATCATGAAGTTATATGTCTGTCTGAAACTTGGGTACACAAACAATTAGAAAAAAGTCCACCATTTTTAGCAAATTTCAAAATGTACGAGCAACCCGCAGTTAAACAATGTAGCACAGAAAGAGCTATAGGCGGATTGATAATATTTTCAAAAATAAATTCCTTTAAATAGCAATAATCCAACAAGAAGTTCACTGGATTTATCTGAGCATTACAACCAAAACACGAAACTTTATCTTATGTTCTGTGTACTTCTCACCTGCTTACGATTACTCAACTCTCCTAGAACTTTTTTCTGAAAGCCTAAACAATATAACGCAAACATACCCGCAACATTCCTTAATTATCGGTGGTGACTTTAACGCCAGAATAGGCAATCGAATGATTGCCACAACATAATATTAAACAACTCAAATCTAAATGCGGTAAGAAGCACCCACGACATTATGGCCAACAAAAAAGGAAAGGATCTAAACAGAATCATGGAAGAATCCAATTTATTTGTTTTAAACGGCAGAACCTCTAGTGACACACCAGCAAAGTTCACGTACGTTGGGCCAAGTCGCAGAAGCACAATAGACTTAATATGGGCAGACATAAGTGCCATACAGATTATTACAGACTTAAAAATAGAAGACATAATAATATCAGACCACATGATATGTTCTTTAGAAATAAAAAACCTAAACGAAATTACAAACAAAAAAGTGCCGAAAGCAATTAAACACCTAACAAAAGTACAATGAGGTAACACGAAAACAGAAAAATATAAAGAAGAACTAAACAAGATCACAATACAGGAAGACACTATAGTTAAGTACGAATCCATAATTATACATATTGGGACAGCCTCTTATAGTGCAGGTCTAACTAAAGAAATAAAAATACTCAATGCAAGCCCAATAAACAAAACACCCTGGTATGACGGCACATGCGCAAACTTAAAGAAACACGCCAGAAAATGTCTAAGAGAGTGTAAAAAAGCAAATTTCAACAAGGAAAGCATCTCTGCATATGTAATGGCAAGAAAAGCTACAAGCAGTACATCGCTAAGCATAAGCAAACTTTTAAGCAAAACCTAAAAATGAAATTACAGACAGTGAGCGATCAAACTGAGTTTTGGAAAGCCATAAAAGCTCTCAAATCCACATCTCACAAAGAAAACCCAGTAAAGTTAGAATCTTGGACTTCTTACTACAAAAAATGGTTCGGTGACAAAATTTTAAACGAAAGGCAATTCATAGATGTCCGCCACCCGTACTTAGATACCTCAATTACAATTCACGAACTAAAATACGCACTAAGCAAACTAAGAACCCACAAAAGCGCAGGAATCGACGGAATTGTAAACGAGCAGCTAAAGCACTTACCTCACAAGTGGAAACTATACCTATGTGATTTACTGAACGAATTCATTAATAAAGAAAATATACCCACGGAACTGAAAAAAAGCAAAGTAATTTTAATCCACAAAAAAGGGGATCGCTCTGACATCAACAACTACAGAGGTATCGCTCTACTTAATTCAATCACAAAACTTTTTACCTTTATTTTAAATAACAGATTGCAAATATGGGTAGAAAGCCATAATATACTTCCCGAAGCGCAATCTGGATTCAGGAAAAAAAGATCTTGTATTGACAATCTTTTCGTGCTCAACACCATCATTCAAACGTCGTTTTTGAAGAGCCAAAAGGGGGTATATGCAATATTTATAGACTTCTCCAAATCTTTCGATTCAGTACCTCACAATCTATTGTGGAACAAAATATTTCATTTAGTGGGAAAATCGTCAGAACTTAGAACAACATTTATAACGACGCTACAATAAGGGTAGAAGTAAACAATAATATCACGGAAGAAATACAAGTAAACAAAGGGGTTTTACAAGGAGAATGCACCAGCCCTCTACTATTCGCCCTTTATATACAAGATTTAGAAAAATAATTCAAAAATAAAAACCTAGAAGGATATTTCGTTAACCAGGATACGGACATTATAACACTTCAATATGCTGACGACATATAAACAACGATAAAACAAAAATTTTGCATTTCCACAAGGGTAGGCCACCAAACGTACTTGGGAGTTACTTTTCGTACTTCTGGATCATTTAATGAAAATACCAAATTATTCATATCCAACGCCAATAAAATCACAGGTACAATAAAGCAGACAATGGCCAAAGCAAAAATACACTGCTGGCAGACAATAATAAAACTATATAACTCTACTTTGCTTCCTTCGCTCACATATGGAGCAGAAATATGGGGACCGTCACAATGTGAAAGAATTGAAAAAGGAGAGCTACAATTTTTTTAAAATATTGAATCTTGACAGAGAACTACTCCAGGATATATAGTTAGAAGAGAAACTGGACAACAAAAAGTAGAACTAACCATTTTAAAGAAAATGTTACACCTGTGGTACAGAATATTGCTTATGCCGGACACTAGGTATGTGAAAATTTGCTACGATACCTTGAGACAAAAAAAGATAAACAGCTCACGATTAAATGAGACTCAACAAAACATGAACTGGACGACACAATTAGAAAATATGCTAAAAAAAGCGAATTATGCATGGATTTGGAACAAGCAAAACAGTATGACGGTAGAAGAAGAAACGAAAAACATATTATTGGCTTACAATGAGAAACTCTACAATAATGACACAGAAAGCATCCGCAAATCATTATATAATCCCCTCTATAAAACATATTACACTTCCTTCCAATACTTAAATCACAATGTTCCCTATCACATCCTAAAATCAACAAGTCTTTTCCGTAAAGCAAATACAAGACTCGTATACATTTACCAGGACGGAGTCTGCCATAAACTAAACCACGAGGAAATATGCTCTATATGTAACATGTATGAAGCGAAGAACTTAGAACATTTCCTACTCCGTTGTCCCATTCTTTCCCCAATTAGAAATGAATTTCTCCACAGGTACCTATCCACCCAAACCCAGGACATCAGAGCACTACTGGCAGACCCTAGCAAGGATAAAATGTACGCCATCCAGAACTACGTCGTCAACGCCCTTAAATTACGCGCCTTTGCCATGAATCTATAAAAATTATATAACCCTCATATTATGTACATATATTTCCAAATGAACAAAAATTTAATGGATTACCACTTCTTTATTATAGAAATGTATTTTTCTGCAGAACAAATAAATATATTATTATTATTATTTCAAATCTTCATCTAAAGATAACCCTAATACGTCGATAGCTGGGCTGATGTTTATGACTTTGTTTTCGACATTAATAGTTGGTTTGATGGTATAGTTTCCAACAGCTAGTAATTTGGTTTTTTGGAGTTAATTAGTAAACCATTATTTTTGACCCAGACAATTATATTTTGTAAATCTGCATTGAAAAAGGACATTTTTTACACCATTTCATTTGGTTTCAAAGATGTTAAAATCTGAGTGTCATCTGCATAAGAAAAAGCAAAGGAATCTTCTAATGCGGATGGCAAGTCAGCAACAAAAATAATAAAAAATAATGGCCCTAAAATAGACCCTTGTACTACTCCACGATTAAGAGGAAAAGAAGTGGAAATGTGGGTGTTTTCATCAGAGGTCATGTGAACAAAAAATGCCCTGTTGCAAAAATAATTGCTACATAGTTTAATTGCATCGTCTGAAAAATCATAGTAACGCAATTTAGCCAACAATAAATCGTGATCAACTAGATCAAAAGCCTTGGACAAATCAATTTGCGCGATTACACTGACTTCGGATTTATCAAAACTTGAAATAAGATTGTCTATCAAATTTAATAAACATGTTTGAGTGCTAAAACCTTTCCTAAATCCTGACTGTTTAGAAGGTGTAAGTTAACTGTATTTTAACTTATTAAATTGATACTATACAATAATTATACATGTAGTTTATTTTCAATAATAATTATATACAACTCAGAATACAACTGTCAACTCAATAATTGTAATCATCAATCTTTTGTTACATTTTATTGCCAACACCTTGACATATTAGTGTTGCCAACGTTACAAATTATTTAAATTTGAATTTAACAAAGTACAATTAAATATGTATAAGTTTTACAAATTTAATTTTATTGGTTTTTTAATCTTTCTGCCAAACCTAGATGTTTTAGGTGTACTGCATTCTGGCGATTCTTCTGAATCTGGAACTTGTCCTGCTCGATTAGCTTCTTCTTCCTTGTTTTTATTTACTTCTACTTCTTGCTCTTTAATTTCTTCTTTTTCTTCTATCTGCTTTTCTTTTTCGTCTTCTTCTTCCTTGTTTTTATTTTCTTTCATTTGTTTTAAAAACCAGGAGTTTCTTCGGTAAATGTTTCCTTGTTCTGTTCGTATTATATATGATCTTGGCTCATTTGTTGGTTTTACAATTTTCGCTGGTATCCATTCATTCTTTTTCTTTCTGAATAACACTTTTTCGTCAGTCTGAAATTTTTGTTCTGTTGTTTTTTGTTTGTCTGCGTAATTTTTTTGTTGATTTTTTAACTTATTTAATTCGATTGTGACGTTTTTTATTATTTCTGGTTTTAGTAACCTTCGGTTTGTGGTTTTGTGTTCTTCTACGCATTAGGCGCTGTACTGGAGATCCTGTGGAACCTCTCGGCGTGTTCCTGTGATGAAGTAGCGCTAAATGTATGTCTGACTGATCTTCGTTACACTTTTTGATTAGTGTTTTTGCTTCTTCCACGTATCTTTCTGCAAGACCGTTGGATCTGGGAAACTCGGGGCTTGAAAATCTATGTTTGAATTTCCATTTACTTGAGAAATCTTTGAATTCTTCACTTGTATACTGGCGTCCGTTGTCGGTTAATAGAACGTCTGGTATGCCATGTTGTGCGAACCAGTATTTGATATTATTAATTACTTCTGAACTGGTTATTGTTTTGAGTTTTATAAAATCGAAGTATCCTGAATACGCGTCTGCAATCACTAAGTATTGTTGATCTCTTAGCTGGAACAAATCAGAAGCAACTATTGACCAAGGTCTTTCGGGCACTTCTTGTTTCAATATGACTTCCATTGGTTTATCTTTCTGAAATTTCTGACAGGTTTTGCAATTCTGTACGTATGTTATTATATCTTGTCGCATCTTTGGCCAGTATACGTATTCTCTGGCTAATTTGAGTGTGCTAGCTGCTCCTTTGTGACTTAAGTGACAGTTTTTTATAACTTCTTGCGTCATTGTTCTTGGTATTACGGGTCTGTTGTTCTTAAATATTATATCTTCATAGCAGGATAATTGTTCCCTGTATGACCAATATTTTTGCAATGTTGTTGGGACTTCTGCTTGTTCATTTGGCCAGCCTTTGTGAATCTGGTCTTTCAATATTTTCAACTCTTGATTTTTATTAATCTCTTCTTTCAGTTGTTCTTTTTTCTCTTTTGACAGTGGTATTACTACATGAATTTCCAATTTAGTATTTTCTTCTGTTTCTTCCTCGAGTTCACAGTCTCTGCTCAGAGTGTCTGCTACATATAACTCGCTACCTTTTGTATACTTTACCAGCGGGTTATATGGAAGTATTTCTAGTCGCATTCTCTGTAATCTGGCTGGTATTTCGTGTATATTTTTTTTTTAAATAATTTCCAGAGGTTTGTGATCTGTTTCTATTTCCAATGATTTATTTCCCCAAACATATTCGTGGAATTTTCTGCATCCTATCAATATGGCTAACATTTCTTTCTCTATTTGGCTATAGTTTTGTTGTGTTGGTGTGAGAGCCTTTGCACCAAATGCTATCGGTCTGTTTCTTTGTAGGAGCACTGCTCCAACTGCTCTGCTACTTGCGTCTACCGACAGTACTACTTTTTCTTGTGGATTATAGTAGCTTAGTGAGGGTAATTTTTTAATCTGGCTCAATAATTTGTTAAATGCTTGTTGTTGTGGCTGCTCCCAGTGCCATTCAATGTTTTTAGACAATAATTGTCTAAGCGGAGCTGTTAGGTCTGAAAAATTATTTATAAATTTGGATAAATATGTGATCATACCTAACAGTCGTTGTAGTTGCTTCACGTTAGTTGGTATTTTTAACTGGTTTATACTTTTTATTTTTTCTGGGTCGGGTTCTATTCCGCTGTCTGTTAATATATGTCCTAAGAATTTTATCCTATTCTTCCTAAATTTACATTTATCTTCGTTTAGTTTTAAACCTTTATCTTTCAATTTTTCTATGACTATTTTTGTTCTCTTCTCCAACTCTTCCTTTGTTTCAGAATGTATTAGAATATCATCCATAGAACATTCAACACCAGGTAAATCTTCTAATATTGTATTCATGATTTGTTGGAATATTTCGGGTGCTGATGCTAGACCAAAGGGAAGTCGCTTGAATCTGTATCTTCCCCATGGTGTTGCAAAGGTTAAATACTTTGATGTGCGTTCCGTCACTTGAATTTGCCAAAAACCTTTTTTGCAGTCAAGTAATGTGAACCACTTCGATTTATTGATATTGGCTG
Organism: Stenolophus ochropezus; assembly: GCA_035578165.1. Taxonomy (NCBI): domain Eukaryota; kingdom Metazoa; phylum Arthropoda; class Insecta; order Coleoptera; family Carabidae; genus Stenolophus; species Stenolophus ochropezus. The sequence continues at coordinate 1,704,045 of JAQOWZ010000041.1, forward strand.
TAATCTCTTCAATTGTTTTTAGTGGATAATGTCTTCTTTTAATTGCTTTGTTTATGCTAGACGGGTCTAAACAAAGTCTAATTTTATCTTTCTGCTTGACAACTACCATTGGTGAAACTACAGGTGTTGGTTCTGTGATTGGCTCGATGATATCTAACTTTGTCATTCTATCCAATTCTTTTTTAACTTCGTTTTTTATGGCGTATGGTATTCTTCTAGGCGGTTGTATTGTTAATATAGGATTCTTTTTTAGGTCAATATCGTATTCAAAACCTTTTATACATCCTATACCTGTGAATATTTCTTTATCTACTGTCTCGATTCTTTAAATGAAACCTAGTTCAACGCTAGTATCTTTTCCAAGTATAGGTTGTATTTTTTCATGTACTATGATGAACTTGATTGTATATTTTTTACCTTTTACTTTTAAATTTGTGATACTTTCGCCTTTTACTTGCATTTCATGTTTTGTAAATGAAATTAATCTTTTAGTTTTGCACTTGCCTATTTTTAACTGAGCTCCGGAGTCGAGTTTGAACGTTATTTTTACATTATTTTGTAAATTCAGTGTTTCATACCAGTCTTTGCTTTTTACATTCTCTTTTTGGATATCTGCAATAAATAATGTGTCAATTAGTTCCTCGTTACTCACCATTTCGTCCGATTGTTCTTCGCAAGTGTTTATGGCTTTTGATTTACAACATTTCGCAAAATGTCCTAGTTTCTTGCATTTATTACATTTCTTGTTAAATGCTGGGCAATTTCTCCATTCATGTTTCGTATTGCATCTTGTGCAATTGTAATTATGTTTCTGTGAATTATTTTTATTACTGTTTTTCTTAAAAATCTTCTGTATCGCATTTATTTGGGCTTCAGTTCCTTCCTTTTCTTCTTTAATAACCTTTATTTGTTTCCTTGCCAGTTCGCTGGCTCTGCAAATGTTTTGTGCTGTTTCTAAAGTTAATTTGTCTTCCGCTAGAAGTTTTTCTCTGACTGTGTCATTATTTATGCCTACTACTATACGGTCACAAATTATGCTTTCTTCTAATTTTCCGTATGCACAATTTTTGCATTTATTTTTTACTCTGGCCAAAACTCATCAAATGTCTCTGTTTCTTTTTGTTCGATCTTATTAAATACGTATCTTTCATACGTGACATTGATCTTTGGAATGAAATACTCTTTAAATTTCTCTATTATTTTATCCAATTTATTTTGTTCTGACTCCTTTAAATTGAATGTATTGTATATTGTTACCGCTTCCTGCCCTATTATCGTCATAAACGTTGCAACCTGTATTGATGGATCTTTGGTTTTTAGTTTAGTCGCAACCTCGTACCACTGGTACTGCTGAATCCATTTTTTCCACTCTTCCGCCATGTTTCTATCATTGCTTACTTGCAACGGTTTTGGAGGTTTCAAACCTATCACTCCACGTTCTGGACTTGACATTATTATGTTTATTCTTGTTTTGGTTTCGGCACCATGTAAGTTAACTGTATTTTAACTTATTAAATTGATACTATACAATAATTATACATGTAGTTTATTTTCAATAATAATCATATACAACTCAGAATACAACTGTCAACTCAATAATTGTAATCATCAATCTTTTGTTACATTTTATTGCCAACACCTTGACATATTAGTGTTGCCAACGTTACAGAATGAATGGATACCAGCGAAAATTGTAAAACCAACAAATGAGCCAAGATCATATATAATACGAACAGAACAAGGAAACATTTACCGAAGAAACTCCTGGTTTTTAAAACAAATGAAAGAAAATAAAAACAAGGAAGAAGAAGACGAAAAAGAAAAGCAGATAGAAGAAAAAGAAGAAATTAAAGAGCAAGAAGTAGAAGTAAATAAAAACAAGGAAGAAGAAGCTAATCGAGCAGGACAAGTTCCAGATTCAGAAGAATCGCCAGAATGCAGTACACCTAAAACATCTAGGTTTGGCAGAAAAATTAAAAAACCAATAAAATTAAATTTGTAAAACTTATACATATTTAATTGTACTTTGTTAAATTCAAATTTAAATAATTTGTAACGTTGGCAACACTAATATGTCAAGGTGTTGGCAATAAAATGTAACAAAAGATTGATGATTACAATTATTGAGTTGACAGTTGTATTCTGAGTTGTATATGATTATTATTGAAAATAAACTACATGTATAATTATTGTATAGTATCAATTTAATAAGTTAAAATACAGTTAACTTACAGAAGGTAAGATTTGTGTATAAGTAGCATACGACATAATTTGGTGAAAACAAACTTTTTCAAGAACTTTTGATAAAGTTGGCAATATATTTATTGGTCTTAGATGATCAAATGAAGTGGGATTGTCTTGCTTGACTATGGGTTTCACTACGGCGGATTTCCATAATCGGGGATTACTCCTTCCATCAAACAGCAGTTTACAATATGCGTAATCGGCTTGATAATGGATGGCAAAACAAGAACTAACATTTTTATAGAAATTCCATCAGCACCAACTGCATTAGATTCAACTTTTCTGAGTATAGAGTCGACCACAGATTCATCAACACAAGAAAATTCGAAAAAAGCACCACCTTGATTTATGAAAGAATTGTTTAAATAGAATTCTCGAGTATCTGAATTAATGGAAGCTGTTCCAATTTTGTTAAGCATGTATTCACCGTATTTTGTTGGGTTACAAAGATCTTCAGGTTACATTTTGTTTGGTTTGGTATTAATACCTACTTTTTTGAGACTACTCCAAAGTTTAGTGGAATTATTAATATTTTTATTAATACTATGTTGAAAAAATGCATTTTTTTCTCTACGTATGGCAGCAGTAGTAAAGTTTCTTAGATCTTTATAATACTTCCATTTCGCTTCAGTTTTATTCTTTTTGTAATCTAATAGAGCTTTGTTACGTTTTTTTTTTGCATAATTTTGATTACTGGAGTGATCCAAGGCCAATAATTCTTACTGGTTTTAATTGATTTTAAAGGTGCATGTTTATCATATAAATTCAGAATGTTATCATTCAGGTACTGTAATTTATCGTTAATATTATTGAGTTGGAAAATTCGATTCCATACAATATTGTCCACGTCTTCATAAAAACGGTCCATATCCAAATTTTTTAAATCTCTCTGTGTAATAGTTTTTTTTGGAATGTCTGGACTGGGGATATTTAGTTCACAATATACAATTTTATGATCAGAGAGATTAGATGGAATAGCACCAGAAACTGCGCAAACTGAAGGATCCGATATTAATATTATATCAATTAGAGTATTCGATGCAGGTCTCGTGCATTCATTGATTGATTGGTGCATGTTATTTGATACAATAATATCTTGAAAAAACTTGGAATGAAAATCATTTGAGAACATATCAATGTTTATATCTCCAGTACAGATCATTACATCACAGTGAATAATAAATTTTGCAAATATTCTATCTAAAATGGACAAATCTTTATACATATTTACGTGTGGATTATAAACAACACCTAAGCATACTTTTTGACTTAAAATACTAAATTGTATCCACAAATGTTCAACATTATTAGCCTGCACGAAACTGGTGTCGAAAACCGAAAAACGAATATTTTTTCGTACATAATATGCAACACCGCCTCCACGTTTATGTTTTCTCTCACAGCTAATTAGTGTATAATCATCGATGTGAAATAAACATTCAGGTGAATTTGATCTAATCCACGTTTCCGTGACTGCAACAATATCAAATTTATTTTCGAAGACAAGTTCTTTAAATTCTAAGAAGCATGAATTCAACGATCGTACATTTATCTGTGCAATTTTAAGTTTATTTTCAGCAAGTTCAACGACCTCCATATTTACTACACACAGGGTTTGAACAAGTTATCGTGCAGGTTTTGAATGGGATGGAAGTCTCTTACCGATCCGGTGACAGCGATCTATATTCTTTGGTTCAACATTCACTTCCCACATATTTTTGAACACATCACACACTTTGGCTTCAACGTCCTCGTCGACACTCTCTTGAACTCCGAAGATGCGGATGCAATTGCGCCTTGAATATTGTTCCTGTTGATCCAATTTTTCCTTTAGGATACGGTTGTGGTCAGTCAATTCAGATATTACACTTTCATAATGCACCCTTTGTTCTTCTAGTTTATCATCTAACCGACTGATAACTTTTTCGACTAATGACTTAAGGAACGTTTCGTTTGTAAGTAGTGCATCCAGAACTTCCTTGACTGTACCACGTGTGGTTACGGTTGCGCCACCCATTTTATACTTTGATGACTTATTCGAATATTAATAAAAACGGCAAAAATACCCTGAGTTGAGCACTATTGAAAAACTTAAGACGGAGCTGCGCAAACACACGTCTACTCTCGATGACACATAGACAAAAATTAAAATTTGTAACGTACTAAAAATCGAACGTTTGCATAATATCGCTTTCCACCCGCAAACAAACGCAAGTCTCGAGAGAAGTCATCGAACGTTAAAAGATATGCTCTCACATTATATCAATAAGCAGCATATGGACTGGGATGAATGGCTACCATTCGTTGTATCAGCTTTTTGTAGTAGTACACATGCAATGCTTGGTGATAGTCCATTTTTCTTAATGTATAGAAGGGATATCGAACTACCTTTCGATGACCTCTTGAGACCTCTTCGCACTAGATACGATACGGACTCTAATTATGCAGCAGAATTCTTACAACGTTTAAAGTTAGCTCACTCTAAAGCGAGAGAACAGCTGGACAAGAACATTGACCGTGTCCACCGTAACTCTAATAAGCGAGCGGCTAGTGTCAAGTTTCAAATGGGAGACCGTGTATATATGTTTACACCAACAGTCAAGGTCGGCACTAGCGCTAAGTTAGCTAAGAAATGGTCAGGTCCCTATCGTATGCGAGAAGTGAATGCGGTAATTAAAGAAATTTTCGGACGGAAACAAATGACGGTGCACGTGAACCGATTAAAACATTGTTATTTAACGACAGATGATTTAAAACTTGACGATACGTCAGAGCCAATTGAGTCGACCACTGAAATTGCAGATACGGATGGTATTAACCCTATTATCCCTTGGTCCTCTCAACCGATTATCCCGCAGGATTCCTTAGAGTCAACCTGCAGTAGTACTAATGATAGTTTATTTACAGAGAGTAGAGCCAATACAACTTTACAGTCTTCCAGTGGCAGCCATAATCAATCACAGAATAGAAGTCGTTTGTCGGACACCAGTATCACTAACTCGAGTACTGACACCGTCGTGGAAACAGCGTTCCGGCCCCGATACGCAACTAGAAGCCACGGAGCTGTCACTGACTATTCGTGGATCCGCAACACACGGATCTAATTACAAAAAGACTATCACATTGAAGTAGTAAAGTTATTCATCAGAATGTTAAAGTTATATGTAGTTTTAAGATTACTTGTAATAGACTTATGGGCTGAACTGATTGCTTTCGATTGCGCAGACCCAGAAGTATCCAAGATCTCGCTGTTAGATACTAAACCTTGTCGTGACCCGAAGAATAGCTCAGAAGAGATTCCAACGAAAATCCAGTTACTGCAAGAACGACGGTACACAGAAGTGCATGTATATAGCTGCTTAGTGATTGTGCAGCAGTTGATCGAGCATTGCGGCATGCACTCACACACCAGCGGAGTAGCAGGCGGATTAGCCCGATACGTCCATTACATAAAGGCCGACAGCTGTTCCGAAGCACACCAATTTCAACGCTTAGATCTCTCAGGGTTAGGAGCTGGAATTATCTCTAGTTTGACTTTAAACGGAACTACCGAAGTGTCAACGACGATGGAGGGACGCCTAGAACCCATCGGGAAATGCTCCGGCGTTCGATATACCCTTAATGGCATTACGTACGAAGACGTGATCGTTAGCTATCACCATCAAATTATTCGACTATCTCGCCATTGCCGACGTCGAAGAAAATGCCGTTCAACTGCGTACAGGCACAGTATGTATGTACTCCAAAAATTATTGTTTTGACGAAGCAGCAGGTGAAGTGACCTGGGAAGCCGACCAGTTGGACAGATACTCTGAGCGAGGTATGGACGTACTCTACGAAGGTCCAGCCACAATTCTAAATATCAACAGTACCGGCACTAAGTACATCATGGTAGAGGCCCATGATACGGTTTTCGCATTGAGGTTATTGTCCGCTGAATTGTTATGCCATCAGCGGGCATGGAGTACAGAGCAGAATAGATTGATAGTTATTTTTGGATTCTATTTTCAGATATCTAGAAGAGTGCCCCACAATACCGACATCATGGCACAGGTTCTCAGTACGTTGTTGTTCCTAGAGATCACAGCCCAATCCTATGGTCCTCGACGCTAACGATCCCAGCGACGTAATGCCAATGACGAAGATAGCCCCGATCAGCGCCAATGGAGTGTACAGTAAGCAGGACATGGAAGAGTTCCAACGCACACTCTTGTTCCCACAGGAGCGACGCGCCGTAACTAACGTAATCACGAGAAGGGTCACGGAAGTTCAAGTAGATAGCCAGGATTACCACTTGCCCAATGTATTCAGCCAAAGCGAGTTCGCCAAGATGGCATGGAGTGCTGCAGCGGAAGTGTGGGGTTTCCTATAATATATGGGAAACCTTTTCTCGGTTCTGATGCTTCTGTACACTCTGTATGCGCGGATAAGGTACGTAGCAAACGTAGTGTTAAATCTACTGAGTTTAAGGAAGGAGGTCACTCCCGATCAACCCCCTCGGAGATGGTTCCTGTTCGCCAGTTTGTGGAATGCCTTAATTACGCGATACCTAATTAACTTGGCACGACAACAAACCCCCAACCAGGTTGCGGAGACCACCAATCTACCCGGGTCTCCCAATAGCCGTAGCTCAGAAACCCAGTGGTTCTTCCGCCAACCTCGACATTCTGCGCCAGCTCATGGTCTAGTTTGTTTTTGTATACCACTACCAAGTTGAATGAAATTCAGCTAGATTCGACTTTGAATTCCACTCACAGTCGAGTTTAGAGGGGAAGATAGTGTAACGGATGTGAGTTCAATTAGCAAAATTGTTAGCGTAGGTGGTTGATTGAACTCGCTATCCGCTGCAGAGTGCTGGCACGTGGCTGGGTGGCTTCCGCCGTTCTATGACATTCGATAAGTTGGCAAAAACGGTGGAATACTCCCAAGCGATATGTCAGCAGTTTGATTCGACTTGGTGGAAGATCAAAAATTTGCGATCATTCACACATCGAGTATCGCAAATTAAGGTCGTGGTTAGGATATTTATTAGTAGTAATTTAATTTCAGTGGAATTGTTCATTTAGCTTATTTTAAAAATTATTGTTAGTATTTAAGTTATTGCAAAAACTGACTATAATTTTAAATTTTTAATAAAAATTATTAAACGTCGAAGCTTAAAGAGTAGTGTCTTTTGAAGTGCTCATTTTCACCTTCCACCCGCACCTACCCAGAGTACAGCATCAATGAAGGACGGTAGTGAACAGGTAAGTATAAACTTACAATATTTGAACCGTCCTGCATAATTCAGTATGCCAACAAGGATTTGTACTTCACTGCACAACTCTTCTGTTACATTATTATCTGATTGGTACCACGTTTTGGTCACTTTTGCATGTCCAATGCTTAAAAACCATCCATAGTATAGATTCTAAAGCATGAATATGAATGTTTTAACAAAAATATCCATTTTATAAATAGGTAATATCTTACTTAATTTTTGTAAAAAATCATACAAATATTTGCTACAGCGCCCGAAGTTTATAATTCTTCAACATATTGTAGCTAAAAGAAAACATTGCAACAAGTAAATTGCTATTTCAAGTGTGGTAGGTATTCTAGAATCCAGCCCATGTAGCTTACAATATACAACGTATTCAGAAAGAATAGGTAAAATCTGACTTTATTTTTGTTAAAAATCATATAAATATTTGCATCCACGCCCGAATTTTATAATTCTTCATCATATTTTAGCTAAAAGAAGAAATTGCAACAAGTAAATTGCTATTTTAAGTGTGGTAGGTATTCTAGAATCCAGCCCATGTAGCTGACAATATACAACGTATTCATCAAGATATGGTAAAATTTGACTTAATTTTTGTAAAAAATCATATAAATATTTGCTTTCGTGCCCGAATTTTATAATTTTTCATCATTTTTGAGCTAAAAGAAAACATTGCAACAATAAAATTGCTATTTCAAGTGTGGTAGGTATTCTAGAACCCATCCCATGTAGCTTACAATATACAACGTATTCATTAAAATGACACCCGAAAATTGAATGTTTATTTATCTGGTTTGTACCACGTTTTGATCACTTTTACATGTCCAATGCTTAAAACTATCCATAGTATAGATCCTAAAGCATGAATATGAATGTTTTAACAAAATTATCCATTTGAAGAATAGGTAAAATATCACTTTATTTTTGTAAAAAATCATATAAATATTTGCTACCGCGCCCGAATTTTATAATTCTTCATTATATTGTAGCTAAAAGAAAACATTGCAACAAGAAAATTGCTATTTCAAGTGTGGTAGGTATTCTAGAATCCATGCCATGTAGCTTACAATATACAACGTATTTATCAAGAATGGGTAACATCTGACTTAATTTTTGTAAAAAATCATATAAATATTTGCTTCCGCGCCCGAATTTTATAATTCTTTATCATATTATAGCTAAAGAAAACATTGTAACAAGAAAATTGCTTTTACAAATGTGGTAGGTATTCTAGAATCCTGCCCAGGTAGCTTACAATATATAACGTATTCATTATAATGACACCCGAAAATTGAATGTTTATTATCTGATTGGTACCACGTTTTGGTCACTTTTGCATGTCCAATGCTTAAAACCATCCATAGTATAATAGTATAGATCCTAAAGCATGAATATGAATGTTTTAACAAAAATATCCATTTCAAGAATAGGTAAAATATGACATTATTTTTGTAAAAAATCATATAAATATTTGCTTCCGCTCCCGAATTTTATAACTCATCATCATATTTTAGCTAAAAGATTACATTGCAACAAGATAATTGCTATTTTAAGTGTGGTAGGTATTCTAGAATCCAGCCCATGTAGCTTACAACATACAACGTATTCATCAAGAAAAGGTAAAATCCGACTTAATTTTTGTAAAAAATTATATAAATATTTGCTTCCGCGCCCGAATTTTATAGTTTTTCATTATACTTTAGCTAAAAGAAAACATTGCAACAAAAAAATTGCTATTTCAAGTTTGGTAGGTATTCTAGAATCCAGCCCATGTAGCTTACAATATACAACGTATTCATTAAAATGACACCCGAAAATTGAATGTTTATTATCTGATTGGTACCACGTTTTGGTCACTTTTGCATGTCCAATGCTTAAAACCATCCATAGTATAGATCCTAAAGCATGAATATGAATGTTTCAACAAAAATATCCATTTCAAGAATAGGGAAAATCTGACTTTATTTTTGTTAAAAATCATATAAATATTTGCATTTACGCCCGAATTTTATAATTCTTCATCATATTTTAGCTAAAAGAAGAAATTGCAACAAGTAAATTGCTATTTCAAGTGTGGTAGGTATTCTAGAATCCAGCCCATGTAGCTTACAATATACAACGTATTCAGAAAGAATAGGTAAAATCTGACTTTATTTTTGTTAAAAATCATATAGCTCATGTAGCTTACAATATACAACGTATTCATCAAGAATAGGTAAAATCTGACTTTATTTTTGTAAAAAATCATATAAATATTTGCTTCCGCGCCCGAATTTTATAATTCTTCATCATATTTTAGCTAAAAGAAAACATTGCAATAAGAAAATTGCAATTTCAAGTGTGGTAGGTATTCTAGAATCCAGCCCATTAGCTTACAATATACACGTATTCATTAAAATGGCACCCGAAAATTGAATGTTTATTATCTGATTGGTACCACGTTTTGGTCATTTTTGCATGTCCAATGCTAACATTATCCATAGTATAGATCCTAAAGCATGAATATGAATGTTTTAATAAATAACATCTATTTCAAGGATAGGAAAATCTGACTTTATTGTTGTAAAAAATCTTATAAATATTTGCTTTCGCGCCCGAATTTTATAATTCTTTATCATATTTTAGCTAAAAGAAAACATTGCAACAAGAAAATCGCTATTTCAAGTGTGGTAGGTATTCTAGAATCCAGCCCATGTTGCTTACAATATACAACTTATTCATCAAGAATAGATAAAATCTGACATTTACTTTGTAAAAAATTATATAAATATTTGCTTACGCGCCCGAAATTCATAATTCTTTATCAAATTTTAGTTAAAAGAAAACATTGCAACAAGAAAATTGCCATTTCAAGTGTGGTATTTACTCTAGAATCCAGCCCCTGTAGCTTTTAATATACAACGTATTCATCAAGAAAAGGTAAAATCTGACTTTATTTTTCTAAAAAAATCATTTAAATATTTGTTTCCGTGCCCGAATTTTATAATTTTTCATCATATTTTAGCTAAAAGAAAACATTGCAACAAGAAAATTGCCATTTCAAGTGTGGTATTTACTGTAGAATACAGCCCCTGTATCTTACAATATACAACGTATTCATTAAAATGACACCCGAAAATTGATTGTTTATTATCGGATTGGTACCACGTCTTGGTCACTTTAGCATGTCCAATGCTAAAAACAATCCATAGTATAGATCCTAAAGCATGAATATGAATGTTTTAACAAAAATATCCATTTCAAAATAGGTAAAATTTCACTTTATTTTTGTAAAAAATCATATAAATATTTGCTTCCGCGCCCGAATTTTATAATTCTTTATTATATTTCAGCTAAAAGAAAACATTGCAACAAGAAAAATGCTATTTCAAGTGTGGTAGGTATTCTAAAATCCAGCGCATGTAGCTTACAATATACAACGTATTCATTAAAATCACACCCGAAAATTTAATGTTTATTATCTGACTGGTATCACGTTTTGATCACTTTTGCATGTCCAATGCTTAAAACCATTCATAGTATAGATCCTAAAGCATAAATAAGAATATCCATTTCAAGAATAGGTAAAATCTGACATTATTTTTGTAAAAAAACATAAATATTTGCTTCCGCGCCCGAATATTATAATTCTTCATAATAATTTATTTAAAAGAAAACATTGCATCAAGAAAATTGCTATTTCAAGTGTGATAGGTATTCTAGAATCCAGCCTATGTAGCTTACAATATACAACGTATTCATCAAGAGTATGTTATATCTGACTTTATTTTTGTAAAAATTCATAAAAATATTTGCTTTCGCGCCCGAATTTCATAATACTTTATTATAATTTAGCTAAAAGAAAACATTGCAACAAGAAAATTCCTATTTCAAGTGTGGTAGATATTCTAGAATCCAGCCCATGTAGCTTACAATATATTACGTATTAATTAAAATGACACCCGATAATTGAATGTTTATTATCTGATTGGTACCACGTTTTGGTCCCTTTTGCATGTCCAATGCTTAACCTTTTAAAGGCCGAGTTGTGAAATACTTTTAAAATGTTATCCATACTGCTGGGATCTACTAGTAAGGACCACATATAACATAATATATAGCTACATTTTTCTTACTAGCAGTCACACCTGAAATATGCCATGTTCCCAAAATGAGAACGTTGGCCTTTTTTGATACCTATTTTAAGATTGCAGTATACCATTACTATATATTTATACATAAAAAAGGATAGTGCTCAGAGAAATGAAAACCTTAATATTGGACCATTTTGTCTACATGTAAATACTAAAATAGAGGAACAAGCGCATAGTTATATAAAACAAATATTAGTGTTTTGTATGATAAGTATCAAAACAAACGTTTTTGTGGAGACCTTTCTCACATTTGGAACAGTGTAACCTAGTATTTTTCTGACAGACAACACATCGCCCGTGACTAATGCTAACGGGTATATGATTCAAGCTAGCAAACCTGATGTCTCCTAAAACAGAGGCAGATGGTCCTCCTCTTCTTCTTTGAGTTGCCCCAGCTTGTAGCAGTGCCATTGCCACATTTCTTCTGAATTATAGATGTGAAACGTTATCTTCTGGATGTAAGTGTTGGTAAAACCTGAAAACTGCAACAACAGATAAATTCTGTGCGTGGGAGAAAAGGTTCCACCACCATTTCTTTGATCGCAACTTAGGATGATAACTGGCACACATACGATCAGCTAGATCAACACCGCCCATCCCTAAATTATAGTTTCTAATTACGTTTGGCTGCTCAATCTCTTTCTTATTATCTGATTTTAATCTTCTTGTGGCTTTGTGAAGTGGAGTAATTGTAAAATAATTAGTTGCCATTGTGACAACTGAACTGACATTCCACTTTACACAGAGAACTGTTCCATGCGATCTGTAATCATATGCGCCTCTATTTTGTTTTTTCAATGTTTTGGAAGAAATTAGTGGGCATTTGTTTGTGCGATTCTCTCTAATAGTACTACAAGCACGCATGTTTCGCTCTGATAACTCTGTTATAAGTCTGCGGCTAGTAAAAAAAATTATCAAAATACACAATATGTTTGGCTGGATCTTGAACTACTGATCACATTTATGTACTACCCTTATCCCCAAAGGAGTTGAAGTATTAGCTGTCTTACCGCAATAAATTTCAAAGTTGTAGGGATACCCATCATTTCCACAGAGCATCCATATCTTATATCCGAAACGGATAGGTTTATTTTTGATAAACATTTTGGCAGAGTGGTGACTGTGATACGGTATCATCGCTTCATCAATACTGAGATGCTTGTGAAACACACCGAACTGCTGAAAATTTTGTTTGAGTTTGTCAAACAGCTCTAATACCATAGCTACTTTAGACTTAGCAAGATTGTTATTATCAGCAACATGAAGGTACCGTTTTATCAGTCCAAATCTTTCCCTACTCATAATTTTAGAGAATATCGGTGCTTGTAAGTCCTCAGATGTTGACCAGTAGTCATTTGCTGAAGGTAAACTGTGGTAGCCACTAATTAATTGCTATATCCGGCAGCTGGTTCATCGTCTTCACCCTCAGATATCTTAAGTCATTATAATGTACTTCTACTTCCCCTGGAACATCTTGAGGTAGATCATCTAGATCCAGAATTGCTTCATCATCATCTTGTTCCTCATCGCTAGGTATATTTTGATCTCCAGAGTTAGGTAGCAAAATAACAATGTCTATATCTTGTGATGATGATGCTTCAATCTCGTCCACAGCGTTTGTCAAAAATCTATAGTTTCTAATACGCTTTCTAAACTGAACAATTATTTTATTTAGTTTTACTTTTTTTGTTTAGTAAATTATTTATACATACCCGTGGAATGTCTTGGGGTCCATTTTTAAAACAAAATGTTTTATAAAACGGCTTGCGATTCAAACAGTACAACACTTCACAATGAATAAACCACAAATGTAAAAATATCTACTAATACATGCAAAAATACTGTCTAAACTTGCACAGCGTAATATAAGAACAAACTTTTAAATTTTTCTTCCCTGCGGTGGCCAACGTTCCCAAAATGGGACATCTAATTTTTTAGCACACCTATAGCTAACTACATTTTTTTAGCGTAAAAATAAGACGATTATGGTAATCTTTATGAAGTAATGTATCTATATTCAAATTTTGGGAGTCATGTATAAAGAATTATGCAGGACACGTCATTTTTTATGTATAGAGGACAAAATGTGTGAAAACGATCATATTTGATATTTTTTTTTTAAGTTAATAGAAATATGACATATATATATTAAAAAGGTCACCATTAGGACTTGTATTTTATACACAAATACTTGAAAAAGCTCAAAACAAATATATTCCCATATAAACAATAATTAAATTCATGTTCCCAAAAAGGGAACGTTGGCCTTTGAAAGGTTAAAACCATCCATAGTATAGAACCTAAAGCATGAATATGAATGTTTTAACAAATAATATCCATTTCAAGAATAGGTAAAATCTGACTTTATTTTTGTAAAAAGTCATATAAATATTTGCTTCCGCGCCGGAATTTTATAATTCTTCATCATATATTACCTAAAAGAAAACATTGCATCAAGAAAATTACTATTTCAAGTGTGGTAGGTATTCTAAAATCCAGCCCATGTAGCTTACAATATACAACATATTCATCAAGAATAGGTAAAATCTGACTTTATTTTTGTACAAAATCATATAAAAATTTGCTTCCGCGCCCGAATTTTATAATTTTTCATCATAATTTAGCTAAAAGAAAACATTGCAACAAGAAAATTGCTATTTCAAGTATAATAGGTACTTTAGAATCCAGCCCATGTAGCTTACAATATACAACGTATTTATTAAAATGACACCCGAAAATTGAATGTTTATTATCTGATTGGTACCACGTTTTGGTCACTTTTGCATGTCCAATGCTTAAAACCATCCATAGTATAGATCCTAAAGCATTAATATGAGTCTTTTAACAAAAATATCAATTTCAAGAATAGGTAAAATCAGACTCTATTTTTGTTAAAAATCATATAAATATTTGCTTTCGCTTCCGCGCCCGAATTTTATAATTCTTTATTATATTTTAGCTAAAAGAAAACAATTCAACAAGAAAATTGCTATCTCAAGTGTGGTATGTATTCTAGAATCCAGCCCATGTAGCTTACAATAAACAACGTATTCATTTAAAGAAAATGTAAAATCTGTCTTTATTTTTGTGAAAAATCATATAAATATTTGCTTGCGCGCCCGAATTTTATAATTCTTCATCATATTTTAGCTAAAAGAAAACATTGCAAAAAGAAAATTACTATTTCAAGTGTGGTAAGTATTCTAAAATTCAGCCCATGTAGCTTACAATATACAACATATTCATCAAGAATAGGTAAAATCTGACTTTATTTTTGTACAAAATCATATAAAAATTTGCTTCCGCGTCCGAATTTTATAATTTTTCATCATAATTTAGCTAAAAGAAAACATTGCAACAAGAAAATTGCTATTTCAAGTGTAATAGGTACTTTAGAATCCAGCCCATGTAGCTTACAATATACAACGTATTTATTAAAATGACACCCGAAAATTGAATGTTTATTATCTGATTGGTACCACGTTTTGGTCACTTTTGCATGTCCATTGCTTAAAACCATCCATAGTATAGATCCTAAAGCATTAATATGAGTGTTTTAACAAAAATATCAATTTCAAGAATAGGTAAAATCAGACTCTATTTTTGTTAAAAATCATATAAATATTTGCTTTCGCTTCCGCGCCCGAATTTTATAATTCTTTATTATATTTTAGCTAAAAGAAAACAATTCAACAAGAAAATTGCTATCTCAAGTGTGGTATGTATTCTAGAATCCAGCCCATGTAGCTTACAATAAACAACGTATTCATCAAGAAAATGTAAAATCTGTTTTTATTTTTGTGAAAAATCATATAAATATTTGCTTGCGCGCCCGAATTTTATAATTCCTCATCATATTTTAGCTAAAAGAAAACATTGCAAAAAGAAAATTGTTATTTCAAGTGTGGTAGGTATTCTAGAACCCAGCCCATGTAGCTTACAATATACAACGTATTTATCAAGAATAGGTAAAATCTGACTTTATTTTTGTAAAAAATTATATAAATATTTGCTTCCACGCCCGAATTATATAACTCTTCATCATATTTTAGCAAAAAGAAAACATTGCAACAAAAAAATTGCTATTTCAAGTGTGGTAGGTATTCTAGAATCCAGCCCATGTAGCTTACAAAATACAACGTATTCATCAAGAAAATGTAAAATCAGACTTTATTTTTGTAAAAAATCATATAAATATTTGCTTCCGCGCCCGTATTTTATAATTTTTTATCATATTTTAGCAAAAAGAAAACATTGCAACAAGAAAATTGCTATTTTAAGTGTGGTAGGTATTCTAGAATCCAGCCCATGTAGCTTACAATATACAACGTATTCCTTAAAATGACACCTGAAAATTGAATGTTTATTATCTGATTGTTACTGCGTTTTGGTCACTTTTGCATGTGCAGTGCTTAAAACCAACCATAGTATAGATCCTAAAGCATGAATATGAATGTTTTAACAAAAATATCCATTTCAAGAATAGGTAAAATCTGACTTTATTTTTGTTAAAAATCATATAAATATTTGCTTCCGCACCCGAATTTTATAATTTTTCATCATATTTTACCTAAAAGGAAACATTGGAACAAGAAAATTGCTATTTCAAGTTTGATAGGTATTCTGGAATCCAGCTTATGTAGCTTACAATGTACAACGTATTCATCAAGAACAGGTAAAATCTGACTTTATTTTTGTAAAATTCATATAAATATTTGCTTTTGCGCCCGAATTTTATAATTCTTCATTATATTTTAGCTAAAACAAAACATTGCAACAAGAAAAACCTATTTCAAGTGCGGTAGGTATTCTAGAATCCAGCCCATGTAGCTTACAATAAACAACGTATTCATTAAAATGACACCTGAAAATTGAATGTTTATTATCTGACTGGTACCACGTTTTGGTCACTTTGGCATGTCCAATGCTTAAAACCATCCATAGTATAGATCCTAAAGCATGAATATGAATGTTTTAAGAAAAATATTCATTTTTAAAATAAGTAAAATCTGACTTTATTGTTTTAAAAAATCTTATAAATATTTGCTTCCGCGCCCGAATTTTATAATTCTTAATCATATTTTAGCTAAAAGAAAACATTGCAACAAGAAAATTGCTATTTCAAGTGTGGTAGGTATTCTAGAATCCAGCCCATGTAGCTTACAATATACAACATATTCATCAAGAAAAGTTAAAATCTGACATTTACTTTGTAAATAATCATATAAATATATGTTTCTGTGCCCGTAATTTAAAATTATTCATCATATTTTAGCTAAAAGAAAACATTGCAACAAGAAAATTGCTATTTCAAGTGTGGTAGGTATTTTAGAATATAGCTCATGTAGCTTACAACTATCGAATTCTCGGCTACGCCGAGCATTCCCTAGAGCTCCGCTGACAGTGCAAGAAACAAATGCCGATCGACATGAAACAATTATTTCATATTTCCACGTCAGGCGTCACCGAGACCTTTCATTGCAAACGCGATATACTTCTAATAATTTGTTGCAAAAAGTAAAAGCCGGTCAACATAAAACATTTTTGTCATTTATGTACCCCAACTCTCACGGAGAGACCTTTCATTTGGTACCATACACGACATACTTTTGACAACTTGCTGCATAAAACAAAAGTCGATTGACATGAAACATTTTTATCATACGTACACGCTAGCCTTCTCCGAGACTTTTCATTTGATGCCAAACACCACATACTTCTGACAACTTTTTGCATAAAGCAAAAGCCGGTCGGCATAGACCTTTTTTGTTAATTCTACACGCCAGCCCTTATCGAGCCTTTTCATTTGATATCAAACACCACATACTTCTCCCAACTTTTTGCAAAAAATACAAAAACCGATTGACATAGCACATTTATGTCAATTCTGCACGCTAGCCCGTTCCGAGACCTTTCATTTGATACCAAACACGACATACTTCTGACAACTTTTTGCATAAAACAAAAGTCGATCGACATGAAACATTTTTATCATATCTGCACGCTAGCCCATACCGAGACTTTTCATTTGATACCAAACACTATATAGGTACTTGTGACAACCTTTTGCAAAAAACATAAGCCGATCGACATTGACCATTTTCGTTAATTCTATACACCAGCCTTCATTGAAACCTATCATTTGATACCAAACACCACACACTTCTGACAACTTTTTGCAAAAAACAAAATCCGATCGATATAGCACATTTTTCTCAATTCTGCACGCTAGCCCTCTCCGAGACCTTTCATTTGAAACCAAACACGACATACTTCTGACAACTTTTTGCATAAAACAAAAGCTGATCAACATAAAACATTTTTGTCAATTCTGCACGCTAGCCCTCAACGAGACCTTTCATTTGAGACCAAACTCGACATACCTTTGAGAACTTTTTGCAGAAAGCAAAAGCCGATCGGAATGGAACATTTTTGTCAATTCTGCACGCTAGCCCTCAAAGAGACGTTTCATTTGAGACCAATCTCGACATACTTCTGAGAAAATTTTGCAAGAAATAAAACCGGTCGACATGAATCATTTTTGTCATCTATGTAACCCAGCCCTCATCGAGACCTTTCATTCGATACCAAACACGACATACTTCTTACAACTTTCTGCATAAAACAAAAGTCGATCGACATGAAACATTTTTATCATATCTACACGCTAGCCCACACCGAGACTTTTCATTTGATACCAAACACTATATACTTGTGACAACCTTTTGCAAAAAACAAAAGCCGATCAACATTGACAATTTTTGTTAATTCTGCACACCAGCCCTCATTGAAACCTTTCATTTGATACCAAACACAATACCCTTCTGACATGTTTTTGCAAAAAACAAAAACACATCGACATAGCACATTTTTGTCAATTCTGCACGCTAGCCTTCAACAAGACGTTTCTTTTGAGATCAAACTCGACATACTTTTGAGAAATTTTTGCAAAAGAAACAAAAACCAATCGTAATGGAATTTTTCTGTCAAGTCTGCACGCTAGCCCTCAACGAGACCTTTCATTTGAGACCAAACTCGACATACTTTTGAGAAATTTTTGCAAAAAACAAAAGCCGATCGATATTGATCATTTTTGTCAATTCTCTACGCGAGCCATCACCAAGACTTTTCATTCGACACCAAACACGACAGACTTTTTGCGAAAAACAAATGCAGGTCGACATGACACATTTTTTTTTTGTCATTTCAAAACCAGTTCTTATGGTTTTCTTTCTTTTGATATCAAATATTTATTTTTATTTAGTTACTTCATAATTTGGCAACACTGTTTGTATAAAACAAATAGTTGTTAATTTTTAAATTTATAAATTAATATTGTCAATCCTAATATAACTGCCACCGTCTTCAGTGAAGTTAGTTTAGGAATATTTGGTTTTAATTTGGTTACTTCATCACACATTTGGCAACATTGACTTTTGACATTGGAAACGTCAAAATTTATATTAATTAAATACGTTATGTTTTAAACTTAAATTAGTTGTAACACCTTTGCTCAAGTCTATTATTCATGAAATTGTTTTTAAATCTTTGATATCAATACTCTATAAGAAGATATAATCGTTTAAATTTCATAGTCTGATTGTCAAAAGTGACGGATGACGGCGTGATTCTACTTAAAATTAGACATGGCTTCTGGGATCCATTGTTTCAATGTACCAATTTTACCCAGTTTTTATTTTTTTTAAACAAAAACCACTCACAGTAAAAATATGAGACCCCCAAAAGGCACTCCGGTACAATAGACACTACAACTTGGAAAAAAAATTACAGCAATTACTCGAATGGTCTAGGAGTTTGAGCTGGACAAACGATGCCTGATCGTCGTGATGAATCCAAATATAGATAGATATATAGATAGTGAACCAATCAAAATAGTATATGACTAGCGAATTCTCGGCTACGCCGAGCATTCCCTAGAGCTCCGCTGTCAGTACAAAAAACAAATGCCAATCGACATGAAAAAAATTTTTCATATCTGCTCGTCAGCCCTTACTGAGACCTTTCATTAGATTCCAAACACGATATATTTTCAATAACTTTTTGCAAAAAACAAAAGCCGATCGACATGGAACATTTTTGTCATTTATGCACACCAGCCTTAACCGAGACCTTTCATTTGATATCAAACACGACATACTTCTGACAACTTTTTGCACAAAACAAAAGTCGATCGACATGTATCATTTTTTCATTTCTGCACGCTAGCCCACAACGAGATTTTTCATTTGATACCAAACATGACATATTTCTAACAATTTTTTGAAAAGAACAAAAGCCGGTCGACGTAAAATATATTTGTCATTTATTCAAGACAGAAAACATTTACATAGAAAACAATCAATTTTAAGATAATTTTAGACTTCAACAAAATTTAATAATTAATATCAATTATAACATTTACTAGAATGATATAATAACAATAATAAACTCTCAGATAACTGTCTGATTTTTAGCAAAAAAGTTACATTTTATATTTAATATATTTCATACAATAGACGTGCGGTACAGTCGATTATGATTTTATCTGATGGACAATTGAAATTTGAACAACTTTATACTTTTATAGTTTTGCTCTAAATATATCAGGAGAGAAAGTATTCAAAATTTTTTGAAATCGCATTTTTAAGTCCTATGTTCTTTATTTTATTGCACAGCTGTATACTGAGTGTAGATTTTAATGTTACTTTTTTCATACTTCTGTATCTCTTTACCTATTCATTTTAGCGCTAAAAGCCTAGGAATATAAGTTGTTCAAAAATTAAAAAGGCATCCTATAAAGTCAAATTACTGTTATAGTTATTCATATTTAATGATATATTAATGAAATAAAATTTAAGGTTTTTTAGAACATGAATTAAGATTGCCTTGATAAATGAAACAAATTTTTGAATAAATTTTCTGTTTACACTTTCCGCTCATTGATAATTTATTATTTTATTTAAAATTATTGCATTCTTATATTAAAAATAACTATAACTTTGTTTATAAATTTAATTACTATACAATAATATTTTTGAATTAATAAATCTATATTTTTAAATAATATATACACATAATTTTTATAGGTTTAACAATACCGTTTAAACCAGTCTTTGTAAAATTTGTTTCTGTGTATATCAGAAAAAATCAAAATTTTAATAGTTAAAAAAAATCACATAGATGTCACTATTTATGAATTTCATTGCATCTGCTAAAGAAGGAATCGATATAATTATTCAACAATTAAATATGTTTATATTTAATTTTATATGTATATGAATAAAAATATTATTTTTAGGCATAAATGAAATTTATTATTCTAAGCAAAAACAAGAACATAATAATATTTTGAATACTTTGTGACATATCAAACTAACTGGTGGCGCTAGTGTTGTTTTATTTATTTACAAATCACCAGTTTGATGTGAAAAGAAGCAAATTATTTACAGCTGACTTCTTATTTTGTAAATCTAAAATGATTTTTTTTGACAGGAATAAGGACATTTTATTTCCAGAAGTTCAAATCCGTTTTCTGTTTTGATAAAAATATCATCACTACATGCTAAGTATGGTTGGTTAGATAATATTACAACACAACAAGTCCAATTTCATGTATAATATAATTAGTTGAAGCTTGAAATACTGATTTCGCTTTACTTTCGGTTTCCAAGCCATAACGCATAGCTTGATTACAATAAAAATTGTAGCCATTAATTCTTATCAACAACATTTTCATTATAATAATCATTGTCATATTTTCTCTGTACCAATCTAAATCTATTGGTACATATGTACATCTACAATGAAAGAGTTCATTACACAATATATAGTATTATTGCGAATTTGTCTATCGTATGAAATATTTATGACGGTTTTTATTTTTTGATTTCTTCTTTCTACTGATTTTATTTTTGCACTTCCAGCCCTATTTAATGTGCTTTCAATTTCAATTTTTCTAAACTGCACTTGTAAAGGCTTGTTCCAAATCGTAGACTGATTAGTTTTGGACTGTATTTTAGAATTTTTATTTAAATGTGACTTCACTACACAGTTATAGTTAAAGATAAAATTATAGAAATAACACCTATGATAAACAACAACTTTGTTTCTTCCAGTAGTTTCATTTGTACAAGTTGTGATACACATACATTGTTAACTTCTTTACATTTCTTAATAACATGAAGTCTCTTTATGATAATACAGCAAAATGAATATCTAGTCTTATTGATTTTAAACGCATAATAAAGTCTAAGACTTATATTTTCAGCAATGTCAAAATGACAAGATAATTTGACAACTATATTTTGGATGCGTTCAAACATGTGTTACACAGTCGGATTACTGAATGTAACCATTAAGGGTGAATTTTAAAATTTAAATACACTAATAAATTTAATTAGAACACAATATTTTTTTAATAAAAATATTATAAATATATCTTAACAATTAACAATGGGCTTTTAGGATCCCGAAAATTTACAAATTAGCAGCTAACAATCAAAGCTGTCCGTTTTCTTTTAAATTTTCGGTAACCTAAAGGCTCATTGTTAAATTTTAAATATTTTTTGTTTCTAAATAAATATCTTTAAAATATATCTTATAATTTAAATAGGGACACTTCGTTCGACAAATTTTAATTGAATAAAATATATGAAATAATAATGTTCATAAAGTAATTTTCATTTACTATCCAATGAATATAAAAGAATAATAATATATTTTAAAATGATATATGTTTATAACTACAGAATAATAATTAAAACTAACTGTGAGAACTTGCAAACCCTGCTCGCAACTTTCATCATCCAAAATTAACCTTAAACTAATTTTCATGCAATTCATTCACAGTCACATTCGACTGAGAGCGTATGTCATCAAACTTATTTCTCGATTAATATTTGGTTTCAGAAAGTGTTTATTGTTTGAAATATCAATTAGAATGAATAATTGGATAGATACTTTATTTTTTTAAACGTTTTCATTTAAAAAATCATCTCACTCCATAACAAAATATAATAAAATTTTTAAAAATGTAATCTTTGTTGTAATCAATTTCATAATTTCAATTTGATGAAATGCATAAAGAATGTATAAAATGCAGTTACTTAAGTTTAATATAATCCAGATACAAAATTCAAAATAATTATTGTACAATAAATTGTTAAACATTTCTTTCAAAAGGGTATGAAGGAAAGGTTTGTCAGTATTTTTAAATAAATGAGTTTATGACTGAATGCGACGCACCTTGTTTGATTTCCAGAATTTAGTTTTATGTGAATAGTGTTATTATCCGTATTTTTATGATATTTCATTTCTATAAATATAATCTTGTTTGGATAACTTACCAATTAAAAACTATAATGCCCGTTTGCACCAACAAGGTTTAAATTTTAAGCCAGACTTAAACAAAAAAAATCTAATCCAATTTTTGACAGCAATGTTAAGTTATGCATTTGACATTTTATTTCGATTTGATATTGTCTATTTAAGGCAAGCTTAAAATATAAGTTATGTTAGTGCAAACGGCCATAACTGAAATAAAAACACATCTAAATACAGCCAAGAAAATATAAAATTACACACTTACATTACAAAATGTAGTGTAATTTTACTTTTAAACTAATTTTACTATATATTTCTCCAAGCAAATACAAGACTTGCATTATGATTGCTTGATTAGAACTGACGTTTTGACAAACGTCATAAGTCATGAAAATTTAAATATTGTAAATAAGGTTTGCCGTAAATTATTATATACAATGCACTTTTATGATAATCAGTTACATTTCAGTAGTGTTATTATCAGTAATTTTATGTTATTTCTCTTCTATAAATGTACTCTTGTTTGGGTAACCAATTAAAAATTGTAACTGAAATGAAAATACATATTTAAATACAGTGAAACAAATTTAAAATAATATACTTACATCACAAAGTGTATTGTACATATTCTTTTAAACATAGATTACTTTTATTTCTGTATATTTGTCTTTGAAAATATAAAACTTGTACCACGAATTTTTGACGGCTCTAACGTATGATAAACGTGAAATGTCAAAAAAGAAATATTTTAAATACACCACATTTAACATTCAGTATATTTGTATATATTTCGCTCACTATTATAATATATGAAAACATAATTCAATTCATAATATCTCTTCACATTTTCCAAAAAAATCAAATAAAAGTTTCATATTGAATTGTCAAATTTGACGGATGAGAACCGTGATTCTTCTTAAATGTAGACATGGCCTCTGGGATCCATTGTTTCAGTGTACCAATTTTACGCAGTTTTTATTTTTTTAAACAAAAACCACTCACAGTAAAAATATGAGACCCCCAAAAGGCACTCCGGCACAATAGACACTATAACTTGGAAAAAAAATTACAGCAATTACTCGAATGGTCTAGGAGTTTGAGCTGGACAAACGACGCCTGATCGTCGTGATGAATCCAAATATAGATAGATAGATAGATAGATATATAGATAGTGAATCAATCAAAATAGTATATGACTAGCGAATTCTCGGCTACGCCGAGCATTCCCTACAGCTCCGCTGTCAGTGCAAAAAACAAATGCCGATCGACATGAAACAATTATTTCATATTTCCACGTCAGGCCTCACTGAGACCTTTCATTAGATTGCAAACACGATATACTTCTAATAATATTTTGCAAAAAACAAAAGCCGGTCGACATGAAACATTTTTGTCATTTATGTACCTCAACTCTCACCGAGACCTTTCATTTGATACCATACACGACATACTTCTGACAACTTTCTGCATTAAATAAAAGTCGATCGACATGAAACATTTTTATCATATCTACACGCTAGCCCACACCCAGACTTTTCATTTGATACCAAACACTATATACTTGTGACAACCTTTTGCAAAAAACAAAAGCCGATCGACATAGCACATTTTTTGTCAATTCTGCACGCTAGCCCTCTCCGAGACCTTTCATTTGATACCAAACACGACATACTTCTGACAACTTTTTGCATAAAACAAAAGCCGATCGACATGGAACATTTTTGTCAATTCTGTACGCTAGCCCTCAACGAGACTTTTCATTTGATACCAAACACCACACATTTCTGACAACTTTTTGCATAAAACAAAAGCCGATCGACATGGAACATTTTTGTCAATTCTGTACGCTAGCCCTCAACGAGACTTTTCATTTGATACCAAACACCACACATTTCTGACAACTTTTTGCAAAAAACAAAAACCGATCGACATAGTACATTTTTGTCAATTCTGCAGGCTAGCCCTCAACGAGACCTTTCATTTGATACCAAACACGACATACATCTGACAACTTTTTGCATAAAACAAAAGCCGATCGACATGGAACATTTTTGTCAATTCTGCACGCTAGCCCTCTCCGAGACCTTTCATTTGATATCAAACACGACATACTTCTGACAACTTTTTGCAAAAAACAAAAACCGATCGACATAGTACATTTTTGTCAATTCTGCACGCTGGCCCTCTCCGAGACCTTTCATTTGATACCAAACACGACATACTTCTGACAACTTGTTGCACAAAACAAAAGCCGATCGACAGGGAATATTTTTGTCAATTCTGCACGCTAGCCCTCAACGAGACCTTTCATTTGAGACCAAACTCGACATATCTTTGAGAAATTTTTGCAAAAACAAAAGCCGATCAACATTGACCTTTTTTTTTAATTCTACACGCCAGCCCTCATCGAGTCTTTCCATTTGATACCAAACACCACATACTTCTCACAACTTTTTACAAAAAACAAAAGCCGTTCGATATAGAACATTTTTGTTCATTCTGCACGCTAGCCCTCATCGTGACCTAGCCTAATATAACATTCACTATCCTCAGTAACCTTTCATTTGGGAATATGTGTTCTTTGTTTAGTTACTTTATTAAACATTTGGCAACATTGACTTTTGCAATTTGATAATACCCAAATACGACATTTTTCTGACAACATTATGCAAAAAACAATTTCTAATCTACATAGAACATTTTTGTCATTCGTGCACACCAGTTCGTATTGTGTCGTTTCCTTAAAACCCAAGGACGACCTACTTTTAACAACTTTTTACGGAAAACAAATGCAGATCGACATGACACATTTTTTTTGTCATTTTAAAACTGGCCCTTATGGTTTCCTTTCTTTTGATAACAAACACAGCAAAGTATTCAATTTATTTTATTTAGGAATATTTGATTTTTATTTAGTAACTTTATAATTTGGCAACACTGTTAGTATTAAAAAATAGTAGTTAATTTTTAAATTTAGAAATTAATATTGTCAACCCTAATACAACTGCCACCGTCTTCAGTGAAGTTAGTTTAGGAATATTTGGTTTTAATTTAGTTACTTCATCACACATTTGGCAACATTGACTTTTGACATTGGAAACGTCAAAATTTATATTATTTAAATACGTTATGTTTTAAACTTAAATTAGTTGTAACACATTTGCTCAAGTCTATTATTCATGATACTGTTTCTAAATCTTTGATATCAATGTTCTATTAAGAGATATAATCATTTAAAGTTCATAGGCAGATTGTCAAAAGTGACGGATGACGGCGTGA
The DNA here is from genome assembly GCA_035578165.1 of Stenolophus ochropezus. NCBI lineage: Eukaryota > Metazoa > Arthropoda > Insecta > Coleoptera > Carabidae > Stenolophus > Stenolophus ochropezus. The sequence continues at coordinate 1,730,286 of JAQOWZ010000041.1, forward strand.
TTCTTCTTAAAGTTAGACATGGCCTCTGGGATCCATTGTTTCAAGGCAGCATTTGTGCAAAGTTTTAATTTTTTACACGAAAACTACTAATAGTAAAACTATAAGACACCCAAAAGGCACCAGATCTCATTAGCCCCCACATATTAAAAAAAAATTATAACAATCACTTGCATGGTTCAGGCTGTAGGCGATTACAAAAGTTACTCGATGCTCGTGATGAATCTATAGATAGATAGATATATAGATATATAGATAGTGAATCTAATCGTTTAGTATAGTGATACTAGCGAATTCTCGGCTACGCCGAGCATTCCCTAGAGGTCCGCTGTCAGTGCAAAAAACATATGCCTATCGACATGAAACAGTTTTTTTATATCTGCACGTCAGCCCTTACCGAGACCTTCCATTAGATTTCAAACACGATATACTTCTATTAACTTTTGCAAAAAACAAAAGTCGGTCGACATGAAGCATTTTTGTCATTTATGTACCCCAACTCTCACCGAGACCTTTCATTTGATACCATACACGACATACTTCTGACAACTTTCTGCATTAAACAAAAGTCGATCGACATGAAACATTTTTATCATATCTACACGCTAGCCCACACCCAGACTTTCCATTTGATACCAAACACTATATACTTGTGACAACCTTTTGCAAAAAACAAACGCCGATCGACATAGCACATTTTTTGTCAATTCTGCACGCTAGCCCTCTCCGAGACCTTTCATTTGATACCAAACACGACATATTTCTGACAACTTTTTACATAAAACAAAAGCCGATCGACATGGAACATTTTTGTCAATTCTGCACGTTAGCCCTCAACGAGACTTTTCATTTGATACCAAACACCACACACTTCTGACAACTTTTTGCAAAAAACAAAAACCGATCGACATAGTACATTTTTGTCAATTCTGCAGGCTAGCCCTCTCCAAAACTTTTCATTTGATACCAAACACGACATACTTCTGACAACTTTTTGCATAAAACAAAAGCCGATCGACATGGAACATTTTTGTCAATTCTGCATGCCAGCCCTCAACGAGACATTTCATTTGAGACCAAACTCGACGTACCTTTGATAAATTTTTGCAAAAAAACAAAAGCCGATCAACATTGACATTTTTTGTTAATTCCACACGCCAGCCTTCATCGAGCTTTTTCATTTGATACCAAACACCACATATTTCTCACAACTTTTTCCAAAAAACAAAAGCCGTTCGATATAGAACATTTTTGTTCATTTTGCATGCTAGACCTCATCGTGACCTAGCCTAATATAACATTCACTGTCTTCAGTAACGTTCATTTGGGAATATTTGTTCTTTGTTTAGTTACTTTATTAATCATTTGGCAATATTGACTTATGTAATTGGAAAATACCCAAACACGACTTTTTTCTGATAACATTTTGCAAAAAACAAATTCTAATCTACATAGAACATTTTTGTCATTCGTGGACACCAGTCCGTATTGTGTCGTTTCCTTAAAACCCAAGGACGACCTACTTCTAACAACTTTTTACGAAAAACAAATGCAGATCGACATGACACATTTTTTTTTGTCATTTTAAAACTGGCTCTTATGGTTTCCTTTCTTTTAATAACAAACACAGCAAAGTATTCAATTTATTTTATTTAGGAATATTTGATTTTTATTTAGTTACTTTATAATTTGGCAACACTGTGCATTAAAAAATAGTAGTTAATTTTTAAATTTATAAATTAATATTGTCAATCCGAATATAACTGCCACCGTCTTCAGTAAAGTTAGTTTAGGAATATTTGGTTTTAATTTAGTTACTTCATCACACATTTGGCAACATTGACTTTTGACATTGGAAACGTCAAAATTTATATTAATTAAATACGTTATGTTTTAAACTTAAATTAGTTGTAACACATATGCTCAAGTCTATTATTCATGATACTGTTTTTAAATCTTTGATATCAATGTTCTATTAAAAAATATAATCATTTAAAGTTCATAGGCAGATTGTAAAAAGTGACGGATGAAGGCGTGATTCTTCTTAAAGTTAGACATGGCCTCTGGGATCCATTGTTTCAAGGCAGCATTTGTGCAAAGTTTTAATTTTTTACACGAAAATTACTAATAGTAAAAATATGAGACACCCAAAAGGCACCAGATCTCATTAGCCCCCACATATTAAAAGAAAAATTATAACAATCACTTGCATGGTTCAGGCTGTAGGCGATTACAAAAGTTACTCGATGCTCGTGATGAATCTATAGATAGATAGATATATAGTTAGATATATAGATAGATAGATAGTGAATCTAATCGTTTAGTATATAGGATATACGACGTATTCATTATAATGACACCCGAAAAATAAATGTTTATTATCTGATTGGTACCACGTTTTGGTCAATTTTGCATGTCCAATGCTTAAAACAATCCATATTATAGATCCTAAAGCATGACTATGAATGTTTTAACAAAAATATCCATTCCAAAATAGGTAAAATCTGACATTATTTTTGTAAAAAATCATATAAATATTTGCTTCCGCGCCCGAATTTTATAATTCTTTATCATATTTTAGCTAAAAGAAAACATTGCAATGAGAAAATTGCTATTTCAAATGTCGTAGGTATTATAGAATCCAGCCCATGTAGCTTACAATATACAATGTATTCATCAAGAGTAGGTAAAATCTGACTTAATTTTTGTAAAAAATCATATATATATTTGCTTCCGCACCCGAATTTTAGAATTCTTTATCATATATTAGCTAAAACAAAACATTGCAACAAGAAAGTTCCTATTTCAAGTGTGGTAGGTATTCTAGAATCCAGCCCATGTATCTTACAATATACAACGTATTCATCAAGAATAGGTAAAATCTGACTTTATTTTTGTAAAAAAATCATATAAATATTTGCTTCCACGCCCGAATTTTATAATTCTTCATCATATTTCAGCTAAAAAAAAGGATTGCAACAAGAAAATTTCTATTTCAAGTGTGGTAGGTTTTCTAGAATCTAGCCCATATAGCTAACAATATACAACGTATTCATTAAAATGACACCCGAAAATTGAATGATTGGTAATACGTTTTGGTCACTTTTGCATGCCCAATGCTTAAAACCATCCATAGTATAGATCCTAAATCATGAATATGAATGTTTTAACAAAAATATCCATTTCAAGAATAGGTAAAATCTTACTTTATTTTTGTAAAAAATCATATAAATATTTGCTTCCGCTCCCGAATTTTATAATTCTTCATCATATTTTAGCTAAGAGGAAACTTAGCAACAAGAAAATTGCTATTTCAAGTGTGGTAGGTATTCTAGAATCCAGCCCATCAAGCTTACAATATACAACGTATTCATCAAGAATAGGTAAAATCTGACTTTATTTTTGTAAAAAATCATATAAATATTTGCTTCCGCGCCCGAGTTTTATAATTTTTTATCATATTTTAACTAAAAGAAAACATTGCAACAAGAAAATTGCTATTTCAAGTGTGCTAGGTATCCTAGAATCCAGCCCATGTAGCTTACAATATACAACGTGTTCATAAAGAAAAGGTAAAATCTGACTTTATTTTTGTGAAAAATCATATAAATATTTGCTTCCGCGCCCGAATTTTATAATTTTTCGTCATATTTTAGCTAAAAGAAAACATTGCAACAAGAAAATTGATATTTCAAGTGTGGTAGGTATTCTAGAATCCAGCCCATGTAGCTTACAATATACAACGTATTTATTAAAATGACACCCGAAAATTTAATGTTTATTATCTGATTGGTACCACGTTTTGGTCACTTTTGCATGTCCAATGCTTAAAACCATCCACAGTATAGATCCCAAAGCATGAATATAAATGTTTTAACAAAAATATTCATTTCAAGAATAGGTAAAATCTGACATTATTTTTGTTAAAAATCATATAAATATTTGCTTCCGCGCCCGAATATTATAATTCTTTATCATATTTTAGCTAAAAGAAAACATTGCAACAAGAAAGTTGCTATTTCAAGTGTGGTAGGTATTCTAGAATCCAGCCCATGTAGCTTACAATATACAACGTATTTATCAAGAATAGGTAAAATCTAACTTTATTTTTAAAAAAAATCATATAAATATTTGCTTTGAATGTCCAATGCTTAAAACCATCCATAGTATAGATCCTAAAGAATGAATATGAATTTTTAACAAAAATATTCATTTCAAGAATAGGTAAAATCTGTCTTTATTTTTGTAAAAAATCATAGAGTTATTTGCTTTCGCGCCCAAATTTTATAGTTCTTTATCATATTTTAGCTAAAAGAAAACATTGCAACAAGAAAATTGCTATTTCAAGTGTGGTAGGTATTCTAGTATCCAGCCCATGTAGCTTACAATATACAACGTATTCATCAAGAATAGGTACAATCTGACATTATTTTCGTAAAAAATTATATAATTATTTGCTTTCGCTATTTCAAGTGTGGTAGGTATTCTAGAATCCAGCCCTTTTAGCTTACAATATACAATGTATTCATTAAAATGACACCCGAAAATTAAATGTTTTTTATCTGATTGGTACCACGTTTTGGTCACTTTTGCATGTTCAATGCTTAAAACCATCCATAGTATAGGTCCTAAAGCATGAATATGAATGTTTTAACAAAAATATCCATTTCAAGTTTAGGTAAAATCTGACTTTATTTTTGTTAAAAATCATATAAATATTTGCTTCCGCGCCCGAATATTATAATTCTTTATCATATTCTAGAATCCAGCCCATGTAGTTTAAAATATACAACGTATTCATTAAAATGGCACCCGAAAATCGAATGTTTATTATCTGATTGGTACCACGTTTTGGTCACTTTTGCATGTCTAATGGTTAAAACCATCCATAGTATAGATCCTAAAGCATGAATATGAATGTTTTAACAAAAACATCCATTTCAAGAATAGGTAAAATCTGACTTTATTTTTGTAATAAATCATATAAATATTTGCTTCCGCGCCCGAATTTTATAATTCTTTATCATATTTTAGCTAAAAGAAAACATTGCAACAAGAAATTTCCTATTTCAAGTGTGGTAGGTATTCTAGAATCCAGCCAATGTAGCTCACAATATACAACGTATTTATCAAGAATAGGTAAAATCTAACTTTATTTTTGTAAAAAAAATCATATAAATATTTGCTTTGAATGTCCAATGCTTAAAACCATCCACAGTGTAGATTCTAAAAAATGAATATGAATTTTTAACAAAAATATCCATTTCAAGAATAGGTAAAATCTGACTTTATTTTTGTAAAAAATCATAGAATTATTTGCCTTCGCGCCCAAATTTTATAGTTCTTTATCATATTTTAGCTAAAAGAAAACATTGCAAGAAGAAAATTGCTATTTCAAGTGTGGTAGGTATTCTAGAATCCAGCCCATGTAGCTTACAATATACATCTTTTTCATCAAGAATAGGTAAAATCTGACTTTATTTTTGTAAAAAAATATATAAATACAGGCTGTTCGAAAAATAGGTTACCAAATTTGGAAAATATATTAATCAACACAAAACAAGAAAATAATCTTAATATACCCATATCCGGAAACGAACCATTTCGGAATAAAACACTCTTTTGTTTGAATTTTGAATTTTATTTTTAGTAATGTTTTTTACTGTCAAAATTACAATAGTTACGTTAATACTTGTAATTTGTTTATTCACGTTTCCTTACTAACTGTCAAATTTTGTTGTTACCGTTATTAAATTATTTTGATTTTGTTTTGAAGCTTTTCTGTTAATATTGTAATGTTGGAGAAGAGTTGATAGGGCTTTATTTGTTGTATAACTGATTAACGGGAAATTTGTATCTACATTATCTGAAAAATAATTTACCAAATTTATTGGAGAATGTTTCACTATTCACACGGCATTATATGTGGTTTATGCACGCCTCCACATTTTAGTTTCCAAGTAAGACAATATTTTCAAAATTTATTTTTGATTGGTGGATAGGCAGAGGTGGTCCAAATACGTGGCCTCCACGTTCACTAGACTTGAATCCGTTTGATTTTTATTTTTGGGTTCATTTAAAGAGCTTAGTTTATTCGACGCCCATTAATAACGTAGAGAATTTGCGGCAAAGAATCATAGACTGTATCAATAGTATAAGACTAAAACCAGGAATATTCGAACGTGTCCGACAATCAATGAGAAAACTTCTAGAATGTTGCATACAACTTCAAGGAGGACATTTTGAACAACTATTGTAATTTTGAGAGTAAAAACATTACTAAAAATAAAATTCAAAATTCAAACAAAAGAGTGTTTTATTCCGAAATGGTTCGTTTCCGGACATAGGTATATTTGGATTATTTTCTTGTTTTGGTTTGATTAATATATTTTCCAAATTTGGTCCACTATTTTTCAAACACCCTGTATTTACTTTCGCACCCGAATTTTATAATTCTTCATCATAATTTAGATAAAAGAAAACATTGCAACAAGAAAATTTCAAGTGTGGTAGGTGTTCTAAAATCCAGCCCATGTAGCTTACAATATACAACGTATTCATCAAGAATAGGTAAAATCTGACTTTATTTTTGTAAAAATCATATAAATATTTGCTTCCGCGCCCGAATTTTATAATTCTTCATCATATTTTAGCTAAACGACAACATTGCAACCAGAAAATTGCTATTTTATGTGTGGTAGGTATTCTAGAATCCAGCCCATGTAGCTTACAATATAGAACGTATTCATTAAAATGACACCCGAGAATTAAATGTTTATTATCTGATTGGTACCACGTTTTGGTCCCTTTTGCATGTCCAATGCTTAAAACCATCCAAAGTATAGGTCCTAATGCATGAATATGAATGCTTTAACAAAAATATCCATTACAAGAATAGGAAATATCCCACTTTATTTTTGTAAAAAATCATATAAATATTTGCTTCCGAGCCCGAATTTTATAATTCTTCATCATATTTTAGCTAGAAGAAAACATTGCAAGAAGAAAATTGCTACTTTAAGTGCGGTGGGTATTCTAGAATCCAACCCATGTAGCTTACAATATACAACGTATTCATCAAGAATAGGTAAAATCTGACTTTATTTTTATAAAAAATCATATAAATATTTGCTTCCGCATCCGAATTTTAGCTAAACGACAACATTGCAACCAGAAAATTGCTATTTTATGTGTGGTAGGTATTCTAGAATCCAGCCCATGTAGATCACAATATACAACGTATTCATTAAAATGACACCCGGAAATTAAATGGTTTTATCTTATTGGTACCACGTTTTGGCCACTTTTGCATGTCCAATGCTTATAACCACCCATAGTATAGATCCTAAAGCATGGATATGAATGTTTTAACAAAAATATCCATTTCAAGAATAGGTAAAATCTGACTATATTTTTGTAAAAAATCATATAAATATTTGCTTCCGCGGCCGAATTTTATAATTCTTCATCATATTTTAGCTAAAAGAAAACATTGCAACAAGAAAATTGCTATTTCAAGTGTGGTAGGTATTCTAGAATCCAGCCCATGTAGCTTTTAATATACATTGTATTCATCAAGAATAGGTAAAATCTGACCTTATTTTTGTAAAAAATCATATAAATATTTGCTTCCGCGCCCGAATTTTATAATTCTTTATCATATTTTAGCTAAAAGTATACATTGCAACAATTAAATTGCTATTTCAAGTGTGGTAGGTATTCTAGAATCCAGCCCATGTAGCTTACAATATACAACAAATTCATTAAAATGACACCCGATAATTGAATGTTTATTATCTGACTACTACGTTTTTGTCTCTAGTATTGTATTCTAGAATCCAGCCCATGTAGCTTACAATATACAACGAATTCATCAAGAATAGGTAAAATCTGACTTTATTTTTGTAAAAAATCATATAAATATTTGCTTCCAGGCCCGAATTTTATAATTCGTCATCATATTGTAGCTAAAAGAAAACATTGCAACAAGAAAATTGCTATTTCAAGTGTGTTAGGTATTCTAGAATCCAGCCCATGCAGCTTACAATATACATCTATTTCATCAAGAATTATATAATTATTTGCTTCCGCGCCCGAATTTTATAATTCTTCGTCATATTTTAGCTAAAAGAAAACATTGCAACAAGAAAATTGATATTTAAGTGTGGTAGGTATTTTAGAATCCAGCCCATGTAGCTTACAATATACAACGTATTCATTAAAATGACACCCGAAAATGGAATGTTTATTATCTGATTGGTACCACGTTTTGGTCACTTTTGAATGTCCAATGTTCAAAACCATCCATAGTATAGATCCTAAAGCATAAATATGAATGATTTAACAAAGATATCCATTTGAAGAATAGGTAAAATCTGACTTTATTTTTCTAAAAAATCATATAAATATTTGCTTCCGCGCCTGAATTTAATAATTCTTCTTCATATCAAAAATTTGGTATGATCTTTCGTACTGAGTAGACGTGTTTGTAGTACGTGTATTTGAGGTACCAAAAACCAAGAACGAGTGTGTAGATGACGTCGTCCAGAAGGTTTGCCAGGAGAAGCTGGGCGTCCCTCTCAATCCAACTGCCATTGACCGCTGCCATAGACTTGGACGCCATGTTGCAGATAAGTGCCGACCCATTATTATTAAGTTTACCCGCTATAATGTTTGTGCAACTGTTTTAAAAATAAATCAAAACTTAAGGGTACGGGAATAGTGATGCGTGAGGACTTAACTCGTGTTAGGGTAGATATTTTAAATGCAGCTAAAAATAAGTTTGGTCTTCGCAATACATGGACCAGTGATGGAGTTATCCATGTAAAAAGTGCAAATCGGTTTCACAAAATATCTACCAAGAAGCAGTTGAATGAACTGTGAGTTTAATATAAACAATTCTCAACTTGCTCTGTCTTCTACATTTGCTTTGCGCGCACAACTGATGTTGACTACAGGCCCGTCTTCAGTATTTGCTTATTTTGTATTTTACATTCATTTGAAGTATTTCAGTTTTTTTTTTGTGTATTCATACCTTCATACATTATTATACTATTTTTTGTGTTTTCTAAACAATATATATTATATTTTTGCTTGTTACATAATTTCCATTGTTATCAAATTTGATACCATTGTTAACTTTATTCAAGTTACCACCTTGCACATTGGTTTATTATTATTAATATTATTTATATATTTTTATCTCTTTCTCTACGTTCTTTTCTGTGAGTTCTCTGAATTTTTGCTTTCTTTTTACTTGTCACACAGTTAAATGTCGGTTACTCAACTTTATTATCAAAATGTTAGAGGTCTGAGTACTAAAATAAGTACATTCTATAACAATCTTGCTTCCTGTGATCTGGACATTGTTTTTTTAACTGAAACATGGCTCAACAACAGTATATACACTTCCGAATTATTTTTACTTAATTATGATGTCTACAGATGTGACAGGGATCCACTCAGGAGTGGCAAATCCCGCGGTGGAGAAGTCTTATGTGCTGTCAACAATCTTAAATTTAAATCCATTTCTATTAATATTATATTACATCCTTCCTCTCTTGCTGATCTTGTTTGCACTAAACTATTTCTAACGCCTACTACTTTTGTTTATATTATTGTCATCTACCTTCCTCCACCTATTTCCCTTATTCAACAAAATTATAGTTTTGAAGTTCTTAAATCCTTTATATTAACATATGACTCTAATTTCTTAATATTATCTAATTTCAATATTCCGAATCTGATCAATAGTTACCAAGGCCTTCGTACTGATAACTTCACTAATAATTTTGAAAATTTTACTTCGTTTATAAATGCTACACAATTTAATCATATTATTAACTCACATGGTAGACTGCTTGATGTTGTTATTTCTAATCTGTCTTGTTCTGTTGTTGAGAATACTGATCCAATTATTGAAGAAGATTCTCACCATCCTACTCTCTCAATATTCTTAAATCATGATTCCTTTACTAACATACCAAACTCTTCCTCTTACTCCAATGCCTCTTCCTACAATTTTCGCTCTGCTAACTATGATTTACTTTATGATATGCTTTCTGATGTAAATTGGGACACATTGAAAGAGTATGATGATGTCGATGCTGCCTTTGCTAAATTTTATGATATAATTTATAATATCTTTGATAAATGTATCAGTATTAGTCGTCCATCAAATATCCACCTTAGTTTAATGCCAACATTATAAAATTTATTAAATGTAAGAACAGATATAAAAATTTATTTAAAATTTATAAAACTCCTCACTATCTTTTGGAATTCAGACGTCTACGTTCTGTTATCAAAAAAGAAATTAAAAATGCACATAGACATTATTTAAATAATATAGATAATACCTTGAGATCTGATCCAAAACAATTCTGGTCGTACGTTGGTAACAAAAAAAGTCCCTCTCACATCCCTGGCACTATGCACTTAAACAATCAAAATTACGCCAATACCACTGAGATAGTACAGGGCTTTGCAGACTATTTTTCTACCGTTTATGATCCTTCTGATAACTCGACCCCTCGGACTATTTTCTCCAATTCTCTATATCTTCCATCTAATATGGTTAATATGCCTAACATCACTGATGATGATATCACTTCTGCAATAAAACACCTGAAGTTAATCAGAAATCCAGGTCCATATTTATAGTAATGTCAAACATCTCATAACTTCTCAACAGCATGGATTCGTGAATGGCAAATCAACAGCTACCAATCTTATATATTTCACTGAATATACCCTTAACACACTACATGATAATTCACAAGTAGATGTTATTTATACGGACATTAAAAAAGCTTTTGATACTGTTGATTTTTATATTCTTCTCCATAAACTAAATACTAATTTTAATTTTTCTCCTGACCTACTTTCATTTATTTATTCCTATTTAGTAAATCGCGAAATATCAGTTCGGATTAATAAGATAAAGTCTGCTCCATTTATTGCCACTTCAGGTGTTCCCCGAGGGTCGAACTTGGAACCTTTGTTGTTTATTTTATATATGAATGAAATTGCTGATGTAGTTCAGAGGTGTTGATCTATGCTGATGATTTGAAAGTATATAAAACTATAAACTCTCTAGATGACTGTAAACTCTTGCAAGATGACATAGAAAGACTTTTAACTTGGTCTCAGAACTCTAAACCATTTTTCAATTACAGTAAATGTAAAATTATGAGTTATCTTGTAAAAAAATCTGTCTACACTTACTCCTATGCCATGGAGAATATCCATCTGGAACGTGTTCATCAATATAAAGACCTTGGAGTAATATTTGACGATAAATTGACATTTAACAGTCATATTGAATACATTACTAAGTCATCTTTTAAGTTGCTAGGATTTATTATAACTGGAATACTGTTGTCAAGTTTGGAATCCAATATATAGCAGATATATTCACCTTATTGAAACTGTCCAAAAGCGCTTCATCAAATATTGCTATTACAAGAAATACAATGAGTATCCCAGGTTTGAAATTAATTATAATAATTTGGTTTTGAAATTTGATATGTTTTCTTTGTTTACACGTAGGAGAATCAACTCTTGCCTATTTCTTTATAAAGTATTAAACAATATACTGATTGATAGTTGCATTCTTGCACTCTTAACTCTTTCTGTTCCGCGTATCACTTTACTTTTTATTGTAATAAAATGAGGACAAACTACGAAGGGAAGTCGCCGATCAGACAAATGTGCACTGTGTTTAACTCTCTTCCATGTAACAGTGCTGTTTTCAATTACTCTTACAGTGTGTTAAAGGGAGCTTTGATATTTTTCTATATGTCATGTCGTAACAAAGATCTAGTGTAAACATCTCTCTCTACATTGAATTTTTGTAATATGTCTATTTGTTCTAATTTCTTTCGTATGCTTTGTATTTACTTTGTATTTACTTGTATGTTTGAATTTGCTAAAGTTCATCCTGTTATTGGGACTTTTTTCCTGTTGAAATGATAATAAATAAATAAATAAATAAATATTTTAGCTAAAGGAAAACATTGCAACAAGAAAATTGCTATTTTAAGGGTGGTAGGTATTCTAGAATCCAGCCCATGTAGCTTACAATATACAACATATTTATCAAGAATAGGTAAAATCTGACATTATTTTTGTAAAAATTATATAAATATTTGCTTCTGCGCCTGAATTCTATAATTCTTCATCATATTTTAGCTAAAAGAAAACATTGCAACAAGAAAATTGCTATTTCAAGTGTGGTAGGTATCCTAGAATCCAGCCCATGTAGCTTACAATATACAACGTATTCATTAAAATGACACCCGAAAAATGAATGTTTATTATCTGAATGGTACCACGTTTTCGTCACTTTTGCATGTCCAATGCTTAAAACCATCCATAGTATACATCCTAAAGCATGAATATGAATGTTTTAACTAAAATATCCATTTCAAGAATAGGTAAAATCTGACTTTATTTTTGTAAAAAATCATGTTAATATTTGCTTCCGCGCCCGAATTTTATAATTCTTCATCATATTTTAGCTAAAAGAAAATATTGCAACAAGAATATTGCTATTTCAAGTGTGGTAGGTATTCTAGAATCCAGACCATGTAGCTTACAATATATAAGGTATTCATCAAGAATAGGTAAAATCTGACATTATTTTAGTAAAAATTTATATAAATATTTGCTTCCGCGCCCGAATTTTATAATTCTTTATCATATTTTAGCTAAAAGAAAACATTGCAACAGGATAATTGCTATTTCAAGTGTGGTAGGTATTCTAGAATCCAGCCCATGTAGCTTACAATATACAACGTATTCATTAAAATGACACCCGAAAATTTATTGTTTATTATCTAATTGGTACCACGTTTTAGTCACTTTTGCGTATCCAATGCTTAAAACCATCTATAGAATAGATCCTAAAGCATGAATATGAATGTTTTAACTACAAAATACATTTCAAGAATAGGTAAAATCAGACTTTATTTTTGTAAAAAATCATATAAATATTTGCTTCCGAGCCCAAATTTAATAATTCTTTATCATATTTAGCTAAATGAAAACATTGCAACAAGAAAATTGCTATTTCAAGTGTGGTAGGTATTCTAGAATCCAGCCCATGTAGCTTACAATATACAACGTATTCATTAAAATGACACCCGAAAAATGAATATTTATTATCTGAATGGTACCACGTTTTCGTCACTTTTGCATGTCCAATGCTTAAAACCATCCATAGTAAACATCCTAAAGCATGAATATTAATGTTTTAACTAAAATATCCATTTCAAGAATAGGTAAAATCTGACTTTATTTTTGTAAAAAATCATGTTAATATTTGCTTCCGCGCCCGAATTTTATAATACTTTATCATATTTTAGCTAAAAGAAAATATTGCAACAAGAAAATTGCTATTTCAAGTGTAGTAGGTATTCTAGAATCCAGACCATGTAGCTTACAATATATAACGTATTCATCAAGAATAGGTAAAATCTGACTTTATTTTTGTAAAAATTTATATAAATATTTGCTTCCGCGCCCAAATTTTATAATTCTTTATCATATTTTAGCTAAAAGAAAACATTGCAACAAGATAATTGCTATTTCAAGTGTGGTAGGTATTCTAGAATCCAGCCCATGTAGCTTGCAATATACAACGTATTCATTAAAATGACACCCGAAAATTTATTGTTTATTATCTAATTGGTACCACGTTTTAGTCACTTTTGCGTGTCCAATGCTTAAAACCATCCATAGTATAGATCCTAAAGCATGAATATGAATGTTTTAACTACAAAATCCATTTCAAGAATAGGTAAAATCAGACTTTATTTTTGTAAAAAATCATATAAATATTTGCTTCCGAGCCCAAATTTTATAATTCTTCATCATATATAGCTAAAAGAAAACATTGCAACAAGAAAATTGCTATTTCAAGTGTGGTAGGTATTCTAGAATCCAGCCCATGTAGCTTACAATATACAACGTATTCATTAAAATGACACCCGAAAAATGAATATTTATTATCTGAATGGTACCACGTTTTCGTCACTTTTGCATGTCTAATGCTTAAAACCATCCATAGTAAACATCCTAAAGCATGAATATGAATGTTTTAACTAAAATATCCATTTCAAGAATATGTAAAATCTGACTTTATTTTTGTAAAAAATCAAGTTAATATTTGCTTCCGCGCCCGAATTTTATAATTCTTTATCATATTTTAGCTAAAAGAAAACATTGCAACAAGATAATTGCTATTTCAAGTGTGGTAGGTATTCTAGAATCCAGCCCATGTAGCTTACAATATACAACGTATTCATTAAAATGACACCCGAAAAATGAATGTTTATTATCTGAATGGTACCACGTTTTCTTCACTTTTGCATGTCCAATGCTTAAAACAATCCATAGTATAGATCCTAAAGCATGAATATGAATGTTTTAACTACAAAATATATTTCAAGAATAGGTAAAATCAGACTTTATTTTTGTAAAAAATCATATAAATATTTGCTTCCACGCCCAAATTTTATAATTCTTCATCATATTTAGCTAAAAGAAAACATTGCAACAAGAAAATTGCTATTTCAAGTGTGGTAGGTATTCTAGAATTCAGCCCATGTAGCTTACAATATACAACGTATTCATCAAGAATAGGAAAAATCTGACTTTATTTTTGTAAAATATCATATAAATATTTGCTTCCACGCCCGAATTTTATAATTCTTCATCATATTTTAGCTAAAAGAAAACATTGCAACAAGAAATTTGCTATTTCAAGTGTAGTAGGTATTCTAGAATCCAGACCATGTAGCTTACAATATACAACGTATTCACTAAAATGACATCTGAAAATTGAATGTTTATTATCTGATTGGTACCACGTTTTGGTCACTTTTGCATGTCCAGTGCAAAAATTATCCATAGTATAGATCCTAAAGCATGAATATGAATGTTTTAACAAAAATATCCATTTCAAGAATAGGTAAAATCTGACTTTATATTTGTAAAAAATCATATAAATATATTCTTCAAGTGTGGTAAGTATTCTTGAATCCAGCCCATGTAGCTTACAATATCCAACATATTAATTAAAATCACACCCGAAAATTGAATGTTTATTATCTAATCGTTACCACGTTGTGGTCACTTTTGCATAACCAATGCTTAAAATCATCCAAAGTATAGATCCTAAAGCTTGAATATGAATGTTTTAACACAAACATCCATTTCAAGAATAAGTAAAATAAGACTTTATTTTTGTGAAAATTCATATAAATATTTGCTTCCGCGTCCGAATATTATAATTCTTCATCTTAATTTAGCTAAAGGAAAACATTGCAAGAGGAAAATTGCTAATTCAATTGTGGTAGGTATTCTAGAATCCAGCCCATGTAGCTTTCAATATACAACGTATTTATCAAGAATAGGTAAAATCAGACTTTATTTTTGTAAAAAATCATATAAATATTTGCTTCCGCGCCCGAATTTTAAAATTCTTCATCATAATTTAGCTAAAAGAAAACATTGCAACAAGAAAATTGCTATTTCAATTGTGGTAGGTATTCTAGAATCCAGCATATGTAGCTTACAATATACAACGTATTCATCAAGAATAGATAATATCCGACTTTATTTTTGTAAAAAATCATATAAATATTTGGTTCCGCGCCCGAATTTTATAATTCTTCATCATATTTTAGCTAGAAGAAAACATTGCAAGAAGAAAATTGCTGCTTCCAGTGTGGTAGGTATTCTAGAATCCAACCCATGTAGCTTACAATATACAACATATTCATCAAGAATAGGTAAAATCTGACTTTATTTTTGTAAAAAATCATATAAATATTTGCTTCCACGCCCGAATTTTATAATTCTTCATCATATTTTAGCTAAAAGAAAACATTGCAACAAGAAAATTGTTATTTCAAGTGTGGTAGGTATTCTAGATTCCAACCCATGTAGCTTACAATATACAACGTATTTATCAAGAATAGGTAAAATCTGACTTTATTTGTGTAAAAAATCTTATAAATATTTGCTTCCGCGCCCAAATTTTATAAATCTTCATCATATATAAGCTAAAAGTATACATTGCAACAAGAAAATTGTTATTTCAAGTGTGGTAGGTATTCTAGAATCCAGCCCGTGTAGCTTACAATATACAACAAATTCATAAAGAATAGGTAAAATCTGACTTTATTTTTGTAAAAAATCATATAAATATTTGCGTCCGCGCCCGAATTTTATAATTTTTCATCATATTTTAGCTAAAAGAAAACATTGCAAAAAGAAAATTGTTATTTCAAATGTGGTAGGTATTCTAGAATCCAGCCCATGTAGCTTACAATATACAAAGTATTCATTAAAATGACACCCGAAAATTGAATGTTTATTATCTAATTGGTACCACGTTTTGGTCACTTTTGCATGTCCAATGCTTAAAAGTATCCATAGTATAGATCCTAAAGCATGAATATGAACGTTTTAACAAATTATCTATTTCAAGAATAGGTAAAATCTGACTTTATTTTTGAAATAAATCATATAAATATTTGCTTTCGCGCCAGAATTTTATAATTCTTCATTAAAATTTAGCTAAAAGAAAACATTGCAACAAGAAAATTGCTATTTTAAGGGTAGCAGGTATTCTAGAATCCAGCCCATGTAGCTCACAATATACAACGTATTCTTTATAATAATACTTGAAAATTGAATGTTTATTATGTGATTAATACCACGTTTTAATCATTTTTGCATCATCAATGCTTAAAACTATCCCTAGTATAGATCCTAAAGCATGAAAATGCATGTTTTACCAAAAATATTTATTTCAAGAATAAGTAAAATCAGACTTTATTTTTGTAAAAATTTATATAAATGTTTGCTTCCACGCCTGAATTTTATAATTCTTTATCAAATTTTAGGTAAAAGAAAACATTGCAACAAGAAAATTGCTATTTTAAGTGTGGTAGGTATTCTAGAACCCAGCCCATGTAGCTTACAATATACAACGTATTCATTAAAATGACACTCGAAAATTGAATGTTTATTATCTGATTGGTACCACGTTTTGGTCACTTTTGCATCTCCAATGCTGAAAACCATTGATAGTATAGATACTAAAGCATGAATATGAATGTTTTAACAATAATATCCATTTCAAGAATAGGTAAAATCTGACTTTATTTTTGTAAAAAATCATATAAATATTTGCTTCCGCGCCCGATTTTTATAATTCTTCATCATATTTTAGCTAAAAGTATACATTGCAACAATAAAATTGCTATTTTAAGTGTGGTAGGTATTCTAGAATCCAGCCCATGTAGCTTACAATATACAACGTATTCATCAAGAATAGGTAAAATCTAACTTCATTTTTGTAAAAAATCATATAAATATTTTCTTCCGCGCCCGAATTTTATAATTCTTCATCATATTGTAGCTAAAAGAAAACATTGCAACAAGAAAATTGCTATTTCAAGTATGGTAGTTATTCTAGAATCCAGCCCATGTAGCTTACAATATACAACGTATTCATCAAGAATAGGTAATATCTGACATTATTTTTGTAAAAAATCATATAAATATTTGCTTCCGCGCCCGAATTTTATAATTCTTCACCATATTTTAGCTAGAACAAAACATTGCAAGAAGAAAATTGCTACTTCAAGTGTGGTAGGTTTTCTAGAATACAACCCGTATTCATAAAGAATAGGTAAAATCTGAGTTTATTTTTGTAAAAAATCATATAAATATTTGCTTCCGCGCCCGAAATTTATAATTCTTCATCATATTTTAGCTAAAAGTATACATTGCAACAATAAAATAGCTATTTCAAGTGTGGTAGGTATTCTAGAATCCAGCACAGGTAGCTTACAATATACAACGTATTCATCAAGAATAGGTAAAATCTGACTTTATTTTTGTAAAAAATTATATAAATATTTGCTTCCGCGCCCGAATTTTATAATTCTTCGTCATATTTTAGCAAAAATAAAACATTGGAACAAGAAAATTGCTATTTCAAGTGTGGTAGGTATTCTAGAATTCAGCTTACAATAGACAACGAATTCATTAAAATTTCAAGTTTGGTCACTTTTGCATCTCCAATGCTGAAAACCTTTGATACTATAGATACTAAAGCATGAATATGAATGTTTTAACATTAATATCCATTTCAAGAATATGTAAAATCTGACTTTAATTTTTAAAAAATTATATAAATATTTGCTTCCGCGCCCGAATTTTGTAATTCTTTATCATATTGTAGCTAAAAGAAAACATTGCAACAAGAGAATTGCTATTTCAAGTGTGGTAGGTATTTTAGAATCCAGCACATGTAGCTTACAATATATATCTTATTCATTAAGAATAGGTAAAATCTGACTTTATTTTTGTAAAAAATTATATTAATATTTGCTTCCGCGCCCGAATTTTATAGTTCTTCGTCATATTTTAGCTAGAAGAAAACATTGCAACAAGAAAATTGCAACTTTAAGTGTGGTAGGTATTCTAAAATCCAGCCCAAGTAGCTTACAATATACAACGTATTCATAAATATGACACCCGAAAATTGAATGTTTATTATCTGATTGGCACCACGTTTTGGTCACTTTTGTATGGCGAATGCTTAAATACCATCCATAGTATAGATCCTAAAGCATGAATATGAATGTTTTAAAAAATATATCCATTTCAAGAATAGCTCAAATCAAATTTTTTTTGTAAAAAATCATATAAATATTTGCTTCCGAGCCCGAATTTTATAATTCTTTATCATATTTTAGCTAAAAGACAACATCGCAATAAGAAAATTGCTATTTTAAGTGTGGTAGGTATTCTAGAATCCAGCCCATGTAGATTACAATATACAACGTATTCATTCAAATGTCACCCGAAAATTTAATGTTTATTATCTGATTGGTACCACGTTTTGGTCACTTCTGCATGTCCAATGCTTAAAACCATCCATAGTATAGATCCTAAAGCATGAATATGACTATTTTAAAAAAATATCAATTTCAAGATTAAGTAAAATCTGACTTTATTTTTGTAAAAAATCATATCAATATTTGCTTCCGCGCCCAAATTTTATAATTTTTTATCATATTTTAGCTAAAAGAAAACATTGCAACAATAAAATTGCTATTTCAAGTGTGGTAGGTATTCTAGAATCCAGCCCATGTAGCTTACAATATGCAACGTATTCATCAAGAATAGGTAAAATCTGACTTCATTTTTGTAAAAAATCATATAAATATTTGCTTCCGCGCCCGAATTTTATAATTCTTCATCATATTGTAGCTAAAAGAAAACATTGCAACAAGAAAAATGCTATTTCAAGTATGGTAGTTATTCTAGAATCCAGCCCATGTAGCTTACAATATACAACGTATTCATCAAGAATAGGTAATATCTGACATTATTTTTGTAAAAAATCATATAAATATTTGCTTCCGCGCCCGAATTTTATAATTCTTCATCATATTTTAGCTAGAACAAAACATTCCAAGAAGAAAATTGCTACTTCAAGTGTGGTAGGTTTTCTAGAATCCAACCCGTATTCATAAAGAATAGATAAAATCTGAGTCTATTTTTGTAAAAAATCATATAAATATTTGCTTCTGCGCCCGAATTTTATAATCCTTCATCATATTTTAGCTAAAAGAAAGCATTGCAACAAGAAAATAGCTATTATAAGTGTGGTAGGTATTCTTGAATCCAGCCCATGTAGATTACAATATACAACGTATTCATTAAAATGACACCCGAAAATTTAATGTTTATTATCTGATTGGTACCACGTTTTGGTCACTTCTGCTTGTCCAATGCTTAAAACCATCCATAGTATAGATCCTAAAGCATGAATATGACTGTTTTAAAAAAATATCAATTTCAAGAATAAGTAAAATCTGACTTTATTTTTGTAAATAATCATATCAATATTTGCTTCCGCGCCCAAATTTTATAATTTTTTTATCATATTTTAGCTAAAAGAAAACATTGCAACAAGAAAATTGCTATTTCAAGTGTGGTAGGTATTCTACAATCCAGCCCATGTAGCTTACAATATACAACGTATTCATCAAGAATAGGAAAAATCTGACTTTATTTTTGTAAAAAATCATATAAATATTTGCTTCTGCGCCCGAATTTTATAATCCTTCATCATATTATGGCTAAAAGAAAACATTGCAACAAGAAAATAGCTATTTTAAGTGTCGTAGGTATTCTAAAATCCAGCCCATGTAGCTTACAATATATAACGTATTCATCAAGAATAGGTGAAATCTGACTTTTTTTTTTTAAATCATAAATTTTTGCTTCCGCGACCAAATTTTATAATTTTTCATCATATATTAGCTAAAAGAAAACATTGCAACAAGAAAAAAACTATTTCAAGTGTGGTTGGTATTCTAGAATTCAGCCTATGTAGCTTACAATATACAACGTATTAATCAAGAATAGGTAAAATCTGACTTTAATTTTGCGAAAAATCATATAAATATTTGATTCCGTGCCGGAATTTTATAATTCTTTATCATATTTTAGCTAAAAGAAAACATTGCAACAAGATAATTGCTATTTCAAGTGTGGTAGGTATTTCTGAATCCAGCCCATGTAGCTTACAATATACAACGTATTCATCAAGAAAAGATAAAATCTGACTTTATTTTTGTAAAAAATCATATAAATATTTGCTTCCGCGCCCGAATTTTATAATTTTTCATCATATTTTAGCTGAAAGAAAACATTGCAACAAGAAAATTGCTATTTCAAGTGGGGTGGGTAGTCTACAATCCAGCCCATGTAGCTTACAATATAAACGTATTCATCAAGAATAGGTAAAATCTGACTTTATTTTTGCAAAAATTCATACAAATATTTGCTTCCGCGCCCGAATTTTATAATTCTTCATTATATTATAGCTAAAAGAAAACATTATAAACAAGAAAATTGCTATTTCAAGTGTGGTAGGTATTCTAGAATCCAGCCCACGTAGCTTACAATATAGAACGTATGCATTAAAAATAGGTAAAATCTGACTTTATTTTTGTAAAAAATCATATAAATATTTGATTCCGCGCCGGAATTTTATAATTCTTTATCATATTTTAGCTAAAAGAAAACATTGCAACAAGAAAATTGCTATTTCAAATGTAGTATATATTCTAGAATCCAGCCCATTTATCTTACAATATACAACATATTCATCAAAAAAAGATAAAATCTGGCTTTATTTTTGTAAAAAATCATATAAATATTTGCTTCCGCGCCCGAATTTTATAATTTTTCATCTTATTTTAGCTGAAAGAAAACATTGTAACAAAAAATTTGCTATTTCAAGTGTAGTAAGTATTCTAGAATCCAGCCCATGTAGCTTACAATATACAACATATTCATTAAAATGACACCCGAAAACTAAATATTTATTATCTGATTCGTACCACGTTTTGGTCATTTTTGCATGTCCAATGCTAAAATTATCCATAGTATAGATCCTAAAGCATAAATATGAAAGTTTTAACAAAAATATCCATTTCAAGAATAGGTAAAATGTGACTTTATTTTTGTAAAAAATCATATAAATATTTGCTTCCGAGCCCGAATTTTATAATTTTACATCATATTTTAGCTAAAAGACCACATTTCAATAAGAAAACTGCTGTTTCAAGTGTGGTAGGTATTCTAGAATCGAGCCCATGTAGCTTACAATATACAACGAATTCATCAAAAATAGGTGAAATTTGACTTTATTTTTGTAAAAAATCATATAAATATTTGCTTCCGCGCCAGAATTTTATAATTCTTCATCATATTTTAGCTGAAAGAAAACATTGCAACAAAAAAATTTCTATTTTAAGTGTGGTAGGTATTCTAGAATCTAGCCCATGTAGCTTACAATATACAATGTATTCATCAAGAATAGGTAAAATCTGACTATATTTTTGTAAAAATTCATATAAATATTTGCTTCCGCGCCCGAATTTCATAATACTTCATCATATTTTAGCTAAAAGGAAACCTTGCAACAAGAAAATTGCTATTTCAAGTGAGGTAGGTATTCCAGAATCCAGCCCATGTAGCTTACAATATACAACGTATTCATCAAGAATAGGTAAAAATCTGACTTTATTTTTGTAAAAAATCATATAAATATATGCTTCCGCGACCGAATTTTATAATTTTTCATCACATTTTAGCTAAAAGAAAACATTGCAACAAGAAAATTGCTATTTCAAGTGTGGTAGGTATTCTAGAATCCAGAACATGTAGCTTACAATATACAACGTATTCATCAAGAATGGGTAAAATCTGACTTGATTTTTGTAAAAAATCATATAAATATTTGCTTCCGCGCCCGAATTTTATAATTCTTTATCATAGTTTAGCTAAAAGAACACATTGCAACAAGAAAAAAACTATTTCAAGTGTGGTTGGTATTCTAGAATCCAGCCTATGTAGCTTACAATATACAACGTATTCATCAAGAATAGGTAAAATCTGACTTTCATTTTGTAAAATATCATATAAATATTTGATTCCGCGCCCGAATTTTCTAATTCTTTATCATATTTTAGCTAAATGAAAACATTGCAACAAGAAAATTGCTATTTCAAGTGTTGTAGGTATTCTAGAATCCAGCCCATGTAGCTTGCAATATACAACGTATTCATCAAGAATAGGTAAAATCTGACTTTATTTTTGTAAAAAATCATATAATTATTTGCTTCCGCGCCCGAATTTTATAATTCTTTATCATATTTTAGCTAAAAGAAAACATTGCAACAAGAAAATTGCTATTTCAAGTGTGCTAGGTATTCTAGAATCCAGCCCATGTAGCTTACAATATACAACGTATTTATCGAGAAAATGTAGTATCTGACTTTATTTTTATAAATAATCATATAAATATTTGCTTCCGCGCCCGAATTTTATAATTTTTCATTATATTTTAGCTATAAAGAAAACATTGCAACAAGAAAATTGCTATTTTAAGAGTGGTAGGTATTCTAGAATCCAGTCCACGTAGCTTACAATATACAACGTATTCATTAAAGTGACACCCAAAAATTGAATGTTTATTATCTGATTGGTACCACGTTTTGGTCACTTTTGCATGTCCAATGCTTAAATTCCTTCCATAGTATAGATCCTTAAGCATGATTATGAATGTTTTAACAAAAATATCCATTTCAAAAACAGGTAAAATCTGACTTTATTTTTGTAAAAAATCACATAAATATTTACTTCCGCGCCCGAATTTTATAATTTTTCATTATATATTAGCTAAAAGAAAACATTGCAACAAGAAAATTGCTGTTTCAAGTGTGGTAGGTAATCTAGAATCCAGCCCATGTAGCTAACAATATACAACGTATTTATCAAGAAAAGGTAAAATCTGACTTTATTTTTGTAAAAACTCATATAAATATTTGCTTCCGCGCCCGAATTTTAAATTTTTTCATCATATTTTAACTAAAAGAAAACATTGCAACAAGAAAATTGCTATTTCAAGTGTGGTAGGTAATCTAGAATCCAGCCCATGTAGCTTACAATATACACCGTATTCATTAAAATGACACGCGAAAATTGAATGTTTATTATATGATTGGTACCACGTTTTGGTCACTTTTGCATGTCCAATGCTTAAAACATCCATAGTATAGATCCTAAAGCATGAATATGAATGTTTTAATAAAAATATCCATTTCAAGAATAGGTAAAATCTAACTTTATTTTTGTAAAAAATCATATAAATATTTACTTCCGCGCCCGAATTTTATAATACTTTATCATATTTTAGCTAAAAGAAAACATTGCAACATAAAAATTGCTATTTCAAGTGCGGTAGGTTTTCTAGAATCCAGCCCATGTAGCTTACAATATACAAAGTATTCATTAAAAAGGCACCCAAAACGTGAATGTTTATTATCTGATTGGTACCACGTTTTGGTCACTTTTGCATGTCCAATGCTTAAAACCATACATAGTATAGATCCTAAATCATGAATATGATTGTTTTAACATAAATATCCATTTCAAGAATAGGTAAAATCTAAATTTATTATTGTAAAAAATTATATAAATATATGCTTTCGCGCTTGAATTTTATTATTCTTCATCATATTTTAGCTAAAAGCAAAAATTGAAACAAGGAAACTGCTGTTTCAAGTGTGGTTGGTATTCTAGAATCCAGACCATGTAGCTTAAAATATATAACGTATTCATCAAGAATAGTTAAAATCTGACTTTATTTTTGTAAAAAATCAAATAAATATTTGTTTCCGCGCCCGAATTTTATATTACTTCATCATATTTTAGCAAAAAGAAAACATTGGAACAAGAAAATTGCTATTTCAAGTGTGGTAGGTATTCTAGAATTCAGCCTGTGTATCTTACAATATACAACGTATGCATTAAAATGACACTAAAAAATTTAATGTTTATTATCTGATCGGTACCACGTTGTGGTCACTTTTGCATGTCCAATGCTTAAAACCATCCATAGTATAGATCCTAAAGCAAGAATATAAATGTTTTAACAAAAATATCCATTTCAAGAATAGGAAAAATATGAATTTTTTTTTGTGAAAACTCATATAAATATTTGCTTCCGCGCCCGAATTTTAAATTTTTTCATCATATTTTAACTAAAAAAAAATTGCAACAAGAAAATTGCTATTTCAAGTGTGGTAGGTATTCTAGAATCCAGCCCATGTAGCTTACAATATACAACGTATTCATGAAATTGACATTCGAAAATTGAAAGTTTATTATCTGATTGGTAACACGTTTTGGTCCCTTTGCATGTCCAATGCTAAAATTATCCATAGTATAGATCCAAAAGCAAGAATATGAATGTTTTAGCAAAAATATCCAATTCAAGAATAGGTAAAATCTGACTTTATTTTTGTAAAAATCATATAAATATTTGTTTCCGCGCCCGAATTATATAATTCATTATCATATTTTAGGTAAAGAAAACATTGCAACAGGAAAATTACTATTTCAAGTGTGGTAGGTATTCTAGAATCCAGCCCATGTAGCTTACAATATACAACGTATTCATCTAGAATAGGTAAAAGCTGACTTTATTTTAGTAAAAAATCATATAAATACTTGCTTCCGCGCCCGAATTTTATAATTCTTTATCATATTTTAGCAAAAAGAAAACATTGCAACAAGAAAATTCCTATTTCAAGTGTGGTAGGAATTCCAGAACCCAGCCCTTGTAGCTTACAATATACAACGTATTCATTAAAATGACACCCGAAAATTGAATGTTTATTATCGGATTGTTACCACGTTTTGGTCACTTTTGCATGTCGAATGTTTAAAACCATCCTTAGCATAGATTCTAAAGCATATATATGAATATTTTAACAAAAATATCCATTTCAAGAATATGTAAAATCTGACTTAATTTTTGTAAAAAAATATATAAATATTTGCTTTCGCGCCCGAATTTTATAATTCTTCATCATAATTTAGCTTAAAGAAAACATTGCAACAAGAAAATTGCTATTTCAAGTGTGGTAGGTATTCTAGATTCCAGCCCATGTAGTTTACAATATACAACGTATTCATCCAGAATAGGTAAAATCTGACTTTATTTTTGTAAAAAATCATATAAATATTTGCTTCCTCGCCCGAATTTTATAATTGTTCATCATATTTTAGTTAAAAGAAAACATTGCAACAAGAAAATTGCTATTACAAATGTGGTAGGTATTTTGGATTCTAGCCCATGTAGCTTAAAATATACAACGTATTCATCAAGAGTAGGTAAAAGCTGACTTTATTTTTGTACAAACTCATATAAATATATGCTTCCGTGCCCGAATTTTATAATTCGTCATCATATTTTTACTAAAAGAAAACATTGCAACAAGAAAATTGCTATTACAAATGTGGTAGGTATTTTGGAATCTAGCCCATGTAGCTTACAATATACAACGTATTCATCAAGAGTAGGTAAAAGCTGACTTTATTTTTGTAAAAAATCATAAAAATATTTGCTTCCGCGCCCGAATTTTATAATTTTTCATTATATTTTAGCTAAAAGAAAACATTGAAACAAGAGAATTGTTATTTCAAGTGTAGTAGGAATTCCAGAATCCAGCTCATATACCTTACAATATACAACGTATTCATTAAAATGACACCCGAAAATTGAAAGTTTATTATCGGACTGTTACCACGTTTTGGTCACTTTTGCATGTCTAATGCTTAAAACCATCCTTGGCATAGATTCTAAAGCATAAATATGAATGTTTTAACAAAAATATCCATTTCAAGCATATGTAAAATATGACTTAATTTTTGTAGAAAAATATATAAATATTTGCTTTCGCGCCCGAATTTTATAATTTTTCATATATTTTAGCTAAAAGAAAACATTGCAACAAGAAAATTCCTATTTCAAGTGTGGTAGGTATTCTAGAATCCAGCCCATGTAGTTTACAATATACAACTTATTTATCAAGAATAGGTAAAATCTGACTTTATTTTTGTAAAAATCATATGAATATTTGCTTCCGCGCCCGAATTTTATAATTCATTATCATATTTTAGGTAAAGAAAACATTGCAACAGGAAAATTGCTATTTCAAGTGTGGTAGGTATTCTACAATCCAGCCCATGTAGCTTACAATATACAACGTATTCATCTAGAATAGGTAAAAGCTGACTTTATTTTAGTAAAAAATCATATAAATATTTGCTTCCGCGCCCGAATTTTATAATTCTTTATCATATTTTAGCTTAAAGATAACATTGCTATAAGAAAATTGCTATTTCAAGTGTGGTAGTTATTCTAGAATCCAGCCCATTTAGCTTACAATATACAACGTATTCATCAAGAATAGGTAATATCTGACTTTATTTTTGTAAAAAATCATATAAATATATGCTTCAGCGCCCGAATTTTATAATTCTTCATCATATTTTAGCTAAAAGAAAACATTGCAACATCAAATTTGCTATTTTAAGTGTGGTAGGTATTCTAGAATCCAGCCCATGTAGCTTACAATATACAACGTATACATCATGAATATATAAAATCTGATTTTATTTTTGTAAAAAAACATATAAATATTTGCTTCCGTACCCGAATTTTATAATTCTTTATTATATTTTAGCTAAAAGAAATCATTGCAACAAGAAAATTGCTATTTCAAGTGTGGTAGGTATTCTAGAATAGATCTCATGTAGCTTACAATATACAACATATTTATAAAAATGACACCCGAAAATTGAATGTTTATTATCGGACTGGTACCACGTTAAGGTCACTTTTGCATGTCTAATGCTAAAATTATACATAGTGTAGATTCTAAAGCATGAATAAAAATGTTTTATCAAAAGAATCCATTTCAAGAATTCGAAAAATCTGACTTTATTTTTGTAAAAATTATAGAAATATTTGATTTCGCGCCCGAAATTTTATAATTCTTTATCATATTTTAGCAAGAAGAAAACATTGCAACAAGAAAATTGCTATTTCAAAAATGGTAGGTATTCTAGAATCCAGCACATGTAGCTTACAATATACAACGTATTCATCAAGAAAAGGTAAAATCTGAATTTATTTTTGTAAAAAATCATATAAATATTTGCTTCCACGCCCGAATTTTATAATTCTTCATCATATTTTAGCTTAAAGAAAACATAGCAACAAGAAAATTGCTATTTCAAGTGTGGTAGGTATTCTAGAATCCAGCCCATGTAATTTACAATATACAACGTATTCATCAAGAATAGGTAAAATCTGACTTTATTTTTGTAAAAAATCATATAAATATTTGCATCCACGCCCGAATTTTATAATTCTTCATCATATTGTAGCTAAAAGAAAACATTGTAAAATGAAAATTGCTATTTCAATTGTGGTAGGTATTCTAGAATCCAGCCCATGTAGCTTACAATATACAACGTATTCATCAAGAATAGGTAAAATCTGACTTTATTTTTGTAAAAAATCATATAAATATTTGCTTCCGCGCCCAAATTTTATAATTGTTCATGATATTTTAGCTAAAAGAAAACATTGCAACAAGAAAATTGCTATTACAAATGTGGTAGGTATTCTGGAATCTAGCCCATGTAGCTTACAATATACATCGTATTCATCAAGAATAGGTAAAAGCTGACTTTATATTTGTAAAAAATCATATATATATTTGCTTCCGAGCCCGAATTTTATAATTGTTCATCATATATTAGCTAAAAGAAAACATTGCAACAAAAAAATTTCTATTTCAAGTGTGGTAGGTATCCTAGAATCCAGCCCATGTAGCTTACAATATACAACGTATTCATGAAATTGACATTCGAAAATTGAATGTTTATTATCTGATTGGTAACACGTTTTGGTCACTTTTGCATGTCCAATGCTAAAATTATCCATAGTATAGATCCTAAAGCAAGAATATGAATGTTTTACCAAAAATATCCAATTCAAGAATAGGTAAAATCTGACTTTATTTTTGTAAAAATCATATAAATATTTGCTTCCGCGCCCGAATTTTATAATTTATTATCATATTTTAGGTAAAGAAAACATTGAAACAGGAAAATTGCAATTTCAAGTGTGGTAGGTATTCTAGAATCCAGCCCATGTAGCTTACAATATACAACGTATACATCATGAATATGTAAAATCTGATTTTATTTTTGTAAAAAAACATATAAATATTTGCTTCCGTACCCGAATTTTATAATTCTTCATTATATTTTAGCTAAATGAAATCATTGCAACAAGAAAATTGCTATTTCAAGTGTGGTAGGTATTCTAGAATAGATCTCATGTAGCTTACAATATACAACATATTCATAAAAATGACACCCGAAAATTGAATGTTTATTATCGGACTGGTACCACGTTAAGGTCACTTTTGCATGTCTAATGCTAAAATTATATATAGTGTAGATTCTAAAGCATGAATAAAAATGTTTTATCAAAAGTATCCATTTCAAGAATACGAAAAATCTGACTTTATTTTTGTAAAAATCATAGAAATATTTGATTTCGCGCTCGAGTTTTATAATTCTTTATCATATTTTAGCTAAAAGAAAACATTGCAACAAGAAAATTGCTATTTCAAGAGTGGTAGTTATTCTAAAATCCAGCCCATTTAGCTTACAATATACAACGTATTCATCAAGAATAGATAAAATCTGACTTTATTTTTGTAAAAAATCATATAAATATTTGCTTCCACGCCCGAATTTTATAATTCTTCATCATATTTTAGCTAAAAGAAAACATTGTAAAAAGAAAACTGCTATTTCAATTGTGGTAGGTATTCTAGAATCTAGCCCATGTAGCTTACAATATACAACGTATTCATCAAGAATAGGTAAAAGCTGACTTTATATTTGTAAAAAATCATATAATTATTTGCTTCCGAGCCCGAATTTTATAATAATTCATCATATATTAGCTAAAAGAAAACATTGCAACAAGAAAATTCCTATTTCAAGTGTGTTAGGTATTCTAGAATCCAGCCCATGTAGCTTACAATATACAACGTATTCATGAAATTGACATTCGAAAATTGAATGTTTATTATCTGATTGGTAACACGTTTTGGTCACTTTTGCATGTCCAATGCTAAAATTATCCATAGTATAGATCCTAAAGCAAGAATATGAATTTTTTTACCAAAAATATCCAATTCAAGAATAGGTAAAATCTGACTTTATTTTTGTGACAAATCATATAAATATTTGCTTCCACGCCCGAATATTATAATTCTTTATCACATTTTAGCTAAAAGAAAACATTGTAAAAAGAAAATTGCTATTTCAATTGTGGTAGGTATTCTAGAATCCAGCCCATGTAGCTTACAATACACAACGTATTCATCAAGAATAGGTAAAATCTGACTTTATTTTTGTAAAAAATCATATAAATATTTGCTTCCGCGCCCGAATTTTATAATTGTTCATGCTATTTTAGCTAAAAGAAAACATTGCAACAAGAAAATTGCTATTACAAATGTGGTAGGTATTCTGGAATCTAGCCCATGTAGCTTACAATATACAAAGTATTCATCAAGAATAGGTAAAAGCTGACTTTATATTTGTAAAAAATCATATAAATATTTGCTTCCGGGCCCGAATTTTATAATTCTTCATTATATTTTAGCTAAAAGAAAACATTGTAAAAAGAAAATTGCTATTTCAATTGTGGTAGGTATTCTAGAATCCGGCCCATGTAGCTTACAATATACAACGTATTCATCAAGAATAGGTAAAATCTGACTTTATTTTTGTAAAAAATCATATAAATATTTGCTTCCGCGCCCGAATTTTATAATTGTTCATCATATTGTAGCTAAAAGAAAACATTGCAACAAGAAAATTGCTACTTCAAGTGTGGTAGGTATTCTAGAATCCAGCCCATGTAGCTTACAATATACAAAGTATTTATCAAGAATAGGTAAAATCTGACTTTATTTTTGTGAAAAATCATATAAATATATGGTTTCGCGCCCGAATTTTATAATTCTTTATCATATTTCAGCTAAAAGAAAACATTGCTACAAGAAAATTTCTATTTCAAGTGTGGTAGGTATTCTAGAATCCAGCCCATGTAGTTTACAATATACAACGTATTCATCAAGAATAGGTAAAATCTGATTTTATTTTTGTAAAAAATCATATAAATATTTGTTTCCGCGCCCGAATTTTATAATTCTTCATCATATATTAGCTAAAAGAAAACATCGCAAAAAGAAAATTGCTATTTCAAGTGTGGTAGGTATTCTAGAATTCAGTTCATGTAGCTTACAATATACAACGTATACTTCAAAAATTGCTATTTCAAGTATGGTAGGTATTCTCGATTCCTGCCCATGTAGCTTACAATATACAACGTATTCATTCAAATAACATCCGAAAATTGAATGTTTATTATCTGATTGGTACCATGTTTTGGTCACTTTTGCATGTTCAATGCTAAAATAATCCATAGTATAGACCCGAAAGCATGAATATGAATGTTTTAACAAAAATATCCGTTTCAAGAATAGGTAAAATCTGACTTTATTTTTATAAAAATCATATAAATATTTGCTTCCGCGCCCGAATTTTATAATTGTTTATCATAATTTAGCTAAAAGAAAACATTGCAACAAGAAAATTGCTGTTGCAAGTGTAGTAGGTATTTTAGAATCCAGCCCATGTAGCTTAAAATATACAACGTATTCATCAAGAATAGGTAAAATCTGATTTTATTTTTAATAATAATAATAATAATAATAATAATAATAATAATAATAATGATTTATTATTTATTTATGAGATGTTTGGGAAGCCAACAGTAACCCAATTAAAGGCTTCCACAATAAACAATATACAATTGTACAAGATTACAAATATAAAAAATTTAACAAACATTTACAAATTAAATTATATGAAGAAAAGAACATATACATAAACATATTTAACAGTGACATATACAAAATAACAAAATAAAGTACAATTACAATTAAGAAATTAATTAACAAAGAGAAAGAGAAACATTTTTTTACAGTGACTGTACTTTTAATGCGCGTTTGAATTGGACTAGTGTTAAATTGAAGAGATCAAGATGTTGGAAATTATTATTGTAATGAGACAACATTCTATTTCAAGGTGCATTTTTGAAATTGTTTGTGTTACACTTTTTTAAATAAAGCAGATTACAATTTCGTGTGTGTATAGCTGGCACATGTATGTAAACATAATCTATAATGAGTTGGTTGTCAATGTGATTATTTAAAAATTTGTGTAAAAATATCATGTCAGCGTGGGATCTCCTTTGTTAAAGGGTCAGCAAGTTGTATTCTATTAAAGATTCGTGGTAAGTTAAGTGCATTTTTGAGAATTTGTGTTTTAACAAGTACATGAATTTCTTTTGGATAGATTCTAGAAGGATAATGTTTTTGGTGTACATAGGATTCCATACTTGGGAGGCGTATTCGACAATGGGACGAACCAAAGTATTATAGAGCAGTAATAGTGATTCTTTATGTACATAAGATTTTGCTACTCGAAATATGAAACCCAGAACTCTATATGCCTTTTTAACAATATACATAATATAATCGTTGAAAAGTAATTTAGAATTATAAAGGATACCTAAATCTTAAGTAGAAGATTTGTGTTCCATAATATATCCGTCAATAATAATAATAATAATAATAGTTTTTTATTGCCCAACAGTAGAACCAATTACAGGACAATATATAAAGAAACATGTATAAATAATTAAATAATTACGATACAATTCACAGAAATATATACAAAGAAAATAATAATTTAAGATATGTCTTCATACAATTTGTTTGCATACTTAGATATAATAGTAATGGGGGAACGTTGCATTATATCGGAATGGGAGGGAGGCAGTTGAAAAATCCTGGGATACCTGGACGCCTGACGTGGAACGTGGAACTGGACACGCATCCGGAGGAAAGGTGCATCTATTCGACCTTGCAACAGGAGTCAAAGGAACCTTGCACTGCTCACCTCTCTACGGATCGC
This sequence comes from Stenolophus ochropezus, assembly GCA_035578165.1. Classification (NCBI taxonomy): domain Eukaryota; kingdom Metazoa; phylum Arthropoda; class Insecta; order Coleoptera; family Carabidae; genus Stenolophus; species Stenolophus ochropezus. The sequence goes on from JAQOWZ010000041.1 coordinate 1,762,812, forward strand.
TAGCGAGGGCATAGAGTGTCGTTGCAGGAGTGATTGTTGATCGGTACCTCTATCCGGATAAGTTCTATCAATTTTGTAGGATAAAAATTTTAAAAATCGACGATGGATTCGATCAAGTGCAAGTTGCTGATAAGCATAGTAAGGGAACCATATTAAACTTGCGTACTCGAGTTTACTTAATACGTACGAATAATAAAGTGATTTTATTACATTTGTATCATGAAAGAGATTAGTGATTCTAATAAAAAAACTCAGCATTTTATTTGCCTCACGTACCACATTATTTAGATGGTCAGAAAAGGAAAAAGAAGAACAAAATGTGACGCCGAGATCTTTCACTAATGTTGCATTAGAAAGAACTGACCCATTCATTTCATAAACAAAATCAATTTTGTTAATTTTACGTGTATATGAGACTGTGCAACATTTTTGTATATTCAAATTAAGTTTATTCTCTACACACCAGTCAAACAAAATGTTTATGTTGTCTTGTAATAACTTTGAGTCATTTTGAGAATGAATTGAATAAAATAATTTTAAGTCATCCGCATACCCAAGAGCATGGCAGGTGAATAAGGTGAGAAGTTCATTGATGTAAATAACGAATAATAGAGGACCTAAATTAGATCCCTGAGGAACTCCAGAGGACGCCACATACTCAAATGAAGAATAACCATTATAAAATACATAACATGTTCTGTTGTTTAAATAGGAATGTAGTAGCTTAATTAATCCTGGAGATGCTCCGTAGTTACTAAGTTTGGTTAACAACATACCGTGATCTATGGAATCAAAAGCACGAGATAAATCTATATAGATAACGTCAACCTGACCACGTTTATCCAATTTTTCAGCAACATACTGGGAGAAGCAAGCTAAATTTGTAATTGTAGAACGACCTTTCATGAATCCATGCTGATGAATAGAGATGATAGAACTAGTATGTTTATAAATAGCATTATATATAATGATTTCAAGAATTTTAGCAAAATTATTAAGGATAGATATCGGTCGATAGTTCGAGATATGATATTTATCACCTTTTTTATAAACTGGAGTAATTCTTGTTTTCTTCCATCTATGAGGAAATGTAGAAGAACTAATACATAAATTTAATAAAAAAGTAAGAGGTTTACATAGAACAAAACGAGCATCTTTAATTACGAAACTGGGAACCATGTCTTCCCCTGCCGTGAACTTATTTTTAAGATTAGACATTACCAGTATGACGTCATCCTCAGTTACTGCGTTTAATTGAAATGAAGAGAAATAAGAATGTTCTTCCAGTGTATTGTTATACACAGTACTTGTTGAAAAATATTCTACAAAGGAGGAAGCGAAAGCATCTACAATTTTTTGTGGGTCATTGAGCTCTTCAACATCATTTCGAATGTTACCTGGGATTCTAGTTGTTCCTTGTTTTTGTTGTGCATATCTCCAAACTTCAGCAGGGTTAGTTTTAATATTAGTTTGCATTAAATTAATGTAAGCTTTATATGCCTCATTAATTTGAATTTTTATTAATTTTCGCAATCTTTTAAATTCACTGAAATAAAAAGGATCTTTGTGTTGAATCCACTTTTTTCTAAAATAAGCTTTCGTTTGAAGATTATATTTAATTTCCTTTGTAAACCAAGAAGGATAACGAGATGGAGTATATGAAGATCGGGGGACAGTTTTATCGAAGGTATCATATAGTTTATTGTAGAAGATATCAACAGCAGTATTTACATCTTGAATGTCATTTAGGCAAGACCAGTCAATATTGCACATATCTTCGTATAAGATATTAAAATTCGCTTTTCGAAAATTATACCGAGTGTTAACCGCAGGAGTAAATTTAACATTATGGGTAGTAGATTCAACATCAAATTTGATAGAAAGTGTTGGATGATGATGGTCTTCAGGAACTAGAGCTACATCAGATCGTTCAACAACAGTAGATTCTAAAAAATTTGTAAACACTAAATCGAGATATTTAGAATTCCTATTGGGTATTTTATTATATTGACTGAGGTTTAACGAGCTCATGAAGTTTTTAATCATAAGAGATTTCGAGCAATTAACTGTATTGTTATATAAGTTAGGTAAATTAAAATCACCTAAAATAAGAAGACGTTCATCAATAAAAAATAATTCCAATGCATCAAAGAATGAATTGAGATCATCACGATCAATGTCTGGTGGGATGTAGATGGCACATATAATAAACGATAGATTATGAAAGTAGCATTTGCATGCTACAATATCGATAATGGGAATAAGATTTTGAATGTTTGATAAATCAAGAACACTGAAATTAATTTTATTCTTAAGTGAAATTAATACTCCACCACCAACAGAACGGTGTACTAAAGAAAATTTTCTGTCTGATCGAATGACGTTGTAATAATCAGGAAAAAGTTCATAACTATGAATAGAATCATGAAGCCAAGTTTCTGTAACCACTATTATATCATAAGACATAGAAAGACAATTAGAATAAAACAAATGACATTTAGAATTTAATCCCCTAGTATTTTGATAAATACATTCTAAAGAAATACAACTGTTGGGCAATATTAGTTTTCCGTTTTCTTAACTACAATACGAGGAACATTGTTTATATATTTAATATGAATATTATTTTCTCCATTATTTATTCTACTCGTTAACTCTGTTTTAATTGATTTATAAAAATCAATTTGTTGCCGGGTACGATCTCTGGATATTGATAGGGTAGGCCATTTTTTACAAGTTTTAAATTTAATGAAATTGTGAAATATTTTGTTAATGTCTTCAGGTGATGACATCTGAATTTTTAGTGGCCGAGAACTAGCGAATGTCGGATCAAAACGACCTAATCTATAGGAGTTAACAATAGAGCATTCAACGCCTAACGTAGATAGAATTTCAGTAGTTAAAGTTCTATCAGCAGTAGTTTGCTCTTGTTTAGAAGATTTTTCTTCCTTAGCCCCAAAGATAATAAAATTGCGTGATCGCCCTTCACGTTCTGAGATTTCAGCAATAATTTCTTCGGTGACACTAAGTGAAGAGACGTCCGATTTATTATTACTAGAATTTTTTAATTCTAAGATATCTTTTTGCAAGGAAATTATTAATGATTTTAGAGAATTGATGTCTTCGCTCAATTGTGCACATTTGCTACAGTTCCATTTTAGTTCACATTTACCAGATTTTATTTTGCGAGCTTCATCTATAGTGATGTCAACACAAGAGATGCTATAACTATGTTTACATAAGGAACATAAAATTGATCTCTATTCCTTGGTAGTTTTATTACAGCAATAGCAATTTATGTTATCCATTTGAAGCGGAAAAGTAACAGAAAAAAAAAAAATACGAAAAAGAAGGTATATATGTATATATGTATGAATAAAATGTAGAACACCCAGCATAAATATTTTTTATCAACACCCAGTAAATGACTTGAACAAAAGTGTCTGAGTACGCTGTCTAATTAAACAAGCGTAAACAAACGACTTAACCACGTTGTGAAAAAAGATAACACAAAATAAAAGAAAATAAGAAAAAACTCACCCCTAGAACAAATTATGAAGAAACAAACTATATAAGCACAAAGAGCACAAACTACCGAACACACCAATACTAATTGTTAATATAAATTCTAAGAAATAACCATTAAAAATAAACCACAGATGAAGACTGCGAAACTATACGTCAAAACGAATCCAAAGATGCTTACAATATTGTAAGGGTAAGTTATTGTATTTGAACATCTGGTGAAACTAACTACATGACATTTTTCGATGTTTAGGAAAATATCGTTCGCAGCACAGAAGTTTTGCAATCGAATTAAGTCTTCTTGCAATAGATTACAATCAGTATGGGTTTGTATTTTTTTGAAAAATTTCAAATCATCAGCATAAAGAAAGAAATCACTATTTGAGAAGCAGTTACCAATGGAGTTAATATATAAATTAAATAAAATTGGTCCCAAATGTGATCCCTGAGGAACACCCGATGACACCATAATTTTGCGTGATTTGAATCCATTGCATGAGACAATCTGTGAACGATTTTTTATGTAAGACTCTATCCATCTTAACAGAGAGCCATGAATACCATATTATAATAATGCAGCTAACAACTTAGAACGATTTACTTGATCAAAGGCTTTACTGAAATCTGTGTACACTACGTCGACTTGTGTTCTGTTATCTAAATAATTTCTAATTTTTTCAGTGAAAGGGATTAGGTTGTTTAGTACTGATTTACCAACGCAGAAGCCTGATTGCTGCTGTATTATTGTGTTATTTAATTCAAATTTAATTTTGTTAACAATGAGGCTTTCAAAAATTTTACCAAACATTGGAAGGATCGAAATAGGCCTGTAGTTGCGTACATCTCTTTTATTACCAGATTTGTGTATAGGAATAAGAAATAAACTTTTCCACATGTCAGGGAAAATTTCGTTTCTTAATGATTTATTAAAAATTAAAAACAAAGTGTAAACTAGGTAATATGTACAAGTTTTTATGAAATGTGGATGAATGAGGTTAGGGCCACAGCCTTTATTTATATCTAAGTTAGAAAGACAACTGAAAATGTCTTCTTCCTGAATTGCTACATTATGAATATTAACGGGAGTATTACTGTTGTTAAATGAAGTATCAATATTATCGTCCTGAAAATTAGTGTACACAGATTCAAAGTAATCAGCAAAAAGATTACTAATATCATTCCCATTGAAGGCATTAACATCATTAAGTTGCATTGAGTTAGGTAGACAGTTATCGTTCCTAAGTTTTTTTGTGTGATTCCAGAATGATGATACATTTGATTTTAAATTATTTTCAATATAACTAATATAGTTACGATAATCAATATCTGACTTACTTTTAACTCTTTGCCTTAGCACACTAGAAGAATTATAGTCATTGATGTCACCATATGCCTTCCACTTTTTATGAAATTTATTTTTTTCTTTAATGATTTTAATTAGTGATTTAGAAAACCATTTCGGATACTTTCTAATTTGTTTATTGTATATAGGACAGTAAGCATCTAAGAGGCTATATGAAATATCGTAGAATGTTTTTACGTTTTCGTTTATATTACTGTTATGAAATTTTAAATCCCAATTTACAGATCAGAGTTCATAAATTATGTTTTCGTAGTCGCATTTTTTATAATTATAGTTAGGAATATATTTATTATATAAAGATTTAAAATCGTTAAGAAAAAGATCAATTTCTAAAGCAGGGTGATATGCATCTAACTTTCTAATCGGATGTGAACATTTTGCAATATTAAGATTTAATAAAGATAAAATAAGGTCTAAGACGCAATTTAAGTGATTTCGGATGTTGTTATACTGTGTTAAGTTACATAGTGATATTGTATTTATTAAGTTTGTATAAGTTTCCGATTGTCTGGATGGATATGGTGTCAAATTGTTATCATGGGATTGTATCCAGTCAATTTCAGGTAAATTGTAATTACCGACAACTATTATATTTGTAGTAGGAAACTGAAAAACTATATCACTTATTTTATTGAAATGACTGTTGTAGGTCTCGATATCAGCTGTTGGTGGTAGGTAGACACAACATAAGTGAAGTTTTTTGAGGTTCGAGCTGGATATAGTCACCCATAAGTCTTCGGCAAGTGAGAACCACTCTAAATTAAAACTAGAGTAATATTTTTTGGACACGAGAACTAATACATTACCGCCTTGTTTAACATTTGGAATGTCACGATCTCTTCTATAAATGGAGTATTTGTTAGGATCACAGATCTCACTATCACTTATTGAGTTATTTAACCAAGTCTCACTTAAACAAATAATGTCATAGTTACTCGATGAAATTTCGCTGTATAATGTACGTAATTTAGTTTTTAATCCTCTTACATTTTGATAGTAAATGTTAATCATTACAGGTGACGACTCAAATAGAAAATATGGAAGAATGTTTTTATTTGATTTTGACCAAATCATCTTAGAATTAATAAGTAGAACTGGTGAATTGTCCTGCTTCCTTACAAAAATTCTGCTGTTCCTAACCAAAACATACTTGAAACTATTATTACGTGCACATTCCTTAGTTTTGGATAACAGTAATTTGTTTTTGGGACTCAGATGGTCATTTACGTAGATTTTTGTTTTTGAATCAAATTTTAGTTGGCTTGCATCTAGATTTTTATGTTGACGAGCGCATGCTAAGAATTTGTCACGTTTTAGATTTGATACAAACCGTACAGTAGTATGTTTAGGGACATTTGGAGAATGATGGTATGGTGAAACCCTGTGGAGAGCATCCAAATCTTGCTCAGTGATGGGACAATGAATTACAGTACCCAGGTTGCAAATAACATTGATGAGGTGTTCTGTGGGTTTCTCCGGGATGCCGATGATTTCAAAATTATTGGATCTTGATCTTTGATCATAATCATCTACTTTAGCACGTAATAGTTCGCACTCTGCCTTCAGGGGTGCTATTAAATTTATTGTTTTGGTCCAATCTTTGATTTTGGATTCAAAATCATCGATTTTACTGCAGCAAAAATCAATAGATTTTTTAAGATCACGTAGTGAATCCATAATTTCCGAAAGCCAGATCAACGTGAGGGGTGTTGTCTACCGGTGTGAGTGGCCGTGGTGATTTTTTGCATTTGGTACAAATCTAGCACAGAGACTTATTCGTTGAGAGTGTTTGTTTCTCAGCAGCCGTGAGTACTAAGCAGTTGACATGGTAGGCTAATTGACAGGAGCCAGCACATATCACTGTAGCATCTCCTCTATTTGCTTTGGTGTTGCAGTGGTTGCATATCAAAACCATCTTAAAAATTAGTAAAAATATTACCTTGAAGAAGATTTAAGTAACTTTTTTTTTATTACTTAACAGGATGAACCCAATACAAGTAAATGAACAATAAACAAGTATTAAAAGTCACAGATTGTTATACAACGAGCACATTCCATAAATAGGTGACTTAACCAAAACATTAGAATGACACAAAGGCAAGTAGGAATGTTACGTGTACGAGATGTTGATCTGGGGACATGAAACGATAATTTGTTCAATAAGTACGGACAATCTATATTATTGCCTACAATTTTGTCTATCGTAGTTAATGCAATACTTTTATGCCTATCTTCAACTGACTGGACAGAGAATTTTTCTAATAATAAGCGTTGCTCAAATCCTCTTTCCGGGTAAACAGAGAATCTTTTGAACCAAAGATACTTTAGAAAGCGACGCTGATCTTGTTTAATATTAGTTCTATGGGTGTTATATGGCGAATACCAGATAAGAATAGCATATTCCAACTTAGAGCGAACAAAAGCGTAATACAAATTTTTTAAGGTATCGACATTAAAAAACGATTTACTATTACGTATAATAAAACCAAGTGTTTTATTACATGATAATAATGTTTCCGTTATGTGCATAGTAAAAGTTAGGTTTTGTTCGAATGTAACGCCTAAATCTTTTTTATACAAACATCTCTTTAAAGGCACTGACTCTATAACGTAAGTGAAAGTAATTGGATTTGTTTTACGAGTAAGGGTCATAAATGAGCACTTATCTATATTTAAAGGTAAATTAAACACACCACAATTGTTTACAATTAAAATTTTTCTGTAATTCATTACAATCATGTAGATTATGTATTTCCATATAGATCTTAATATCATGGGCATATAAAAGAATATTACAATTAACATTATCACATATATCGTTAATATATAACAATAATAAAAAGGGCCCTAGGTTAGAACCCTGTGGGACCCCTGATTTAGCTGTATACCCTAAGCTCTTATGACCATTGTACATTATATATAATGACCGATTCGCTAAGTACGATTTAAATTTTTTTATTAGTAACGTGTTGAAACAAAAGTTTTCCATTTTTACAAGTAAAATATCGTGATCGATTGGAGAAATTAGTATAGATGACATCAAGTGTTATGAAGATATTTTAATGAGGTAGAGTAGCTAAAATAAAAGTCTGAAATAATTGCAATCAATATAATTAATGAAATAATTGTACACTCTGATACGAAAATAACAATAAATATATAATACGCCAATCACGTCTTCTAATTTGGAACACCCTGAAAAGGAAAGTCAAAGAGTAAGCTAATGCTTAGTGAAACACATTGCACACAACTATATATCATTCGCACACACAACAACACTCACACTCAACAACAAACCAGGTAAGACGGGTAAAATTGAAAAGGATACTCCTCGAAAGGAGTGTCACATATCGAATCCACGATATGCCGGCTACCGAATCCACGGTAGCAGAACACTCGAAATCCATCGAGCAACTTGACATCTCCCACAGTGAGTTATACCAAGGCTTCAGGAGTATGAGTGAAAGCCGAGTACAAACCCATACTCCACCTCCCCACCGAGATGCAAGCGAAACTAAGGCACCTGTTCTAGCAGGGCACCGTTGGCACCAGGGTACCCTGGTGCGTCGCGCCTCGGCTTCACCCTCCTGTCAATGCAGTGTTAACGGGTTTACGCGCCGCGGATAGGGATAGGATAAAATCAAGATCACACTACAGTAAATATACTGTCTCACACTCAGTAACTCATAGGTATTGTGTCTCACCTATTGAATCAAACACCTCCGACACTTATCTCACGACTGCCAATAGAGTACTGATTTAAATAAACAATAACTGCATGTTATAAACTCTGTGTTATCAAACACATTGTAACTAATTAATTCAATTAAGAAAGATTGGGAGTGAAGTAAGTTGTTATCTAATGCTTGTAAATAATTACCCTCTAACAGTTCGGCCATCCTGAAAAACTCTCGCCCTCGAGAAGTTAATTTTCAATTCCATGAACATCATCATCTGACGCAATCTGTCACTTTCTGAATTATTCATCAAATCTTTTACTAGTACCCATCGTTTCATGTTGTCCACTGCTATTACGTTTTTATATCCGCATCTCATGCTCCTATTTGATCCATTCATTTCCACAACTAGATATCTTCGTTTGAATAAACCTTCTCTATTTTAAATGGTCCAGCATAATGTAGTAATATTTTTTTTACTGTTTCCCTCTATCACTGTATATTATTTCTTTACAAAAACAAGATCTCCGCAACTGAATTTTTGTGGAGCTTTTCTTTTTATGTTAAATCAAACTGCTTGTTTTTGTTGATCGTTTTCTATTTTCTCAGCTACCTCGTGTCGCGTTTCTGCTATATAGATTATTACTGCTCTGAATTTTGTTCGTCAGCCTTGAGTCATTTTGTGCTCTTGGGCGGTAATCGTACATTAATTCGCTAGGCGTTTTTCCGGTTCCTACGCAATTAATATTGTTAACTGTGAACTAAACTCCTGATACTCTCTTATCCCAATGTTATCGTCGGTCCTGGAAGTTGCTAACGCAGGTAAAGCTGTTCCTTTGAACCTCTCACCACTAGTCCATAATGTTTGCAAAGTTGTTCACATTCTTTAGATGTAAAGCTGATCCAAGTCATTAATTGATCTTGTCGGTACACCAAACATATCGATTATGTATTGTTAGAAATTTAGAACCGGTTTTGTTTTCGTTCTTTTTTTTTTTTTACTGCTCGTAGCAAAGTGAATTTTGTAAATTCTTCTACGATAACAATTACATACTTGTTGCCCGAATCCGCTCTTGTTGAATGGTCCTAAGTGGTCCATGTGAATGGTATGAAAAGGCACAAGTACTTTTCGTATTGGGTAAAGAAATCCTTCTCGTTTTCCTTTTGGTACTTTATGATATAGACCTGGTTTGCAGCAGTTTATATATTTCCTCACATATTCTCGCATTTTAGGAAACCATTATGTTTCAGTTAGCTTGTTCAACATTTTCTCCACCCCGAAGTGACCGAAATCATCATGAGGATTCTTCACTATCTCTCGTGTTAGACTCCGGGGTACAACCCATTGCAGTCCTTTACAAGTAATGCGATATATTCGACCGTTTTTTTTTTAAGCAATAATCTTTATAAATTGATTTTGTCGTAGTCAGTTTCAGTTGTTTTACTAAGAACCTGTGATATTTAGTTTTTTTTTTGTCATACGAGTCCGTTGTGTCTTGGCCTTCTATCGACTTAACGCATCTGCATGACTCATCCTCGTACCCTGTCAGTATTCCACGGAAAACGTAAATTCTGGAGTTGTAACCTACAGCGAATGCATTAATGCATTTCCTAAAAAAAGGTTTGCTAGTCCGATAAAGTGCCGAATTTGAAGTACGTTTTCTGGTGTTTGGAAGTCACTTAAAGCACGGATCTTTTCTTTACCGGGAAGTATTCCGTCAGCGTCAATATCAAAACCTAAGTAACTCAGCTATGTTCTCTAGAAACTTCCAATATAATTTTCAATCTTCGAAATCCTTCTTCGAAGTCTGGGACTGAACAAAGTATGTCATCGAGATATGCTAGTACTATCGAATCTCGTAATCGTCCCAATATTTTATTCACCATACGTTGAAATACACTTGGAGCATTTGTTACAATGTAAACGTGCATTGCAGAATCTCGCGATGTGTCCTTTTTTTTTGACACCGATAACAATCCCTACCTTGTAAACTATACTTTGTAGATTGTTGGTGTGTTAAATGATGATCTTCTTTACGGGAATTAGGAAATTTTCGGCTTTGTCGGTTCGGGTACTTGTCCGGTTGTTTTCTGAATGTTTCGTTATTGATGGTTTTCAAATATGAAATTAAATCTTCGGGTCTTTGACAATTTCTAGCTGACGCCGCTGCCCTGATGTTAGGGTCTGGAATGCCACCTACGATGCACGATACTGCTTTCTCTCCAAATATTTCACAATTGTTTAACAAAGCCAATTTTTCGTAATAATACTTCAGTATTGGTTCATCTGGTTGTTTAACTCGGTTCATCATTTGTTGTAAATGTGAAAAATAATCTCTTTGATCAGGAAATGCTTCTAACAATATGGTCTTCCATGTTTTCCACGAGTGCGACAGACCTCTCAGACTGGTATACCAGGTATGAGCGTACCCCTCTAATCGTGAAGTAGCATATATGATTGTTGTAGGCTCGTCCCAGTTGTATAGCACTCTCAAATCTTCTATTTTCTCCAGCCACGATCGCATGCTTTGTGTTCCATCGTCGGGGTTAAAAATGGGTATTGCTTTTTTTGTCCCCAGTTTAGTAGTAAACTGCGTGGACTGTTGCTGCATTTTATTAACATTTTCTGTCAACTCCATCATCATTTCTGATACCTGCCTTAAACTATCTTCTGTGCAACGAGTTGGGCTACGATATAATGGGCTACGACTTCTAGTACTCCTACGACTTCCAATTCGACTGTGACTTCGGGTACGATTACGACTGCGGCTATTTTCGCGATAAATATCTGACAAGTCAGACATCTTCTCCGAGTAATTCTCCCAGTCAGACATTATTATGTAAACCGAGTTCAGATCCCACTTCTGAATTGTTATGAAGATATTTTAATGAGGTAGAGTAGCTAAAATAAAAGTCTGAAATAATTGCAATCAATATAATTAATGAAATAATTGTACACTCTGATACGAAAATAACAATAAATATATAATACGCCAATCACGTCTTCTAATTTGGAACACCCTGAAAAGGAAAGTCAAAGAGTAAGCTAATGCTTAGTGAAACACATTGCACACAACTATATATCATTCGCACACACAACAACACTCACACTCAACAACAAACCAGGTAAGACGGGTAAAATTGAAAAGGATACTCCTCGAAAGGAGTGTCAGATATCGAATCCGCGATATGCCGGCTACCGAATCCACGGTAGCAGAACACTCGAAATCCATCGAGCAACTTGACATCTCCCACAGTGAGTTATACCAAGGCTTCAGGAGTATGAGTGAAAGCCGAGTACAAACCCATACTCCACCTCCCCACCGAGATGCAAGCGAAACTAAGGCACCTGTTCTAGCAGGGCACCGTTGGCACCAGGGTACCCTGGTGCGTCGCGCCTCGGCTTCACCCTCCTGTCAATGCAGTGTTAACGGGTTTACGCGCCGCGGATAGGGATAGGATAAAATCAAGATCACACTACAGTAAATATACTGTCTCACACTCAGTAACTCATAGGTATTGTGTCTCACCTATTGAATCAAACACCTCCGACACTTATCTCACGACTGCCAATAGAGTACTGATTTAAATAAACAATAACTGCATGTTATAAACTCTGTGTTATCAAACACATTGTAACTAATTAATTCAATTAAGAAAGATTGGGAGTGAAGTAAGTTGTTATCTAATGCTTGTAAATAATTACCCTCTAACATTCTTAAGTGAAATTAATACTCCACCATCAATAGAACGGTGTACTAAAGAAAATTTTCTGTCTGATCGAATGACGTTGTAATAATCAGGAAAAAGTTCAGAACTATGAACAGAACCATGAAGCCAAGTTTCTGTAACCACTATTATATCATAAGACATAGAAAGACAATTAGAATAAAACAAATGACATTTAGAATTTAATCCCCTAGTATTTTGATAAATACATTCTAAAGAAATACAACTGTTGGGCAATATTAGTTTTCCGTTTTCTTAACTACAATACGAGGAACATTGTTTATATATTTAATATGAATATTATTTTCTCCATTATTTATTCTACTCGTTAACTCTGTTTTAACTGATTTATAAAAATCAATTTGTCGCCGGGTACGATCTCTGGATATTGATAGGGTAGGCCATTTTTTACAAGTTTTAAATTTAATGAAATTGTGAAATATTTTGTTAATGTCTTCAGGTGATGACATCTGAATTTTTAGTGGCCGAGAACTAGCGGATGTCGGATCAAAACGACCTAATCTATAGGAGTTAACAATAGAGCATTCAACGCCTAACGTAGATAGAATTTCAGTAGTTAAAGTTCTATCAGCAGTAGTTTGCTCTTGTTTAGAAGATTTTTCTTCCTTAGCCCCAAAGATAATAAAATTGCGTGATCGCCCTTCACGTTCTGAGATTTCAGCAATAATTTCTTCGGTGACACTAAGTGAAGAGACGTCCGATTTATTATTACTAGAATTTTTTAATTCTAAGATATCTTTTTGCAAGGAAATTATTAATGATTTTAGAGAATTGATGTCTTCGCTCAATTGTGCACATTTGCTACAGTTCCATTTTAGTCCACATTTACCAGATTTTATTTTGCGAGCTTCATCTATAGTGATGTCAACACAAGAGATGCTATAACTATGTTTACATAAGGAACATAAAATTGATCTATGTTCCTTGGTAGTTTTATTACAGCAATAGCAATTTATGTTATCCATTTGAAGCGGAAAAGTAACAGAAAAAAAAAGAATACGAAAAAGAAGGTATATATGTATATATGTATGAATAAAATGTAGAACACCCAGTATAAATATTTTTTATCAACACCCAGTAAATGAGTTGAACAAAAGTGTCTGAGTACGCTGTCTAATTAAACAAGCGTAAACAAACGACTTAACCACGTTGTGAAAAAAGATAACACAAAATAAAAGAAAATAAGAAAAAACTCACCCCTAGAACAAATTATGAAGAAACAAACTATATAAGCACAAAGAGCACAAACTACCGAACACACCAATACTAATTGTTAATATAAATTCTAAGAAATAACCATAAAAATAAACCACAGATGAAGACTGCGAAACTATACGTCAAAACGAATCCAAAGATGCTTACAATATTGTAAGGGTAAGTTATTGTATTTGAACATCTGGTGAAACTAACTACATGACATTTTTCGATGTTTAGGAAAATATCGTTCGCAGCACAGAAGTTTTGCAATCGAATTAAGTCTTCTTGCAATAGATTACAATCAGTATGGGTTTGTATTTTTTTGAAAAATTTCAAATCATCAGCATAAAGAAAGAAATCACTATTTGAGAAGCAGTTACCAATGGAGTTAATATATAAATTAAATAAAATTGGTCCCAAATGTGATCCCTGAGGAACACCCAATGACACCATAATTTTGCGTGATTTGAATCCATTGCATGAGACAATCTGTGAACGATTTTTTATGTAAGACTCTATCCATCTTAACAGAGAGCCATGAATACCATATTATAATAATGCAGCTAACAACTTAGAATGATTTACTTGATCAAAGGCTTTACTGAAATCTGTGTACACTACGTCGACTTGTGTTCTGTTATCTAAATAATTTCTAATTTTTTCAGTGAAAGGGATTAGGTTGTTTAGTACTGATTTACCAACGCAGAAGCCTGATTGCTGCTGTATTATTGTGTTATTTAATTCAAATTTAATTTTGTTAACAATGAGGCTTTCAAAAATTTTACCAAACATTGGAAGGATCGAAATAGGCCTGTAGTTGCGTACATCTCTTTTATTACCAGATTTGTGTATAGGAATAAGAAATAAACTTTTCCACATGTCAGGGAAAATTTCGTTTCTTAATGATTTATTAAAAATTAAAAACAAAGGGTAAACTAGGTAATATGTACAAGTTTTTATGAAATGTGGATGAATGAGGTTAGGGCCACAGCCTTTATTTATATCTAAGTTAGAAAGACAACTGAAAATGTCTTCTTCCTGAATTGCTACATTATGAATATTAACGGGAGTATTACTGTTGTTAAATGAAGTATCAATATTATCGTCCTGAAAATTAGTGTACACAGATTCAAAGTAATCAGCAAAAAGATTACTAATATCATTCCCATTGAAGGCATTAACATCATTAAGTTGCATTGAGTTAGGTAGACAGTTATCGTTCCTAAGTTTTTTTGTGTGATTCCAGAATGATGATACATTTGATTTTAAATTATTTTCAATATAACTAATATAGTTACGATAATCAATATCTGACTTACTTTTAACTCTTTGCCTTAGCACACTAGAAGAATTATAGTCATTGATGTCACCATATGCCTTCCACTTTTTATGAAATTTATTTTTTTCTTTAATGATTTTAATTAGTGATTTAGAAAACCATTTCGGATACTTTCTAATTTGTTTATTGTATATAGGACAGTAAGCATCTAAGAGGCTATATAAAATATCGTAGAATGTTTTTACGTTTTCGTTTATATTACTGTTATGAAATTTTAAATCCCAATTTACAGATCAGAGTTCATAAATTATGTTTTCGTAGTCGCATTTTTTATAATTATAGTTAGGAATATATTTATTATATAAAGATTTAAAATTGTTAAGAAAAAGATCAATTTCTAAAGCAGGGTGATATGCATCTAACTTTCTAATCGGATGTGAACATTTTGCAATATTAAGATTTAATAAAGATAAAATAAGGTCTAAGACGCAATTTAAGTGATTTCGGATGTTGTTATACTGTGTTAAGTTACATAGTGATATTATGTTTATTAAGTTTGTATAAGTTTCCGATTGTCTGGATGGATATGGTGTCAAATTGTTATCATGGGATTGTATCCAGTCAATTTCAGGTAAATTGTAATTACCGACAACTATTATATTTGTAGTAGGAAACTGAAAAACTATATCACTTATTTTATTGAAATGACTGTTGTAGGTCTCGATATCAGCTGTTGGTGGTAGGTAGACACAACATAAGTGAAGTTTTTTGAAGTTCGAGCTGGATATAGTCACCCATAAGTCTTCGGCAAGTGAGAACCACTCTAAATTAAAACTAGAGTAATATTTTTTGGACACGAGAACTAATACATTACCGCCTTGTTTAACATTTGGAATGTCACGATCTCTTCTATAAATGGAGTATTTGTTAGGATCACAGATCTCACTATCACTTATTGAGTTATTTAACCAAGTCTCACTTAAACAAATAATGTCATAGTTACTCGATGAAATTTCGCTGTATAATGTACGTAATTTAGTTTTTAATCCTCTTACATTTTGATAGTAAATGTTAATCATTACAGGTGACGACTCAAATAGAAAATATGGAAGAATGTTTTTATTTGATTTTGACCAAATCATCTTAGAATTAATAAGTAGAACTGGTGAATTGTCCTGCTTCCTTACAAAAATTCTGCTGTTCCTAACCCAAACATACTTGAAACTATTATTACGTGCACATTCCTTAGTTTTGGATAACAGTAATTTGTTTTTGGGACTCAGATGGTCATTTACGTAGATTTTTGTTTTTGAATCAAATTTTAGTTGGCTTGCATCTAGATTTTTATGTTGACGAGCGCATGCTAAGAATTTGTCACGTTTTAGATTTGATACAAACCGTACAGTAGTATGTTTAGGGACATTTGGAGAATGATGGAATGAAACCCTGTGGAGAGCATCCAAATCTTGCTCAGTGATGGGACAATGAATTACAGTACCCAGGTTGCAAATAATATTGATGAGGTTTTCTGTGGGTTTCTCCGGGATGCCGATGATTTCAAGATTATTGGATCTTCATCTTTGATCATAATCATCTACTTTAGCACGTAATAGTTCGCACTCTGCCTTCAGGGGTGCTATTAAATTTATTGTTTTGGTCCAATCTTTGATTTTGGATTCAAAATCATCGATTTTACTGCAGCAAAAATCAATAGATTTTTTAAGATCACGTAGTGAATCCATAATTTCCGAAAGCCAGATCAACGTGAGGGGTGTTGTCTACCGGTGTGAGTGGCCGTGGTGATTTTTTGCATTTGGTACAAATCTAGCACAGAGACTTATTCGTTGAGAGTGTTTGTTTCTCAGCAGCCGTGAGTACTAAGCAGTTGACATGGTAGGCTAATTGACAGGAGCCAGCACATATCACTGTAGCATCTCCTCTATTTGCTTTGGTGTTGCAGTGGTTGCATATCAAAACCATCTTAAAAATTAGTAAAAATATTACCTTGAAGAAGATTTAAGTAACTTTTTTTTTATTACTTAACAGGATGAACCCAATACAAGTAAATGAACAATAAACAAGTATTACAAGTCACAGATTGTTATACAACGAGCACATTCCATAAATAGGTGACTTAACCAAAACATTAGAATGACACAAAGGCAAGTAGGAATGTTACGTGTACGAGATGTTGATCTGGGGACATGAAACGATAATTTGTTCAATAAGTACGGACAATCTATATTATTGCCTACAATTTTGTCTATCGTAGTTAATGCAATACTTTTATGCCTATCTTCAACTGACTGGACAGAGAATTTTTCTAATAATAAGCGTTGCTCAAATCCTCTTTCCGGGTAAACAGAGAATCTTTTGAACCAAAGATACTTTAGAAAGCGACGCTGATCTTGTTTAATATTAGTTCTATGGGTGTTATATGGCGAATACCAGATAAGAATAGCATATTCCAACTTAGAGCGAACAAAAGCGTAATACAAATTTTTTAAGGTATCGACATTAAAAAACGATTTACTATTACGTATAATAAAACCAAGTGTTTTATTACATGATAATAATGTTTCCGTTATGTGCATAGTAAAAGTTAGGTTTTGTTCGAATGTAACGCCTAAATCTTTTTTATACAAACATCTCTTTAAAGGCACTGACTCTATAACGTAAGTGAAAGTAATTGGATTTGTTTTACGAGTAAGGGTCATAAATGAGCACTTATCTATATTTAAAGGTAAATTAAACACACCACAATTGTTTACAATTAAAATTTTTCTGTAATTCATTACAATCATGTAGATTATGTATTTCCATATAGATCTTAATATCATGGGCATATAAAAGAATATTACAATTAACATTATCACATATATCGTTAATATATAACAATAATAAAAAGGGCCCTAGGTTAGAACCCTGTGGGACCCCTGATTTAGCTGTATACCCTAAGCTCTTATGACCATTGTACATTATATATAATGACCGATTCGCTAAGTACGATTTAAATTTTTTTATTAGTAACGTGTTGAAACAAAAGTTTTCCATTTTTACAAGTAAAATATCGTGATCGATTGGAGAAATTAGTATAGATGACATCAAGTGTTATGAAGATATTTTAATGAGGTAGAGTAGCTAAAATAAAAGTCTGAAATAATTGCAATCAATATAATTAATGAAATAATTGTACACTCTGATACGAAAATAACAATAAATATATAATACGCCAATCACGTCTTCTAATTTGGAACACCCTGAAAAGGAAAGTCAAAGAGTAAGCTAATGCTTAGTGAAACACATTGCACACAACTATATATCATTCGCACACACAACAACACTCACACTCAACAACAAACCAGGTAAGACGGGTAAAATTGAAAAGGATACTCCTCGAAAGGAGTGTCACATATCGAATCCACGATATGCCGGCTACCGAATCCACGGTAGCAGAACACTCGAAATCCATCGAGCAACTTGACATCTCCCACAGTGAGTTATACCAAGGCTTCAGGAGTATGAGTGAAAGCCGAGTACAAACCCATACTCCACCTCCCCACCGAGATGCAAGCGAAACTAAGGCACCTGTTCTAGCAGGGCACCGTTGGCACCAGGGTACCCTGGTGCGTCGCGCCTCGGCTTCACCCTCCTGTCAATGCAGTGTTAACGGGTTTACGCGCCGCGGATAGGGATAGGATAAAATCAAGATCACACTACAGTAAATATACTGTCTCACACTCAGTAACTCATAGGTATTGTGTCTCACCTATTGAATCAAACACCTCCGACACTTATCTCACGACTGCCAATAGAGTACTGATTTAAATAAACAATAACTGCATGTTATAAACTCTGTGTTATCAAACACATTGTAACTAATTAATTCAATTAAGAAAGATTGGGAGTGAAGTAAGTTGTTATCTAATGCTTGTAAATAATTACCCTCTAACAGTTCGGCCATCCTGAAAAACTCTCGCCCTCGAGAAGTTAATTTTCAATTCCATGAACATCATCATCTGACGCAATCTGTCACTTTCTGAATTATTCATCAAATCTTTTACTAGTACCCATCGTTTCATGTTGTCCACTGCTATTACGTTTTTATATCCGCATCTCATGCTCCTATTTGATCCATTCATTTCCACAACTAGATATCTTCGTTTGAATAAACCTTCTCTATTTTAAATGGTCCAGCATAATGTAGTAATATTTTTTTTACTGTTTCCCTCTATCACTGTATATTATTTCTTTACAAAAACAAGATCTCCGCAACTGAATTTTTGTGGAGCTTTTCTTTTTATGTTAAATCAAACTGCTTGTTTTTGTTGATCGTTTTCTATTTTCTCAGCTACCTCGTGTCGCGTTTCTGCTATATAGATTATTACTGCTCTGAATTTTGTTCGTCAGCCTTGAGTCATTTTGTGCTCTTGGGCGGTAATCGTACATTAATTCGCTAGGCGTTTTTCCGGTTCCTACGCAATTAATATTGTTAACTGTGAACTAAACTCCTGATACTCTCTTATCCCAATGTTATCGTCGGTCCTGGAAGTTGCTAACGCAGGTAAAGCTGTTCCTTTGAACCTCTCACCACTAGTCCATAATGTTTGCAAAGTTGTTCACATTCTTTAGATGTAAAGCTGATCCAAGTCATTAATTGATCTTGTCGGTACACCAAACATATCGATTATGTATTGTTAGAAATTTAGAACCGGTTTTGTTTTCGTTCTTTTTTTTTTTTTACTGCTCGTAGCAAAGTGAATTTTGTAAATTCTTCTACGATAACAATTACATACTTGTTGCCCGAATCCGCTCTTGTTGAATGGTCCTAAGTGGTCCATGTGAATGGTATGAAAAGGCACAAGTACTTTTCGTATTGGGTAAAGAAATCCTTCTCGTTTTCCTTTTGGTACTTTATGATATAGACCTGGTTTGCAGCAGTTTATATATTTCCTCACATATTCTCGCATTTTAGGAAACCATTATGTTTCAGTTAGCTTGTTCAACATTTTCTCCACCCCGAAGTGACCGAAATCATCATGAGGATTCTTCACTATCTCTCGTGTTAGACTCCGGGGTACAACCCATTGCAGTCCTTTACAAGTAATGCGATATATTCGACCGTTTTTTTTTTAAGCAATAATCTTTATAAATTGATTTTGTCGTAGTCAGTTTCAGTTGTTTTACTAAGAACCTGTGATATTTAGTTTTTTTTTTGTCATACGAGTCCGTTGTGTCTTGGCCTTCTATCGACTTAACGCATCTGCATGACTCATCCTCGTACCCTGTCAGTATTCCACGGAAAACGTAAATTCTGGAGTTGTAACCTACAGCGAATGCATTAATGCATTTCCTAAAAAAAGGTTTGCTAGTCCGATAAAGTGCCGAATTTGAAGTACGTTTTCTGGTGTTTGGAAGTCACTTAAAGCACGGATCTTTTCTTTACCGGGAAGTATTCCGTCAGCGTCAATATCAAAACCTAAGTAACTCAGCTATGTTCTCTAGAAACTTCCAATATAATTTTCAATCTTCGAAATCCTTCTTCGAAGTCTGGGACTGAACAAAGTATGTCATCGAGATATGCTAGTACTATCGAATCTCGTAATCGTCCCAATATTTTATTCACCATACGTTGAAATACACTTGGAGCATTTGTTACAATGTAAACGTGCATTGCAGAATCTCGCGATGTGTCCTTTTTTTTTGACACCGATAACAATCCCTACCTTGTAAACTATACTTTGTAGATTGTTGGTGTGTTAAATGATGATCTTCTTTACGGGAATTAGGAAATTTTCGGCTTTGTCGGTTCGGGTACTTGTCCGGTTGTTTTCTGAATGTTTCGTTATTGATGGTTTTCAAATATGAAATTAAATCTTCGGGTCTTTGACAATTTCTAGCTGACGCCGCTGCCCTGATGTTAGGGTCTGGAATGCCACCTACGATGCACGATACTGCTTTCTCTCCAAATATTTCACAATTGTTTAACAAAGCCAATTTTTCGTAATAATACTTCAGTATTGGTTCATCTGGTTGTTTAACTCGGTTCATCATTTGTTGTAAATGTGAAAAATAATCTCTTTGATCAGGAAATGCTTCTAACAATATGGTCTTCCATGTTTTCCACGAGTGCGACAGACCTCTCAGACTGGTATACCAGGTATGAGCGTACCCCTCTAATCGTGAAGTAGCATATATGATTGTTGTAGGCTCGTCCCAGTTGTATAGCACTCTCAAATCTTCTATTTTCTCCAGCCACGATCGCATGCTTTGTGTTCCATCGTCGGGGTTAAAAATGGGTATTGCTTTTTTTGTCCCCAGTTTAGTAGTAAACTGCGTGGACTGTTGCTGCATTTTATTAACATTTTCTGTCAACTCCATCATCATTTCTGATACCTGCCTTAAACTATCTTCTGTGCAACGAGTTGGGCTACGATATAATGGGCTACGACTTCTAGTACTCCTACGACTTCCAATTCGACTGTGACTTCGGGTACGATTACGACTGCGGCTATTTTCGCGATAAATATCTGACAAGTCAGACATCTTCTCCGAGTAATTCTCCCAGTCAGACATTATTATGTAAACCGAGTTCAGATCCCACTTCTGAATTGTTATGAAGATATTTTAATGAGGTAGAGTAGCTAAAATAAAAGTCTGAAATAATTGCAATCAATATAATTAATGAAATAATTGTACACTCTGATACGAAAATAACAATAAATATATAATACGCCAATCACGTCTTCTAATTTGGAACACCCTGAAAAGGAAAGTCAAAGAGTAAGCTAATGCTTAGTGAAACACATTGCACACAACTATATATCATTCGCACACACAACAACACTCACACTCAACAACAAACCAGGTAAGACGGGTAAAATTGAAAAGGATACTCCTCGAAAGGAGTGTCAGATATCGAATCCGCGATATGCCGGCTACCGAATCCACGGTAGCAGAACACTCGAAATCCATCGAGCAACTTGACATCTCCCACAGTGAGTTATACCAAGGCTTCAGGAGTATGAGTGAAAGCCGAGTACAAACCCATACTCCACCTCCCCACCGAGATGCAAGCGAAACTAAGGCACCTGTTCTAGCAGGGCACCGTTGGCACCAGGGTACCCTGGTGCGTCGCGCCTCGGCTTCACCCTCCTGTCAATGCAGTGTTAACGGGTTTACGCGCCGCGGATAGGGATAGGATAAAATCAAGATCACACTACAGTAAATATACTGTCTCACACTCAGTAACTCATAGGTATTGTGTCTCACCTATTGAATCAAACACCTCCGACACTTATCTCACGACTGCCAATAGAGTACTGATTTAAATAAACAATAACTGCATGTTATAAACTCTGTGTTATCAAACACATTGTAACTAATTAATTCAATTA
This sequence comes from Stenolophus ochropezus, assembly GCA_035578165.1. Taxonomy (NCBI): domain Eukaryota; kingdom Metazoa; phylum Arthropoda; class Insecta; order Coleoptera; family Carabidae; genus Stenolophus; species Stenolophus ochropezus. The sequence goes on from JAQOWZ010000041.1 coordinate 1,785,000, forward strand.
AGAAAGATTGGGAGTGAAGTAAGTTGTTATCTAATGCTTGTAAATAATTACCCTCTAACATTCTTAAGTGAAATTAATACTCCACCATCAATAGAACGGTGTACTAAAGAAAATTTTCTGTCTGATCGAATGACGTTGTAATAATCAGGAAAAAGTTCAGAACTATGAACAGAACCATGAAGCCAAGTTTCTGTAACCACTATTATATCATAAGACATAGAAAGACAATTAGAATAAAACAAATGACATTTAGAATTTAATCCCCTAGTATTTTGATAAATACATTCTAAAGAAATACAACTGTTGGGCAATATTAGTTTTCCGTTTTCTTAACTACAATACGAGGAACATTGTTTATATATTTAATATGAATATTATTTTCTCCATTATTTATTCTACTCGTTAACTCTGTTTTAACTGATTTATAAAAATCAATTTGTCGCCGGGTACGATCTCTGGATATTGATAGGGTAGGCCATTTTTTACAAGTTTTAAATTTAATGAAATTGTGAAATATTTTGTTAATGTCTTCAGGTGATGACATCTGAATTTTTAGTGGCCGAGAACTAGCGGATGTCGGATCAAAACGACCTAATCTATAGGAGTTAACAATAGAGCATTCAACGCCTAAGGTAGATAGAATTTCAGTAGTTAAAGTTCTATCAGCAGTAGTTTGCTCTTGTTTAGAAGATTTTTCTTCCTTAGCCCCAAAGATAATAAAATTGCGTGATCGCCCTTCACGTTCTGAGATTTCAGCAATAATTTCTTCGGTGACACTAAGTGAAGAGACGTCCGATTTATTATTACTAGAATTTTTTAATTCTAAGATATCTTTTTGCAAGGAAATTATTAATGATTTTAGAGAATTGATGTCTTCGCTCAATTGTGCACATTTGCTACAGTTCCATTTTAGTCCACATTTACCAGATTTTATTTTGCGAGCTTCATCTATAGTGATGTCAACACAAGAGATGCTATAACTATGTTTACATAAGGAACATAAAATTGATCTATGTTCCTTGGTAGTTTTATTACAGCAATAGCAATTTATGTTATCCATTTGAAGCGGAAAAGTAACAGAAAAAAAAAGAATACGAAAAAGAAGGTATATATGTATATATGTATGAATAAAATGTAGAACACCCAGTATAAATATTTTTTATCAACACCCAGTAAATGAGTTGAACAAAAGTGTCTGAGTACGCTGTCTAATTAAACAAGCGTAAACAAACGACTTAACCACGTTGTGAAAAAAGATAACACAAAATAAAAGAAAATAAGAAAAAACTCACCCCTAGAACAAATTATGAAGAAACAAACTATATAAGCACAAAGAGCACAAACTACCGAACACACCAATACTAATTGTTAATATAAATTCTAAGAAATAACCATAAAAATAAACCACAGATGAAGACTGCGAAACTATACGTCAAAACGAATCCAAAGATGCTTACAATATTGTAAGGGTAAGTTATTGTATTTGAACATCTGGTGAAACTAACTACATGACATTTTTCGATGTTTAGGAAAATATCGTTCGCAGCACAGAAGTTTTGCAATCGAATTAAGTCTTCTTGCAATAGATTACAATCAGTATGGGTTTGTATTTTTTTGAAAAATTTCAAATCATCAGCATAAAGAAAGAAATCACTATTTGAGAAGCAGTTACCAATGGAGTTAATAAATAAATTAAATAAAATTGGTCCCAAATGTGATCCCTGAGGAACACCCAATGACACCATAATTTTGCGTGATTTGAATCCATTGCATGAGACAATCTGTGAACGATTTTTTATGTAAGACTCTATCCATCTTAACAGAGAGCCATGAATACCATATTATAATAATGCAGCTAACAACTTAGAATGATTTACTTGATCAAAGGCTTTACTGAAATCTGTGTACACTACGTCGACTTGTGTTCTGTTATCTAAATAATTTCTAATTTTTTCAGTGAAAGGGATTAGGTTGTTTAGTACTGATTTACCAACGCAGAAGCCTGATTGCTGCTGTATTATTGTGTTATTTAATTCAAATTTAATTTTGTTAACAATGAGGCTTTCAAAAATTTTACCAAACATTGGAAGGATCGAAATAGGCCTGTAGTTGCGTACATCTCTTTTATTACCAGATTTGTGTATAGGAATAAGAAATAAACTTTTCCACATGTCAGGGAAAATTTCGTTTCTTAATGATTTATTAAAAATTAAAAACAAAGGGTAAACTAGGTAATATGTACAAGTTTTTATGAAATGTGGATGAATGAGGTTAGGGCCACAGCCTTTATTTATATCTAAGTTAGAAAGACAACTGAAAATGTCTTCTTCCTGAATTGCTACATTATGAATATTAACGGGAGTATTACTGTTGTTAAATGAAGTATCAATATTATCGTCCTGAAAATTAGTGTACACAGATTCAAAGTAATCAGCAAAAAGATTACTAATATCATTCCCATTGAAGGCATTAACATCATTAAGTTGCATTGAGTTAGGTAGACAGTTATCGTTCCTAAGTTTTTTTGTGTGATTCCAGAATGATGATACATTTGATTTTAAATTATTTTCAATATAACTAATATAGTTACGATAATCAATATCTGACTTACTTTTAACTCTTTGCCTTAGCACACTAGAAGAATTATAGTCATTGATGTCACCATATGCCTTCCACTTTTTATGAAATTTATTTTTTTCTTTAATGATTTTAATTAGTGATTTAGAAAACCATTTCGGATACTTTCTAATTTGTTTATTGTATATAGGACAGTAAGCATCTAAGAGGCTATATAAAATATCGTAGAATGTTTTTACGTTTTCGTTTATATTACTGTTATGAAATTTTAAATCCCAATTTACAGATCAGAGTTCATAAATTATGTTTTCGTAGTCGCATTTTTTATAATTATAGTTAGGAATATATTTATTATATAAAGATTTAAAATTGTTAAGAAAAAGATCAATTTCTAAAGCAGGGTGATATGCATCTAACTTTCTAATCGGATGTGAACATTTTGCAATATTAAGATTTAATAAAGATAAAATAAGGTCTAAGACGCAATTTAAGTGATTTCGGATGTTGTTATACTGTGTTAAGTTACATAGTGATATTATGTTTATTAAGTTTGTATAAGTTTCCGATTGTCTGGATGGATATGGTGTCAAATTGTTATCATGGGATTGTATCCAGTCAATTTCAGGTAAATTGTAATTACCGACAACTATTATATTTGTAGTAGGAAACTGAAAAACTATATCACTTATTTTATTGAAATGACTGTTGTAGGTCTCGATATCAGCTGTTGGTGGTAGGTAGACACAACATAAGTGAAGTTTTTTGAAGTTCGAGCTGGATATAGTCACCCATAAGTCTTCGGCAAGTGAGAACCACTCTAAATTAAAACTAGAGTAATATTTTTTGGACACGAGAACTAATACATTACCGCCTTGTTTAACATTTGGAATGTCACGATCTCTTCTATAAATGGAGTATTTGTTAGGATCACAGATCTCACTATCACTTATTGAGTTATTTAACCAAGTCTCACTTAAACAAATAATGTCATAGTTACTCGATGAAATTTCGCTGTATAATGTACGTAATTTAGTTTTTAATCCTCTTACATTTTGATAGTAAATGTTAATCATTACAGGTGACGACTCAAATAGAAAATATGGAAGAATGTTTTTATTTGATTTTGACCAAATCATCTTAGAATTAATAAGTAGAACTGGTGAATTGTCCTGCTTCCTTACAAAAATTCTGCTGTTCCTAACCAAAACATACTTGAAACTATTATTACGTGCACATTCCTTAGTTTTGGATAACAGTAATTTGTTTTTGGGACTCAGATGGTCATTTACGTAGATTTTTGTTTTTGAATCAAATTTTAGTTGGCTTGCATCTAGATTTTTATGTTGACGAGCGCATGCTAAGAATTTGTCACGTTTTAGATTTGATACAAACCGTACAGTAGTATGTTTAGGGACATTTGGAGAATGATGGAATGAAACCCTGTGGAGAGCATCCAAATCTTGCTCAGTGATGGGACAATGAATTACAGTACCCAGGTTGCAAATAACATTGATGAGGTTTTCTGTGGGTTTCTCCGGGATGCCGATGATTTCAAGATTATTGGATCTTCATCTTTGATCATAATCATCTACTTTAGCACGTAATAGTTCGCACTCTGCCTTCAGGGGTGCTATTAAATTTATTGTTTTGGTCCAATCTTTGATTTTGGATTCAAAATCATCGATTTTACTGCAGCAAAAATCAATAGATTTTTTAAGATCACGTAGTGAATCCATAATTTCCGAAAGCCAGATCAACGTGAGGGGTGTTGTCTACCGGTGTGAGTGGCCGTGGTGATTTTTTGCATTTGGTACAAATCTAGCACAGAGACTTATTCGTTGAGAGTGTTTGTTTCTCAGCAGCCGTGAGTACTAAGCAGTTGACATGGTAGGCTAATTGACAGGAGCCAGCACATATCACTGTAGCATCTCCTCTATTTGCTTTGGTGTTGCAGTGGTTGCATATCAAAACCATCTTAAAAATTAGTAAAAATATTACCTTGAAGAAGATTTAAGTAACTTTTTTTTTATTACTTAACAGGATGAACCCAATACAAGTAAATGAACAATAAACAAGTATTACAAGTCACAGATTGTTATACAACGAGCACATTCCATAAATAGGTGACTTAACCAAAACATTAGAATGACACAAAGGCAAGTAGGAATGTTACGTGTACGAGATGTTGATCTGGGGACATGAAACGATAATTTGTTCAATAAGTACGGACAATCTATATTATTGCCTACAATTTTGTCTATCGTAGTTAATGCAATACTTTTATGCCTATCTTCAACTGATTGGACAGAGAATTTTTCTAATAATAAGCGTTGCTCAAATCCTCTTTCCGGGTAAACAGAGAATCTTTTGAACCAAAGATACTTTAGAAAGCGACGCTGATCTTGTTTAATATTAGTTCTATGGGTGTTATATGGCGAATACCAGATAAGAATAGCATATTCCAACTTAGAGCGAACAAAAGCGTAATACAAAATTTTTAAGGTATCGACATTAAAAAACGATTTACTATTACGTATAATAAAACCAAGTGTTTTATTACATGATAATAATGTTTCCGTTATGTGCATAGTAAAAGTTAGGTTTTGTTCGAATGTAACGCCTAAATCTTTTTTATACAAACATCTCTTTAAAGGCACTGACTCTATAACGTAAATGAAAGTAATTGGATTTCTTTTACGAGTAAGGGTCATAAATGAGCACTTATCTATATTTAAAGGTAAATTAAACTCTTCACACCACAATTGTTTACAATTAAAATTTTTCTGTAATTCATTACAATCATGTAGATTATGTATTTCCATATAGATCTTAATATCATCGGCATATAAAAGAATATTACAATTAACATTATCACATATATCGTTAATATATAACAAAAATAAAAAGGGCCCTAGGTTAGAACCCTGTGGGACCCCTGATTTAGCTGTATACCCTAAGCTCTTATGACCATTGTACATTATATATAATGACCGATTCGCTAAGTACGATTTAAATTTTTTTGTTAGTAACGTGTTGAAACAAAAGTTTTCCATTTTTACAAGTAAAATATCGTGATCGATTGGAGAAATTAGTATAGATGACATCAAGTTGGCCGTTTCTATCCAGAATTTCTGAGGCTTGCTGCGTAAATGTACATAAATTAGTAACGGTGGACCGCATTGGGATAAATCCGTGCTGGTGTACAGAAATGTATTTATGACTTTGCGGAAATATATCTTAATATATTATAATTTAGAAAAGTTTAGCAAAGTTCGATATTATACTAATTGGCCTGTAATTGTTGACCAAAGACGGATCGCCAGATTTTAGGATAGGGCACACTTTCCTTTGTTTCCATATTAACGTTCCAGTCGAAACACATAATCTAAAGATAAAAATTAATGGATTAGTTAAAACAGATATGCAGTCCTTAACACAAAAGAGTGTGCTGTCAAGACGGTCGCACGTGTTTTTTATTGCTCTGTAATTTTTGCCTTTTTATGTGGTGTTTTTTGTGCTAATTCTATTTTGACTTTGGGTATCTTAAGTGTAAGGTGTCGAAGTGTATGTGAGTGACTCTGTATCCAAAAACAAGTGAGTCTGTTCCAATTGTTTTTTATTTTTTTTTAATATGATGTTGCTTATTTATTCTATTCTTTTTTCATAAGTTATTTCTCAACAAGTTTGCACGAATTAACGTGACTTGTCTCAGTGATACACTCGTCAGTGGCGTACCAAATATTTTTATTTACTTTAGCTCTTTGTTTTGTTAGGTATTCATATTATATTTTTAGCTGGTAGGCTTATATTTCGATCGCCCGTTTCTTCATTTTCAGTAACAATTTTCTGCTCTATTGTCGACATTTCCGTGGTCCTACTCCCGTATGTTTGTATCCTAAGCCGTGACGGACCGCACTGGCACTACCTTTCCGTCTTGTGTCCTCTGTGTTTCATTCGCGTACATTTTAGCCTTAGGATTTTATTTACTATTTTAGCTATAAATTTTTATTTCTTCACTATTGTTATGAAGAAAAATGTCTACTTGTGGTAAATGTAGGTACAAAAGAACAGACCAATCTATAATATCATGCGAGGGCACTTGTGGTTTATCTTTTCATATAAATTGTGTTAATATTGATGAAAAACATTTTGAATTTATATCGAAATGTAGTAATCTTCTTTTCTTATGTGATGTATGTAAAAGATCATGTGAAATAATTGATAGGTCTGTTCCTTCTAATTTAAAACAAATACAAGATAACCTGTCGAAATTAATGAAAAACAATGTTGCTGATAGTTTAGGTTTACTTTTTAATTCTTTGCAAAGTGATCTTAATAGCAAATTTATTGAGTTGAAAGATGAATTACAAAATAGTCGGGACTGCAAAGTCAAAGAATTGTGTGAAAAAGTTATTATTCCACCGAACTCTGAAGCAAAGAGTTATTCGAAAGCAGTGAAAAATAAAAATTATGAACCCCCATTAATTATAAAGCCCTTATCTGGAACTCAAAAATCAATTAAAACTAAATCAGATATATTAAAATTTGTGAATCCAATTGAATCTAATATTAATATCACCAGTATTAAAAGCAAGCGGGGCGGGAGTGTATTAATCAGCTGTGAGGATAAGAATAATGTTACAAAATTGAAAGAGTTAGCGAGTGAGACAATGAGCAAGGATTATGAGATTAAACAATTACCACTACTGAATCCTAGACTCAAAATTGTTGGAATGTCAGAGAATTTAGAAACCCAAAAGTTCTTAAACTATATGCTAAATCAAAACAGAACTAGCTTCTCAGAAAAGAGTAGTTGTGAGGTAATCTCAATTAAACCCCTGAAGAAAAATAACAATCTGTTTCAAGCTCTAATTCAAGTAGATCGCAATACCTATTATGCACTTTTAAATTCTGGTAAGGTAGTTGTAGGATATGATTATTGTTCGGTTTACGATGCCATTGATGTACGAAGATGCTATAACTGTTGTGGGTTCCATCACACTGCAGCACAATGTACAAAAAAAAGCCCTACATGTCCGAAATGTGCAGAATCTCATACTCTAAGCAACTGTACATCTGTCACATTAAAATGTGTCCACTGTTTGCAAATGAAGGATCATAAGACCGAAATCTGTTGTGATCATGCTGTGTGGGATCCTGATTGTCATGTGTATCAGGAAACACTTAAAAGATTTAAAAATTATGTACTTGGTGAAGCATAGCAACTACAGGATGTATCTGTGAGTGAACCCACTAACGCTTCTAGGAATGAACCTTCAAATAATTTTAACTGCTACTATCAAAATGTTAGAGGCTTAGGAGGCAAAGTTACTGATTTATACGTTAATTCACTAACATATCCGAGCTTCCAAATATATGCTCTTACAGAAACATGGTGCCATTACTACATCTCGAATTCGGAACTTTTTGATTCCAATTATTTTAACGTATTTCGAACTGACAGAAATTTTAATCTTACGAATACTACAAGGGGGGGTGGTGTCTTATTAGCTGTAAAAAAAGATTTTTCGGCATATAAAATTGATATCAACACTTTTAGTGACAAATTTAACGAAATTCCACATATTGACATATTGCTTGTCAAAATACTTCTAGATCATAGTACTCTTTACATCTTAGTGATATACATTCCTCCCTCTTGCTCCAATAATGATTATAATATTTTGTTTGAGTCTCTTTCTACTTTAGATTTTCTTTATAATTCTAATTGTATAATATTTGGCGATTTCAATATGCCATTCTACGTGAATTGCCATTATGGTGAATCAGGGTCCACTCTATATAACACCTTTATTAATTTTCTTCAATTTTTTGATTGGACTCAATACAATTTTACGAAGAACGGCGATGGTAAAATTTTAGATTTCGTAATAAGCAACAATAATTGTAAAGTAATGCGTTTTGACGATAGCATTGTAAAAGAAGATCGCTACCATCCTTCCTTATCCATAGAATTATCTATCAGGAGTAAAACTACATTGAAATGCACTACTAATCCTGGTCTAAATTATAAAAAAGCAAATTTTCCTGTACTGTATAGTGAATTGGCCAACATCAATTGGGAGTTTTTAAATGAATTTAATGACGTTAATACAACAGTTGAAGCATTCTATAACTCGCTTAACAATATTTTACGTAATAACGTTCCTTTAAAAAAATACTGTTCTAAATCTTACCCGCCATGGTACACTGGCTCAATTATACGTAAAATAAGAAAAAAACATAAACTTTGGTCCAACTATAAAAAATCGCAGTCAGAGGAAGAAAAATCAAAATTTCAAACGATAAGAGCCCAAATTAAGTCTGAAGTTAATGAATCGTACACTGTTTATTGTGAAAAAATGCAAAATAAGATTTTCGATGAACCCAAAAATTTCTGGTCTTTTATAAACAAGAAAAGAAATTCTACCTCCATGCCGAACGTCCTAACATACAATAATAAAATTCTAGAGGATCCTCAATCTATTGTAGATGCATTTGCTCATTACTTTTCCTCGTCTTTTAACAAAAATAATAATAACAATATTAATTCTTCAACAGCTAATACATCTCCCTCTTTTTCCAGTCTATTTATAACATCTGTCAGTGAAGATGATGTACGTAATGCTATTAAGAAACTAAAACCAACAATGACTATGGGACCTGATGAAATACCTTCTTTTATTATAAAAGATTGCGCTTTTGTTTTTGTTTTTCCATTAACATTAATTTTCAATTTAATTTTACGTCATTGCACTTTCCCTGAAATATGGAAACTCGGGAGATTAAATCCCATATTTAAAAAGGGCGATAGAAATAACATTGTTAATTATAGACCAATAGCAATTATTTCTAATTTCAGTAAAGTGTTTGAAATATTGCTGCATGATAAAATATACAACCACGTTTCAAAACTTTTATCGCCTAATCAACATGGATTTATTAGAGGCAGATCCACAGCGACAAATCTCATATGCAAAACCCAGTTCATAAGTGAAGCAATAGATGAACGTAGTCAGGTGGACGTTATTTACACCGATTTTTCTAAAGCGTTCGACAAGATCGATCATTCCATCTTATTGGTGAAATTGCAATCTATGGGCTTCTCCGATAACCTAATCGAACTAATAACATCTTACCTGCAAAATAGACACCTGTATGTGAGTACGCATGGTTTCAAATCTGATAATTTCGTGCAAAGTACTGGGGTGCCACAGGGCTCTGTGCTTGGGCCCCTACTATTCATTATTTTTATTAATGACATTACGACTGATATCAATGTGGAATACCTAATGTATGCTGATGATTTAAAATTATTTTGCAGAATATCTACAATTGAAGACTGTATGAACCTACAAACAAATATTAATATAATTAGAAATTGGTGCAATGACAACAATCTACATCTTAATATCAGCAAATGCAATGTTATGTCTTACACCACGAAACATCAAAAAATCACTTATAATTACACCTTAGATGGCAATTCAATTTGTAGGCCAAATCACATATCTGATTTAGGAGTCATTTTTGAGCCTAAGCTAATGTTTAATAAACATGTCGAAACCAGAGTTTCCACGGCATTTCAATGTCTTGGTTTTATTATTAGAAACTCACAAATGTTTCAAAATGTAGAGATACTAATTCGATTGTTTACAACCCTAGTAAGACCACATTTGGAATTTTGCTCGGTAGTTTGGAACCCTATTACTAATAATATGATAGATCAAATTGAAAGAGTCCAAAGAAAATTCATAAAAGCAGCCACATTTATATTGAATGGCACATATCCAGCAAGAGGTATCCCGCAATGTATATTATTAAAATCGTTCAACTTGAATTTCTTATATCAAAGAAGAAATATGCATGCAACTATCATTTTGCTTAAAACTGTCACTGGTATTATTGATTGTGCATTCATTCTACATAATATACACTTTAAAGTCCCCAGATTGTCGTCAAGATATAGTCTCACATTCTATTTGCCCCCTTCTAGATCGAATACGTTGGTTAAATCACCCATTCACCATATGATTCAGTCATACCTTAAAATTCAAAATCATGTAGATATCTTTAATTCCAACGTTCGTGATATTAAAAATTGTATTTACTTCTTTTAATTAGTTTCTTCCTACCCCCTAATTGGGCATCTGCCTGTCGGGTAGTGTAAAATAATAATAATAATAATAATAATAATAATAATAATAACTAAGAAACTCGGTATCTGATCAATCCCAGCTGTCATTGAGCATTTTAGATTACGTGCTGCTGAAAGGATGTCACTGTCTGAAATAATTCCCATTTTAATATTAACAGAATTACTGAAATGACAATCATTCGAAAGATTCATATTCTGTTTCGGAACATGATCCTCATTAAATACCCTAGAAAAGTGCTTATAAAATAACTTAAGAATTGATTCTGGGTCATCACTGGTTTCACCCTTATAATGAATTAAGCCGGGAATTCTTGAGTTGCCCTTTTTATTGTGCACATAACTCCAGAAACTTTTAGTATCAGAGGCAACATTATTTTCTACTTAATGAATAAATTCTGTAAATGATTCTTTAATCAGTCGTTTAGATAGCGAACGTATCTTTTTATATTCGGACAAATGACAGGCTAAATTTGAGTTTTTATATTTACCATAAAGTTTTGATTTTAATTTCAAATTATGAATTATTTCATGCGTGAACCATGGTGGATAATTTTTGTTACGTTTTTTAATATGATGAATTGTAACACATTGATCTAATATAGTATAGAATAATTCATAAAATTTTTCACAAGCTAGGTCAACATCCGTACACTCATAAACAATTGACCAATTACAATTTAATATCATATCATATAATAAATGGATATTCGTCTTTTTGAAGTTGTAAAGCTTAGAAACATTGTTACTCGAAATGTTAACATTATTAGTACTTAATAAAAATAATTTTAAATGTAAAGCTGGATGAAAAGTGTCTTCTTTAACCAAAGCTATGTTTTCATGTGTTACAGTGCAATGCAAATTAGAAAAAATTAAATCTAACAAGCGTCTATTACAGTTTAATATATCATTGCATTGAAACAGCTGAGAGAAAGCATCGAAATTCAACATGTGCTCATTTAAATTGTCAACTAAGTTATCAGAGCAGAAGTTAGGGATGTTAAAGTCGCCCATTATAAGGACGTTTTGTTCAGAAATACATACAGATTCAAGAAACGTTGTAAGAACATCAAGCGTAAAAATATCAGGTGTAAAAGTTATATAAACTACAAATACAGTTAAATTACAATTTTGTAAGAAAATGCGACAACCAACAATATCAACAAATGACAGTAAAGTCCCTAGATTTCCTGTGTCAATCAATTCGTAGGTGAATTGAGTTCTGAAGGCCAGGAGTACACCCCCACCACAAGAGACGTTGAGCGCTGTAAAATTTCTGTCCTGTCGGAGAACAGTGTAGTACTCAGTTGGAAATATTTCGGAATTACCGATATCAGGGCGTAACCAGGTTTCTGTCAAGGCAATAACATGATATTCGCAATCATAAACAGATGTGTACATGTAATTCATCTTATTGTTTAAGCTGCGGACGTTTTGATAGTAGCATCGAAGTTCTAATTTACTTTCTGCGCCGATGTTTGGCTGTCTAAAAAATGATTGCCGCTGTTTTTCCTTGGGAACCAGAACTTACGAACTGCTATTTCTTCTGGCCACAGCGTCGGTTCTAAGTATTTATCGAGAAGCTCGTACATTACTCCTAGTTTGAAGGAGCAGTAATCCCCTCCATGGTCGATTTTTTGACATATACATCTGGCGTCAAGACTAAAAGTTTTGAGGTATTCCAGGATATCGGTGTCTACGGCATCTTTGTTGGCCACCCGGCTGATGTGAAGCCAAGCCCGTCTTGGAGCACCGAGCAATTTGTTGTCAGTACTAGCCTGAGCTGCTCCCAAGGTGTAGCGCAACTGAGCGGTGCTACGCGTTTTGTCGGATTTACTCGTGCGTTGTTCGGAAGATGTCTCAGCACCAGTGCCAGTTAGTTGCGGCTGCGGCATGGATTGTGACTGAGCACGCTCGCCACGCTCGCCATGTGGAACAGCTGATTTTGACACTTTCGCACTATACAGTGGCTTATTGCTTTTATTAGCTGCTCTACTACGTAGGAATGCATCAGTCAGTGAATTACTTTCAATTGTAGGTTTATCACTGTTTTTAACGCCCTTGTCTTGATTATTTAAAATCACATGTTTTAAAGTGTGAATTTCGTTTTTCAAGTCTAAAATTATCACTTCAAAAGATTTTATTGCTTTACTTACAGCATCATCCACTGCTCGTTGAACAACGGTATTTAAATCTTCTAGATCGATAATTTTATTAGCACTAGTAAGAGATACTTTATTTATATTTTAATAATATTTGAGACATAGACCACGCACAGGCGAGAGAAGAAAAATAAACACGTCCGCACAGATCGACAACTTTTTTATATTTTTGTAAAAAATTATAAAAATATTTGCATCCGCGCCCAAATTTTTAATTATTCATCATATTTTAGCTAAAAGAACACATTGCAACAAAAAAATTGCTATTTCAACTGTGGTAGGTATTCTAGAATCCAGCCCATGTAGCTTAAATATACAACGTATTCATTAAAATGACACCCGAAAATTGAATGTTTATTATCTGATTGGTACCACATTTTGGTCAGTTTCCATGTCCAATGCTAAAATTATCCATAGTATAGATCCTAAAGCATGAATATGAAAGTTTTAACAAAAATATCCATTTCAAGAATATGTAAAATTTGACTTTATTTTTGTAAAAAAATCATATAAATATTTGCTTCTGCGCCCGAATTTTATAAATTCTTCATCAAATTTCAGTTAAAGGTAAACATTGCAACAAGTGAATTGCTATTTCAAGTGTGGTAGGTATTCTAGAATCCAGCCCATGTAGTTTACAATATACAACGTATTCATCAAGAATAGGTAAAATCTGACTTTATTTTTGTAAAAAATCATATAAATATTGGCTTCCACGCCCGAATTTCATAATTCTTCATCATATTTTAGCTAAAAGAAAACATTGTAAAAAGAAAATTGCTATTTCAACTGTGGTAGGTATTCTAGAATCCAGCCCATATAGCATACAACGTATTCATCAAGAATAGGTAAAATCTGACATTATTTTTGTAAAAAATCATATAAATATTAGCTTCCGCGCCCGAATTTTATAATTCTTCACTATATTTTAGCTAAAAGAAAACATTGCAACAAGAAAATTGCTATTACAAATGTGGTAGGTATTCTGGAATCTAGCACATGTAGCTTACAATATACAACGTATTCATCAAGAATAGGTAAAAGCTGACTTTATTTTTGTAAAAAATCATATAAATATTTGCTTTCGAGCCCGAATTTTACAATTGTTCATCATAAATTAGCTAAAAGAAAATATTGCAACAAGAAAATTGCTATTTCAAGTGTGGTAGAAATTCCAAAATCCAGCCCAAGTAACTAACAATATACAACGTATTCATTAAAATGACACCCGAAAATTAAATGTTTATTATCGGATTGTTACCAAGTTTTGGTCACTTTTGCATGTCGAATGCTTAAAACCATCCTTAGCATAGATTCTAAAGCATAAATATGAATGTTTTAACAAAAATATCCATTCCAAGAAAATGTAAAATCTGACATAATTTTTGTAGGAAAATATATAAATATTTGCTTTCGCGCCCGAATTTTATAATTCTTTATCATATTTTAGCTTAAAGAAAACAATGCAACAAGAAAATTGCTATTTTAAGTGTGGTAGGTATTCTAGAATCCAGCCTATGTAGCTTACAATATACAACGTTTTCATTAAAATGACACCCGAGAAATGAATGTTTATTATATGATTGGAACCACGTTTTCGTCACTTTTGTATGTCCAATGCTAAAATTATCCATAGTATAGATCCTAAAGCATGAATATGAAAGTTTTAACAAAAATATCCATTTCAAGAATAGGTAAAATCTGACTTTATTTTTGTAAAAAATCATATAAATATTTGCTTCCGCGCAAGAATTTTATAATTCTTTATCATATTTTAGCTAAAAGAAAACATTGCAACAAGAATATTGCTATTTCAAGTGTGGTTGGTATTCTAGAATCCAGCCCATGTAGTTAACAATATACAAAGTATTCATCTAGAATAGGTAAAAGCTGACATTATTTTAGTAAAAAATCTTATAAATATTTGCTTCCGCGCCCGAATTTTATAATTCTTTATCATATATTAGCTTAAAGAAAACATTGCAACAAGAAAATTGCTATTTCAAGTGTGGTAGTTTGTCTAGAATCCAGCCTATTTAGCTTACAATATACAACGTATTCATCAAGAATAGGTAAAATCTGACTTTATTTTTGTAAAAAATCTTATAAATATTTGCTTCCGTACCCGAATTTTATAATTCTTTATTATATTATAGCTAAAAGAAAACATTGCAACAAGAAAATTGCTATTTCAAGTGTGGTAGATATTCTAGAATAGAGCCCATGTAGCTTACAATATACAACGTATTCATAAAAATGACACCCGCAAATTGAATGTTTATTATCGGACTGGTACCACGTTTAGGTCACTTTTGCATGTCAAATGCTAAAATTATCCATAGTATAGATCCTAATGCATGAATAAAAATGTGTTAACAAAAATATCCATTTTAAGAATAGGTAAAATCTGACTTTATTTTTGTAAAAATCATATAAATATTTGCCTAGGCGCCCGAATTTTATAATTCTTTATCATATTTTAGCTAAAAGAAAACATTGCAACAAGAAAATTGCTATTTCAAGTATGGTAGGTATTCTAGAATCCAGCCCATGTAGCTTACAATATACAACGTATTCATAAAGAAAAGGTAAAATCTGACTTTATTTTTGTAAAAAATCATATAAATATTTGCTTCCACGCCCGAATTTTATAATTTTTCATTATATTTTAGCTAAAAGAAAATATTGCATCAAGAAAATTGCTATTTCAAGTGTGGTAGGTATTCTAGATTCCTGCTCATGTAGCTTACAATATACAACGTATTCATTAAAATAACACCCGAAAATTTAATGTTTATTATCTGATTGGTACCATGTTTTGGTCACTTTTGCATGTCCAATACTAAAATTATCCACAGTATATATCCTAAAGCATAAATATGAATGTTTTAACAAAAATATTTATTTCAAGAATAGGTAAAATCTGACATTATTTTTGTGAAAAATCATATAAATATTTGCTTCCGCGCCCGAATTTTATAATTCTTCATCATATTTTAGCTAAAAGAAAACATTGCAAAACGAAATTTGCTATATCAAGTGTGGTATGTATTCTAGAATCCAGCCCATGTAGTTTACAATATACAACGTATTCATCAAGAATAAGTAAAATCTGACTTTATTTTTGTAAAAAATCATATAAATATTTGCTTACGCACCCAGATTTAATAATTGTTCATCATATTGTAGCTAAAATAAAACATTGCAACAAGAAAATTACTATTACAAATGTGGTAGGTATTCAGGAATCTAGCCCATGTAGCTTACAATATACAACGTATTCATCAAGAGTAGGTAAAATCTGACTTTATTTTTGTAAAAAATCATATAAATAATTGCTTCCACGCCCGAATTTTATAATTCTTAATAATATTTTAGCTAAAAGAAAACATTGTAAAAAGAAAATTGCTATTTCAATTGTGGTAGGTATACTAGAATCCACCTCCTGTAGCTTACAATATACAACTTATTCATCAAGAATAGGTAAAATCTGACTTTATTTTTGTAAAAAATCATATAAATATTTGCTTCCGCGCCCGAATTTTATAATTGTTCATCATATTGTAGCTAAAAGAAAACATTGCAACAAGAAAATTGCTACTTCAAATGTGGTAGGTATTCTAGAATCCAGCCCATGTAGCTTACAATATACAACGTATTTATCAAGAATAGGTAAAAGCTGACTTTATTTTAGTAAAATATCATCATAAAAAACATTGCAACAAGAAAATTGCTATTTCAAGAGTGGTCGTTTTTCTAGAATCCATCCCATTTAGCTTACAATATACAACGTATTCATCAAGAATAGTTAAAATCTGACTTTATTTTTGTAAAAAATCATATAAATATATGCTTCCGCGCCAGAATTTTATAATTCTTCATCAAAATTTAGCTAAAAGAAAACATTGCAACAAGAAAATTGCTATTTCATGTGTGGTAGGTATTCTAGAATCCAGCCCACACAGCTTACAATATACAACGTATATATCAAGAATAGGTAAAATCTGATTTTATTTTTGTAAAGAATCATATAAATATTTGCTTCCGTACCCGAATTTTATAATTCTTCATTACATTTTAGCTAAAAGAAAACATTGCAACAAGATAATTGCTATTTCAAGTGTGGTAGGTATTCTAGAATAGAGACCATGTAGCTTACAATACAAATACAACATATTCATAAAAATGACACCCGAAAATTGAATGTTTATTATCGGAGTGGTTCTAAGTTTAGGTCACTTTTGCATGTCTAATGCTAAAATTATCCGTAGTGTAGATCCTAAAGCATGAATAAAAATGTGTTAACAAAAATATCCATTTCAAGAATAGGTAAACACGCCCGAATTTTATAATTCTTCATAATATTTTAGCTAAAAGAAAACATTGTAAAAAGAAAATTGCTATTTCAATTGTGGTAGGTATACTAGAATCCACCTCCTGTAGCTTACAATATACAACTTATTCATCAAGAATAGGTAAAATCTGACTTTATTTTTGTAAAAAATCATATAAATATTTGCTTCCGCGCCCGAATTTTATAATTGTTCATCATATTGTAGCTAAAAGAAAACATTGCAACAAGATAATTGCTATTTCAAGTGTGGTAGGTATTCTAGAATAGAGACCATGTAGCTTACAATATACAACATATTCATAAAAATGACACCCGAAAATTGAATGTTTATTATCGGAGTGGTTCTAGGTTTAGGTCACTTTTGCATGTCTAATGCTAAAATTATCCATAGTGTAGATCCTAAAGCATGAATAAAAATGTGTTAACAAAAATATCCATTTCAAGAATAGGTAAACTCTGCCTTTTTTTTTGTTAAAATCAAATAAATATTTGCTTCCGCGTCCGAATTTTAAAATTCTTTATCATATTTTAGCTAAAAGAATACATTGCAACAAGAAAATTAGTATTTCAAGTGTGGTAGGTATTCTAGAATCCAGCCCATGTAGCTTACAATATACAACGTATTCATTAAAATATCACCCGGAAATTGATTGTTTATTATCTGATTGGTACCATGTTTTGGTCACTTTTGCATGTCCAATGCTAAAATTATCCATAGTATAGATCCGAAAGCATGAATATGAATGCTTTAACAAAAATATCCGTTTCAAGGGTAGGTAAAATCTGACTTTATTTTTGTGAAAAATCATATAAATATTTGCTTCCGCGCACGAATTTTATAATTCTTCATCATATTTTAGCCAAAAGAAATCATTGCAACAAGAAAATTGCTATTTCAAGTGTGGCAGGTATTCTAGAATCCAGCCCATGTAGCTTACAATATACAACGTATTCATTAAGAATAGGTAAAATCTGACTTAATTTTTGTAAAAAATCATATAAATATTTGCTTCCGCGCCCGAATTTTTAAATTTTTCATCATATATTAGCTAAAAGATAACATTGCAAAAAGAAAATTGCTATTTCAAGTGTGGTGGGTATTCTAGAATCCAGTCCATGTAGCTTATTATATACAACTTATTCATCAAGAATAGGTAAAATCTGACTTTATTTTTGTAAAACATCATATAAATATTTGCTTCCGCGTCCGAGTTGTATAATTCTTCATCATATTTTAGCTAAAACAAAACATTGCAACAAGAAAATTGCTATTTCAAGTGTGGTAGGTATTCTAAAATCCAGCCCATGTAGCTTACAATATACAACGTATTCATTAAAATGACACCCGAAAATTGAATGTTTATTATCTGACTGTTACCACGCTTTGGTCACTTTTGCATGTCCAATGCTAAAATTATCCATAGTATAGATCCTAAAGCATGTATAAGAATGTTTTAACAAAAATATCCATTTCAAGAACAGGTAAAATCTGACTTTATTTTTGTAAAAAATCATATTAATATTTGCTTCTGCCCTCGAATTTAATAAATTCTTTATCATATTTTAGCTAAAAGAAAACATTGCAACAAGAAAATTGCTATTTCAAGTGTGGTAGGTATTCTAGATTCCTGCCCATGTAGCTTATATTATGCAAAGTATTCATTAAAATAACACCCGAAAATTTAATGTTTATTATCTGATTGGTACCATGTTTTGGTCACTTTTGCATGTCCAATGCTAAAATTATCTATAATATAGATCCTAAAGCATGAATATGAATGTATTAACAAAAATATCGATTTCAAGAATAGGTAAAATCTGACTATTTTTGTAAAGATCATATAAATATTTGCTTCCGCGCTCTAATTTTATAATTCTTCATCATATTTTAGCTGAAGGAAAACATTGCAACAAGGATATTGCTATTTCAATTATAGTAGGTATTCTAGAATCCAGCTCATATAGTTTACAATATACAACGTATTCATCAAGAATAGGTAAAATCTGACTTTATTTTTGTAAAAAATCATATAAATAATTGCTTCCGCGCCTGAATTTTATAATTCCTCATCATATTTCAGCTAAAGGAAAACATTGCAACAAACACTTAAAATAGCAAATTTTTTGTTGCGATGTTTTCTTTTAGCTAAAATATGATGAAGAAATCAAAAATTCGGGCGCGGAAGCAAATATTTATATGATTTTTTTACAGAAATAAAGTCAGATTTTACCTATTCTAGAAATGGATATTTTTGTTAAAACATTCATATTCATGCTTTATGATCTATACTATGGATAATTTTATCATTAGACATGCAAAAGTGACCAAAACGTGGTACCAATCAGATAATAAACAATCAATTTTCAGGTGTCATTTTAATGAATACGTTGTATATTGTAAGCTACATGGACTGGATTCTAGAATAACTACCACAATTGAAATAGCAATTTTCTTGTTGCAATGTTTTCTTTTAGCTAAAATATGATAAAGAATTATAAAATTTAGGCGCGAGGGCAAATATTTATATGACTTTTTACAAAAATAAAGTCAGGTTTTACCTATTCTTGATGAATACGTTGTTTCAAGAATTCTATAATACCTACCATACTTGAAATAGCAATTTTCTTGTTGCAATGTTTTCTTTTAGCTAAAATATGATGGTGAATTATAAAATTCAGGCGCGGAAGCAAATATTTATATGAATTTTTTCAAAAATAAAGTCAGATTTTACCTATTCTTGAAATGGATATTTTTGTTAAAACATTCATATTCATGCTTTAGGATCTATACCATGGATATTTTGAAGCATTGAACATGCAAAAGTGACCAAAACGTGGTACCAATCAGACAATAAACATTCAATTTTCAGGTGTCATTTTAATGAATACTTTGTATATTGTAAGCTACATGGGCTGGATTCTAGAATACCTACCATATTAAAATAGCAATTTTCTTGTTGCAATGTTGTCTTTTAGCTAAAATATAATAATGAATTATAAAATTCAGGCGCGGAAGCATATATTTATATGATATTTTAGATAAATGATGTCAGATGTTACCTATTCGTGAAATGGATATTTTTGTTAAAACATTCATATTCATGCTTTAGGATCTATACTATGGATGCTTTATGCATTGGACATGCAAAAGTGACCAAAACGTGGTACCCATCAGAAAATAAACATTCAATTTTCAGGTGTCATTCATATTCATGCTTTAGGATCTATACTATGGATGGTTTTAAGCATTGGACACGCAAAAGTGACAAAAACGTGGTACCAATCAGATAATAAACATTCAATGTTCGGGTACCATTTTAAAGAATACGTTGTATATTGTAAGCTACATGGGTTGGATTATAGAATACCTACCACACTTGAAATAGCAATTTTCTTGTTGCAATGTTTTCTTTTAGCTAAAATATGATGAAGAGTTATAAAATTCGGGCGCAAAAGCAAATATTTATATGATTTTTTACAAAAATAATGTCAGATTTTACCTATTCTTGAAATGGATATTTTTGTTAAAACCTTCATATTCATGCTTTAGGATCTATACTATGGATGGTTTTAAGCATTGGACATGCAAAAGTGACCAAAACGTGGTACTAATCACATAATAAATATTCAATTTTGAGGTGTCATTTTAACGTCAACGAGGGCTTGTACTTCACTGCACAACCCCTCTGTTACAACTGGCGCTGCGGACAGGATCTAGTTAAATAGAACTAGATTATTACAGACCGACTGAATTATATTAATTTAACGCTTATTTAACGAAAATGGGCCAGAACGATATTGTACCGGTAACAACCACTAAAACCACGACAGTAGCACCCTCGACCGTTTCAGCGAGTACAAGTATAACCACCATCGTTTCACCGATTGAGAATCCGACCGCTCCCCCTCACACGTCCATCGCAATGCCATTTGCCAACCAATTTTATCAGTATCCCCCGCCTAACGTCCAACGATTTTCGGCAGGTCCAAGCTACCAACCGTTCTCTTACCATATGCCAAATTATTTCAATAATGTCAAAGAAATGCCCATTTCATCCGCAGACCACCCTTCACACGCTAGTTCACCACCTTTCACTACAGTATTTAATGATCCTTCTTCAATGTCCGCTCTTAAAACCATTGAAACGTATTCCGGTGGCCCAGAGTAAGAAGCATTCTTAGATAACGTAGCAACAGTTGCAGAGTGTTACCAATGGAACAACAATCAAATTGTAACCGCAATCAAACTGAAACTTAGAGGTGACGCGCAACACTGTTTTTACTCCTTGCCGGGTGACAAGCGTCCGAGTACGATCTCTGAAATGCGCGAATGGTTAATTAGTTTATTTGGGAAAAAAGTAGATCACGCTGTAGCCGAAAGAGAATTTTCAAAATTATACCGCCAAAAAGACGAATCGTTAAGGAAATTCGCATTAAGGTTAGAGATTGCAGCAGCAAAATTGTATCCAAATTCTGGGGGTAATAATATGCTAAGTTTGCGGAACAGAATAAAACGCGAAACTCTAATGATGAGACAATTTCTTGAGGGCCTTGATACACGACTAGCAAATGAAGTATGTCGCATACAGCATTGCGAAACAGTAGAAGAAGCTGTGCCCATTGCTGAGCATTGTGAGGAAGTACTCGCTCGTTTGTTTCGGGAAACGAAAGCAGACGCCCATAAATCGCACGTTAGTACGTTGGCTAAAAATTCGGACACTCCTTCTGCGACAAGTAGTCCCAGAAATACCGTAACTGTACGTCATAATAAGAAAAGTTCAAAATCAGGAACTTTACGCACAGTCCAGCGTTATTTAGCTATGGAAGGTCGTAGCTTTAACTGCGGCAGTGTAGATCACATTTCAAAGAAATGCACGAAGCAAAAACAGACATTATGCTATAACTGTGTAGTGGTAGGGCATCGTGCAGATTCTTCAGCGTGTCCTTTAAACTTAAAGGCTGTCTCGACGACGACCCAACGTCAGACAGATTAAGTAGTACAGTATGCTTAGTTCCACGGGTCGCCGATTATGACCGAGATAGAACAAAGTTAGTAATTTTAAAGGTAGCTGATCGAAATTACACATTTTTAGTTGATTCAAGAGCCGCTGTTTCATTACTAAAACGCAAAGTAGTCGCTGAAAATAAATGGTCAATATTACCATCAGAGGATGTTTTAGTAGATGTTTCAGGTAATCAGTTGAGTAGTGACGGAGTCGTCAATGTTGAAATTAATACTGATTCTGAAAAAAAAAGGCATCGCTTTGTAGTATGTCCGGACGATCTCTTTTTACCATCAAATGGATTGATCGGAGTAGACTTTTTAATTCAACGTAACGTAGTTATCGATTTTGGTAAGAACATTTTTAAAATTAATAGTAAAGTTCTATCTATGTCAGAAATCGATAGGAACAATAAAAATGCAGACGATAGCATAATTACAATTTATGCTAATGTAGAAGGCAGCGAGTGTGCCAATAGTACGGACAACTGTTCGAATCAGTTAGAAAATGTTATAGGCGTAGATATCACGAATTCTAAAATTCAAAGTAGTAGTACGGATTGTGTAACGGAGCACAATCAAATAAACATTTGTAGTGATTTGGTATCGATAGATTCTGTGATCGCCCAGACCGAAAAAGATAACATACCTATTGAACCACATTTGACCGAACCCATTATAATTAATAATAATACGCGCGTTAACATTCAGAAATTTAAATGTAGTAATTTGAAAAGATTTGTCGCACGTTCAAAGTATCATGTAACAATACCAGCGCGGCACACAGCTGTGAGTGAAATAATGCTGAACACGCGAATTCCAGACGCGACGTACGTACTTGAACCCACAGAGATTGATATACCGGGTGTTTTAGTAGCACGTACTGTTTTTCGTAAAGAACAAAATTCAAAATTATTTGTAAATATTATAAACACAGGTCCGACCGAAGTTAAGTTGTCAGCCCGAATACCATTAGGTATAGCAGTAGTGGCAGTAGAAGAAGAAGAGAATGATGTCGAAAATTATCGAAGCGTAAATGTGGTGAGCGGAGGTCAGCCTCATAAGTTTAATTTAGACCATTTACCGATCGGCGAACGAAATAAATTCCAATCCTTTTTAAATGAATATGCTGATATCTTTAAATTAAAAGACACACTATTAAGTAAGACATCTCTGGTGACACACCGTATACTCATGAGCACTGAGATACCGGTCACTAGAGCTCCTTATCGTGTACCATTCAGTCGTCGCCAAGTCATGAAAGATTTAATTGATGACTTGTTAGAAAATAAAATCATACAACCTTCTATTAGTCCATATTCCGCCCCTGTAGTTTTAGTAGAAAAGAAATCAATTGAGGGTGAAAGTTCATTTAGATTTTGTATTGATTACCGCGAATTAAATAAAATAACTAAACGAGATTATTTCCCTATTCCAAATTTACAAGATACTTTGGATCAATTAGGTAAAGCTGCTCGTTTCACCACCCTCGATTTAACTAAAGGCTATTGGCAAGTAGAAATGGATCCGAGAGATAGAGAAAAAACCGCATTCTCTGTTCCTTGGGGCCATTACGAATGTAACAGAATGCCTTTCGGTTTGATAAATAGCCCGAATACATGGCAGCGACTGATGTACACAGTGTTATCAGGTTTGACGGTGACCCAATGCTTTGTCTATTTGGATGATATCATTTGCTTTAGCGCAGATAATTTAGATGAACATATCGAGAGATTAAAATTAATTTTTGATCGGCTACGAGAAGCAAATTTAACTTTGAATCCAGCAAAATGCAAATTTATGCTCGATGAAACCAAGTACCTGAGTCACATAGTGAGTAAAGACGGCGTGAAACCTGATACGGAAAAGATAAGAGTAGTGAAGGACTTCCCAGTACCTCGTGACGTCACGGAAGTCAGAGCATTTCTTGGCTTAGTGGGTTTTTACCGTCGATTTATTCCAAATTTCGCAAGAGTAGCCTTTCCACTCACAACTTTGACGAAAAAGAATGCTAGATTTGTATGGTCTGACGAGGCGGAAGGGGCGTTTATCCACCTTAGAAATTTATTAACGCAGTCATCGATATTAAAATATCCTGACTTTAACAAACCTTTTATCTTATGTCCGGATGCATCTGCTTTTGCAATTGGAGTAGTTTTAAGCCAAGAGCATGATGGACATGAAATGCCGGTTGCGTATGCGAGTCTTCAACTTAAGCCCGCCGAGCGCAATTATTGCACAACGGAAAGAGAGTGTTTAGCGTTAGTATGGGGAATAAAACATTTCCGATGTTATTTGTATGGTCAAAAATTCATTGTTTATACCGATCATCAACCTCTGAAATGGTTGATGAAAACATCAGAGCCAACAAATCGTTTAATTAGATGGTCATTATTACTTTCGGAACATGACTTTGAAATTCATTATTGTCCGGGAGATAAACATACTAACGCCGATGCACTTTGACGCATTAAGCCTGTACAAATCTTATTTCGCACTAATTATGAACCCATGATATGGGATAGAGACGCTATCAAAATGGCCCAACGGGAAGATAATCAAATAAAAGGTATCACTGACGAAATAAATTCGGAAGGAAATTGTGAATTTTACTTTGATGATGACGGGTTGATTTATAAAAAATCGTACGATGATCGTTTCGAAGACAAGTTAGTTATTCCTTTAAAGTTTCGAAATAATATTTTGAAAGCGTGTCATGATTCTCCATTATCGGGTCATGGTGGCACAGAGAAAATGTTCGAAACAGTTACTTCGCGATTTTTCTGGCCTCACTTGCGTCGCGATGTAATAGAATACGTGCGCAAATGCGTATCATGTTCACAAAGGAAAACGTCACCGCATTTACGACCTGCCCCACTGAAAAAGTTTCAGTCGGTAACACGACCGTTTGAGCGGATAGCAATGGATATTGTTGGTCCTCTTGTAACCACTAGCGCTGGAAATAAATATATTCTAACGGTACAAGATGCAGCTACACGTTATCTAGAAGCATTTCCCCTAAAAGTGCAGACCTCTATAACGATGGCAAAAACGTTTGTCAAGGGTATTATCTTAAGACATGGTACGCCCAGACATATACTGACCGACTTAGGGACCAATTTCGTCTCAAAACTGATGAAAGAAATTTGTAACGTACTAAAAATCGAACGTTTGCATACTACCGCTTTCCACCCGCAAACAAACGCAAGTCTCGAGAGAAGTCATCGAACGTTAAAAGATATGCTCTCACATTATATCAATGAGCAGCATACGGATTGGGATGAATGGCTACTATTCGTTGTATCAGCTTTTTGTAGTAGTACACATGTAATGCTTGGTGATAGTCTATTTTTCTTAATGCATGGAAGGGATATCGAACTACCTTTCGATGACCTCTTGAGACCTCTTAGCACTAGATACGATACAGACTCTAATTATGCAGCAGAATTCTTACAATGTTTAAAGTTAGCTCACTCTAAAGCGAGAGAACAGCTGGACAAGAACATTGACTGTGTCCACCGTAACTTTAATAAGCGAGCGGCTAGTGTCAAGTTTCAAATGGGAGACCGTGTATATCTGTTTACACCAACAGTCAAGGTCGGCACTAGCGCTAAGTTAGCTAAGAAATGGTCAGGTCCGTATCGTATCATTGAAATGCGAGAAGTGAATGCGGTAATTAAAGAAATTTTCGGACGGAAACAAATGACGGTGCATGTGAACCGATTAAAACCTTGTTATTTAACGACCGATGACTTAAAACTTGACGATACGTCAGAGCCAATTGAGTCGACCACTGAAAATGCAGATACTGATGGTATTAACCCTATTATCCCTTGGTCCTCTCAACCGATTATCCCGCAGGATTCCTTAGAGTCAACCTGCAGTAGTACTAATGATAGTTTATTCACAGAGAGTAGAGCCAGTACAACTTTACAGTCTTACAGTGGTACCCATAATCAATCACAGAATAGAAGTCGTTTGTCGGACACCAGCACCACTAACTCGAGTACTGACACCGTCGTGGAAACAGCGCCTCGGCCCCGATACGCAACTAGAAGCCACGGAGCTGTCGCTGACCACTCGTGGATCCTCAACACACGGATCTAATTACAAAAAGACTATCACATTAGAGTAGTAAAGTTATTCATCAGAATGCTAAAGTTATATGTAGTTTTTGTTGTAGTTTTAAGATTACTTGTATTAGACTATGGGCTGAACTGATTGCTTTCGATTGCGCAGACCCAGAAGTGGAAGTATCCAAGATCTCGCTGTTAGATATTAAACCTTGTCGTGACCCGAAGAATAGCTCAGAAGAGATTCCAACGAAAATCCAGTTACTGCAAGAACGACGGTACACAGAAGTGCATGTATATAGCTGCTTAGTGATTGTGCAGCAGTTGATCGAGCATTGCGGCATGCACTCACACACCAGCGCAGTAGCAGGCGGATTAGCCCGATACGTCCATTACATAAAGGCCGACAGCTGTTCCGAAGCACACCAATTTCAACGCTTAGATCTCTCAGGGTTAGGAGCTGGAATTATCTCTACTTTGACTTTAAACGGAACTACTGAAATGTCAACGACGGCGTTCGATACACCCTTAATGGCATTACATACGAAGACGTGATCGTTAGCGCCGCTATCACCATCAAATTATTCGACTATCTCGCCATTGCCGACGTCGAAGAAAATGCCGTTCGACTGCGTACAGGCACAGTATGTATGTACTCCAAAAATTATTGTTTTGACGATGTAACAGGTGAAGTGACCTGGGAAGCCGACCAGTTGGACCGATGCTATGAGCGAGGTATGGACGTACTATACGAAGGTCCAGCCACAATTCTAAAGATCAACAGTACCGGTACTAAGTACATCATGGTAGAGGCCCATGATACGGTTTTCGCCTTGAGGTTATTGTCCGTTGAATTGTTATGCCATCAGCGGGCATGGCGTACAGAGCAGAATAGATTGATAGTTATTTTTGAATCCTCGCTTGGCTTCTATTTTCAGAAATCAAGAAGAGTGACCCACAATACCGACATCATGGCACAGGTTCTCAGTAAGTTGCTGTTCCTAGAGATCGCTTTCAAGCAACAGGCTAGAGAGCTCGTGTACGACGCCATTATGAAGAGATGCCATCTACGTGAAAACATCCTCAAAAACCGTATCATGCTAGCCTTAGAAAAGCCGGATATTGTCAGCGGCCTCGTGAAGGAAGCAGCCGGGCATATGGGTCGAGTGATGGGCGAAGTTTTGTACATAATTCGTTGCAGTGCTAAAGTAGTAGACTTCAGAAAAACGGACTTCTGCTATCAAGAGCTGCCAATAGTTTACAAGAATGAGAGCAAGTTCATGGCCCATCTCACTCGTATAATTCAGGACCATGGGACGCAGGTCGACTGCAGAACTAAATTGCCAGTTATGTTCCACCTGGAAGGCAAATGGTTCCAAATTGCCCCCGAACTTACAAGAACGCAGCCCGATCCTATAGTCCTCGACGCTAACGATCCCAGCGACGTAATGCCAATGACGAAGATAGCCCCGATCAGCGCTAATGGAGTGTACAGTAAGCAGGACATGGAAGAGTTCCAACGCACACTCTTGTTCCCACAGGAGCGACGCGCCGTAACTAACGTAATCACGAGAAGGGTCACGGAAGTTCAAGTAGATAGCCAGGATTACCACTTGCCCAATGTATTCAGCCAAAGCGAGTTCGCCAAGAAGGCATGGAGTGCTGCAGCGGAAGTGTGGGGTTTCTTATCATATATGGGAAACCTTTTCTCGGTTCTGATGCTTCTGTACACTCTGTACGCGCTGATAAGGTACGTAGCAAACGTAGTGTTAAACTTACTGAGTTTAAGGAAGGCGGTCACTCCCGATCAACCCCCTCGGAGATGGTTCCTGTTCGCCAGTTTGTGGAATGCCTTAACTACGCGATACCTAATTGACTTGGCACGTCAACAAACACCTAACCAGGTCGCGGAGACCGAGCCTCCACCAATCTACCCGGATCTCCCAATAACAGTAGCTCAGCAACCCAGTGGTTCTTCCGCCAACCTCGACATTCTGCGCCAGCCCATAGTCTAGTTTGTTTTGTATACCACTACCAAGTTGAATGAAATTCAGCTAGACTCGACTTTGAATTCCACTCACAGTCGAGTTTAGAGGGGAAGATAGTGTAACGGATGTGAGTTCAATTAGCAAAAATTGTTAGCGTAGGTGGTTGATTGAACACGCTATCCGCTGCAGAGTGCTGGCACGTGGCTGGGTGGCTTCCGCAGTTCGATGACATTCGATAAGTTGGCAAAAACGGTGGAATACTCCCAAGCGATATGTCAGCAGTTTGATTCGACTTGGTGGAAGATCAAAAATTTGCGAGCATTCTCACATCGGGTGTCGCAAATCACGGTCGTGGTTACGATAATTAGTAGTAATTTAATTTCAGTGGAATTGTTCATTTAGTTTACTTTAAAATTTATTGTTAGTATTTAAGTTATTGCAATTTGGACTTTATAATTTTTAATTTTTAATAAAAATTATTAAACGTCGAAGCTTAAAGAGTAGTGTCTTTTGAAGTGCTCATTTTCACCTTCCACCCGCATCTACCCAGAGTACAGCATCAACGAAGGACAGCAGTGAACAGGTAAGTATAAACTTACATTCTTTGAACAGTCCTGCATAATTCAGTACGTCAACGAGGGCTTGTACTTCACTGCACAACCCCTCTGTTACACTATTTTCTTGTTGCAATGTATACTTTTAGCTAAAATATGATGAAGAATTATAAAATTCGGGCGCGGAAGCAAATATTTATATGATTTTTTACAAAAATAAAGTCAGATTTTACCTATTCTTGATGAATACGTTGTATATTGTAAGCTACATGGGCTGGATTCTAGAATACCTACCACAGTTGAAATAGCAATTTTCTTGTTGCAATGTTTTCTTTTAGCTAAAATATGATAAAGAATTATAAAATTCGGGCGCGAAAGCAAATATTTATATGATTTTATACAAAAAATGTCAGATTTTACCTATTCTTGATGAATACGTTGTATATTGTAAGCTACATGGGCTGGATTCTAGAATACCTAAAACACTTGAAATAGCAATTTTCTTGTTGCAATGTTTTCTTTTAGCTAAAATATAATAAAGAATTATAAAATTCGGGCGCGGAAGCATATATTTATATGATTTTTCACAAAAATAAAGTCAGATTTTACCTACTCTTGAAATGGATATTTTTGTTAAAACATTCATATTCATGCTTTAGGATATATACTATGGATGGTTTTAAGCATTGGAAATGCCAAAGTGACCAAACCGTGTTACCAATCAGATAATAAACATTCCATTTTCGGGTGTCATTTTAATGAATACGTTGTATATTGTAAGCTACATGGGCTGGATTCTACAATACCTGCCACACTTGAAATAGCAATTTTCTTGTCGCAATGTTTTCTTTTGGCTAAAATATGATAAAGAATTATAAAATTCGGGCGCGGAAGCAAATAATTATATGATTTTTTACAAAAATTAAGTCAGATTTTACGTATTCTTGAAGTGGATATTTTAGTTAAAACATTCATATTCATGCTTTAGGATCTATAATATGGATGGTTTTAAGCATTGGACATGCAAAAGTGACCAAAACGTGGTTCCAATCAGATAATAAACATTCAATTTTCGGGTGTCATTTTAATGAATACGTTGTATATTGTAAGCTAGAAGGGCTAAATTCTAGAATACCTACCACACTTGAAATAGCATTTTTCTTGTTGCAATGTTTTCTTTTAGCTAAAATATGATGAAGTATTATAAAATTCGGGCGCAGAAGCAAATATTTATATGATTTTTTACGAAAATAAAGTCACATTTTACCTATTCTTGACGAATTCGTTGTATATTGTTAGCTACATGGGCTGGATTCTAAAATATATAGCACACTTGAAATAGCAATTATCTTGTTGCAATGTTCTCTTTTTGCTAAAATATGATAAAGAACTATGAAATTCGGGCGCGGAAGCAAATATATAATGATTTTTTACAAAAATTATGTCAGATTTCACCTATTCTTAAAATAGATATTTTTGTTAAAACATTCATATTCATGCTTTAGGATCTATACTATGGATGGTTTTAAGCATTGAACATGCAAAAGTGACCAAAACGTGGTACCAATCAGATAATAAACATTCAATTTTCGGGTGTCCTTTTAATGAATACGTTGTATATTGTAAGCTACATGGGCTAAATTCTCGAATACCTACCACACTTGAAATAGCAATTTTCTTATTCCAATGTTTTCTTTTAGCTAAAATATGATGAAGAATTATAAAATTCGCGCGCGGAAGCAAATATTTATATGATTTTTTACAATAATAAAGCCAGATTTTACCTATTCTTGATGAATATGTTGTATATTTTAAGCTACATGGGCTGGATTCTAGAATACCTACCACACTTGAAATAGCAATTTTCTTATTGCAATGTTTTCTTTTAGCTAAAATATGATGAAGAATTATAAAATACGGGCGCGGAAGGAAATATTTATATAATTTTTTACAAAAATAAAGTCAGATTTAACCTATTATTGAAATGGATGTTTTTATTAAAATATTCATATTCGTGCTTTAGGATCTATACTATGGATGGTTTAAAGCATTGGACATGCAAAAGTGACCAAAATGTGGTACCAATCAGATAATAATCATTCAATTTTTGGGTGTCATTTTAACGAATACGTTGTATATTGTAAGCTACATGGACTGGACTCTAGAATACCTACCACACTTGAAATAGCAATAATCTTGTTGCAACGTTTTCTTTTAGCTAAAATATGATGAATTATAAAATTCGGGGGCGGAAGCAAATACTTATAAATTTTTTTACAAAAATAGAGTCAGATTTTTACAGATTCTTGAAATGGATATTTTTGTTAAAACATTCATATTCATGCTTTAGGATCTATACTATGGATGGTTTCAAGCATTGGCCATGCAAAATTGACCAAAACGTGGTACTAATCAGATATTAAACATTTAATTTTTGGGTGTCATTTTAATGAATACGTTGTATATTGTAAGCTACATGGGCTGGATTCTAGAATACCTACCACACTTGAAATAGCAATTTTCTTGTTGCGATGTTTTCTTTTAGCTAAATTATGATGAAGAATTATAAAACTCGGGTACGAAAGCAAATATTTATATGATTTTTTACAAAAATAAAGTCAGATTTTACCTATTCTTGAAATGGATATTTTTGTCAAAACATTCATATTCATGCTTTAGGATCTAGACTATGGATGGTTTTAAGCATTGGACATGCAAAAGTGACCAAAACGTGGTACCAATCAGATAATAAACATTCAATTTTCGGGTGTCATTTTAATGAATACGTTGTATATTTTAAGCTTCATGGGCTGGATTCTAGAATAACTACCACACTTGAAATAGCAATATTCTTGTTGCAATGTATTCTATATCTAAAATATGATGAAGAACTATAAAATTCGGGCGCGTAAGCAAATGTTTATATGATTTTTCACAAAAATAATGTCAGATTTTACCTATTCTTGATGAATATGTTGTATATTGTAAGCTACATGGGCTGGATTCTAGAATACCTACCACAGTTGAAATAGCAAATTTCTAGTTGCTATGTTTTCTTTTAGCTAAAATATGATGACGAATTATAAAATTCGGGCGCGGAAGCAAATATTTATATGATTTTTTACAAAAATAATGTTAGATTTGACCTATTCTTGATGAATGCGTTGTATATAGTAAGCTACATGGGCTGGATTCTAGAATGCCTACCACACTTGAAATAGCAATTTTCTTGTTGCAATGTTTTCTTTTAGCTAAAATATGATGAAGAATTATAAAACTCGGGCGCTAAAGCAAATATTTATATAATTTTTTACAAAAATATAGACAGATTTTAACTATCTTGAAATAGGTATTTTTGTTAAAACATTCATATACATGCTTTAGGATGTATACTATGGATAGTTTTAAGCATTGGACATGCAAAAGTGACCAAATCGTGGTACCAATCAAATAATAAACATTCAATTTTCGGGTGCCATTTTAATGAACACGTTGTATATTGTAATGTACATGGGTTGGATTCTAGAATACCCACCGCTCTTGAAATAGCAACTTTCTTGTTGCAATGTTTTCTTTTAGCTAAAATATGATGAAGAATTATAAAATTCGGGCGCGGAAGCAAATATTTATATGATTTTTTACAAAATTAAAGTCAGATTTTACGTATTCTTGAAGTGGATATTTTAGTTAAAACATTCATATTCATGCTTTAGGATCTATAATATGGATGGTTTTAAGCATTGGACATGCAAAAGTGACCAAAACGTGGTTC
Source organism: Stenolophus ochropezus (assembly GCA_035578165.1). Lineage (NCBI taxonomy): Eukaryota > Metazoa > Arthropoda > Insecta > Coleoptera > Carabidae > Stenolophus > Stenolophus ochropezus. The sequence goes on from JAQOWZ010000041.1 coordinate 1,817,637, forward strand.
CAATCAGATAATAAACATTCAATTTTCGGGTGTCATTTTAATGAATACGTTGTATATTGTAAGCTAGAAGGGCTAAATTCTAGAATACCTACCACACTTGAAATAGCATTTTTCTTGTTGCAATGTTTTCTTTTAGCTAAAATATGATGAAGTATTATAAAATTCGGGCGCAGAAGCAAATATTTATATGATTTTTTACGAAAATAAAGTCACATTTTACCTATTCTTGACGAATTCGTTGTATATTGTTAGCTACATGGGCTGGATTCTAAAATACATAGCACACTTGAAATAGCAATTATCTTGTTGCAATGTTCTCTTTTTGCTAAAATATGATAAAGAACTATGAAATTCGGGCGCGGAAGCAAATATATAATGATTTTTTACAAAAATTATGTCAGATTTCACCTATTCTTAAAATAGATATTTTTGTTAAAACATTCATATTCATGCTTTAGGATCTATACTATGGATGGTTTTAAGCATTGAACATGCAAAAGTGACCAAAACGTGGTACCAATCAGATAATAAACATTCAATTTTCGGGTGTCCTTTTAATGAATACGTTGTATATTGTAAGCTACATGGGCTAAATTCTCGAATACCTACCACACTTGAAATAGCAATTTTCTTATTCCAATGTTTTCTTTTAGCTAAAATATGATGAAGAATTATAAAATTCGCGCGCGGAAGCAAATATTTATATGATTTTTTACAATAATAAAGCCAGATTTTACCTATTCTTGATGAATATGTTGTATATTTTAAGCTACATGGGCTGGATTCTAGAATACCTACCACACTTGAAATAGCAATTTTCTTATTGCAATGTTTTCTTTTAGCTAAAATATGATGAAGAATTATAAAATACGGGCGCGGAAGGAAATATTTATATAATTTTTTACAAAAATAAAGTCAGATTTAACCTATTATTGAAATGGATGTTTTTATTAAAATATTCATATTCGTGCTTTAGGATCTATACTATGGATGGTTTAAAGCATTGGACTTGCAAAAGTGACCAAAATGTGGTACCAATCAGATAATAATCATTCAATTTTTGGGTGTCATTTTAACGAATACGTTGTATATTGTAAGCTACATGGACTGGACTCTAGAATACCTACCACACTTGAAATAGCAATAATCTTGTTGCAACGTTTTCTTTTAGCTAAAATATGATGAATTATAAAATTCGGGGGCGGAAGCAAATATTTATAAATGTTTTTACAAAAATAGAGTCAGATTTTTACAGATTCTTGAAATGGATATTTTTGTTAAAACATTCATATTCATGCTTTAGGATCTATACTATGGATGGTTTCAAGCATTGGCCATGCAAAATTGACCAAAACGTGGTACTAATCAGATATTAAACATTTAATTTTTGGGTGTCATTTTAATGAATACGTTGTATATTGTAAGCTACATGGGCTGGATTCTAGAATACCTACCACACTTGAAATAGCAATTTTCTTGTTGCGATGTTTTCTTTTAGCTAAATTATGATGAAGAATTATAAAACTCGGGTACGAAAGCAAATATTTATATGATTTTTTACAAAAATAAAGTCAGATTTTACCTATTCTTGAAATGGATATTTTTGTCAAAACATTCATATTCATGCTTTAGGATCTAGACTATGGATGGTTTTAAGCATTGGACATGCAAAAGTGACCAAAACGTGGTACCAATCAGATAATAAACATTCAATTTTCGGGTGTCATTTTAATGAATACGTTGTATATTTTAAGCTTCATGGGCTGGATTCTAGAATAACTACCACACTTGAAATAGCAATATTCTTGTTGCAATGTATTCTATATCTAAAATATGATGAAGAACTATAAAATTCGGGCGCGTAAGCAAATGTTTATATGATTTTTCACAAAAATAATGTCAGATTTTACCTATTCTTGATGAATATGTTGTATATTGTAAGCTACATGGGCTGGATTCTAGAATACCTACCACAGTTGAAATAGCAAATTTCTAGTTGCTATGTTTTCTTTTAGCTAAAATATGATGACGAATTATAAAATTCGGGCGCGGAAGCAAATATTTATATGATTTTTTACAAAAATAATGTTAGATTTGACCTATTCTTGATGAATGCGTTGTATATAGTAAGCTACATGGGCTGGATTCTAGAATGCCTACCACACTTGAAATAGCAATTTTCTTGTTGCAATGTTTTCTTTTAGCTAAAATATGATGAAGAATTATAAAACTCGGGCGCTAAAGCAAATATTTATATAATTTTTTACAAAAATATAGACAGATTTTAACTATCTTGAAATAGGTATTTTTGTTAAAACATTCATATACATGCTTTAGGATGTATACTATGGATAGTTTTAAGCATTGGACATGCAAAAGTGACCAAATCGTGGTACCAATCAAATAATAAACATTCAATTTTCGGGTGCCATTTTAATGAACACGTTGTATATTGTAATGTACATGGGTTGGATTCTAGAATACCCACCGCTCTTGAAATAGCAACTTTCTTGTTGCAATGTTTTCTTTTAGCTAAAATATGATGAAGAATTATAAAATTCGGGCGCGGAAGCAAATATTTATATGATTTTTTACAAAATTAAAGTAAGATTTTACCTATTCTTGAAATGGATATTTTTGTAAAAACATTCATAGTCATCCTTAAGGATCTATACTATGGATGGTTTTAAGCATTGGACATGCAAAAGTGACCAAAACGTGGTACCAATCAGATAATAAACATTCAATTTTCGGGTGTTATTTAAATGAATACGTTGTATATTGTAAGCTACATGGGCTGGATTCTAGAATAACTACCACACTTGAAATAGCAATTTTCTTGTTGCAATGTATTCTTTTAGCTAAAATATGATGAAGAATTATAAAATTCGGGCGCGGAAGCAAATATTTATATAACTTTTTACAAAAATAAAGTTAGATTTGACCTATTCTTGATGAATGCGTTGTATATAGTAAGCTACATGGGCTAGATTCTAAAATGCCTACCACACTTGAAATAGCAATTTTCTTGTTGCAATGTTTTCTTTTAGCTAAAATATGATAAAGAATTATAAAACTCGGGCGCTAAAGCAAATATTTATATAATTTTTTATAAAAATATAGACAGATTTTAACTATCTTGAAATAGGTATTTTTGTTAAAACATTCATATTCATGCTTTAGGATCTATACTATGGATAGTTTTAAGCATTGGACATGCAAAAGTGACAAAATCGTGGTACCAATCAAATAATAAACATTCAATTTTCGGGTGTCATTTTAATGAACACGTTGTATATTGTAATGTACATGGGTTGGATTCTAGAATACCCACCGCTCTTGAAATAGCAACTTTCTTGTTGCAATGTTTTCTTTTAGCTAAAATATGATGAAGAATTATAAAATTCGGGCGCGGAAGCAAATATTTATATGATTTTTTACAAAATTAAAGTAAGATTTTACCTATTCTTGAAATGGATATTTTTGTAAAAACATTCATAGTCATCCTTAAGGATCTATACTATGGATGGTTTTAAGCATTGGACATGCAAAAGTGACCAAAACGTGGTACCAATCAGATAATAAACATTCAATTTTCGGGTGTTATTTAAATGAATACGTTGTATATTGTAAGCTACATGGGCTGGATTCGAGAATAACTACCACACTTGAAATAGCAATTTTCTTGTTGCAATGTATTCTTTTAGCTAAAATATGATGAAGAATTATAAAATTCGGGCGCGGAAGCAAATATTTATATGATTTTTTACAAAAATAATGTCAGATTTTACCTATTCTTGATGAATACGTTGTATATTGTAAGCTACATGGGCTGGATTCTAGATACCTACCACACTTGAAATAGCAATTTTCGTGTTGCAATGTTTTCTTTTAGCTAAAATATGATGAAGATTGATAAAATTTAGACGCGGAAGCAAATATTTATATGATTTTTTACAAAAATTATGTCAGATTTTACCTATTCTTGATGAATACGTTGTATATTGTAAGCTACATGGGCTGGATTCTAGAATACCTACCACACTTGAAATAACAATTTTCTTGCTGCAATGTTTTCTTTTAGCTAAAATATAATAAAGAATTATAAAATTCGGGCGCGAAAGCATACATTTATATTATTTTTTACAAAAATAAATTCTTATTTACCTATTCTTGAGATCGATATTTTTGTTATAACATTCATATTCATGCTTTAGGATCTATAAATGGTTTAAAGCATTGGACATAAAATAGTGCCCAAAACGTTATACTAATCAGACAATAAACATTAAATTTACAGGTGTCATTTCAATGAATACGTTGTATATTGTAAGCTACATGGGCTGGATTCTAGAATACCTACCACACTTGAAATAGCAATTTTCGTGTTGCAATGTTTTCTTTTAGCTAAAATATGATAAAGATTGATAAAATTCTGACGCGGAAGCAAATATATATATTTATTTTTTTACAAAAATAAAGTCAGATTTTACCTATTTTTAAAATGGATATTTTTGTTAAAACATTCATAAACATGCTTTAATATCAATACTATGGGTAATTTTAGCATTGAACATGCAAAAGTGACAAAAGCGTGGTACCAATCAGATAATAAAAATTCAATTTTCGGGTGTCATTTTAATGAACACGTTGTATATTGTAAGCTACATGGGCTGGATTCTACAATACCTACCATACTTGAAACAGCAATTTACTTGTTGCAATGTTTTCTTTTAGCTAATATATGATAAAGAATTGTAAAATTCGGGCGCGGAAGCAAATATTTATAAGATTTTTTTATAAAATAAAGTTAGATTTTACCTATTCTTGATGAATACGTTGTATATTGTAATCTACATAGGTTGCATTCTAGGATACCTACCACTCTTGAAATAGGAACTTTCTTGTTGCAATGTTTTCTTTTAGCTAAAATATAATGAAGAATTATAAAATTCGGGCACGGAAGCAAAAATTTATATGATTTTTTACAAAATTAAAGTCAGATTTTAACTATTCTTGGAATGTATATTTTTGTTAAAACATTCATAGTCATCTTTAAGGATCTATACTATGGATGGTTTTAAGCATTGGACTTGCAAAAGTGACCAGAACGTGGTACCAATCAGACAATAAACATTCAATTTTCGAGTGTCATTTTAATGAATCCGTTGTATGTTGTAACCTACATGGGCTAGATTCTAGAATACCTACCACGCTTGAAATAGCAATTTTCTTGTTGCAATGTTTTCTTTTAGCTAAAATATGATAAAGAATTATAAAATTCGGGCGCGAAAGCAAATATTTATATGATTTTATACAAAAATAAAGTCATATTTTATCTATTCTTGGTGAATACGTTGTATATAGTAAGCTACATGGGCTGGATTCGAGAATACCTACCACACTTGAAATAGCAAATTTCTTGTTGCAATGTTTTCTTTTAGCTAAAATATAAAGAAGAATTATAAAATTCGGGCGCGGAAGCAAACATTTATATGATTTTTTACAAAAATAAAGTCAGATTTTACCTATTCTTGAAATGGATATTTTTGTCAAAACATTCATATTGATGCTTCAGGATCTATAATATGGATGGTTTTAAGCATTGGACATGCATAAGTGACCAAAACGTGGTAGCAAACAGATAATAAACATTCAATTTTCGGGTGTCATTCTAATGAATACGTTGTATATTGTGAGCTACATAGGCTGGATTCTAGAATACCTACCACATTTGGAATAGCAATTTTTTTGTTGTAATGTTTTCTTTTAGCTAAAATATGATGAAGATTTATAAAATTCGGGCGCGGAAGCAAATAATTATATGATTTTTTACAAAAATAATGTCAGATTTTACCTATTCTTGATAAATACGTTGTGTATTGTAAGCTACATGGGCTGGGTTCTAGAATAACTACCACAGTTGAAATAGCAATTTTCTTGTTGCAATGTTTTCTTTTAGCTAAAATATGATAAAGAATTATAAAATTCGGGCGCGAAAGCAAATATTTATATGTTTTTTTACAAAAAATGTCAGATTTTACCTATTCTTGATGAATACGTTGTATATTGTAAGCTACATGGGCTGGATTCTAGAATACCTACCACACATGAAATAGCAAATTTCTTGTTGCAATGTTTTCTTTTAGCTAAAATATGATTAAAAATTATAAAATTTGGGCGCGGAAGCAAACATTTATATGATTTTTCACAAAAATAAAGTCAGATTTTACCTATTCTTGAAATGTATATTTTTGTTAAAACATTCATATTCATGCTTTAGGATCTATACTATGGATGGTTTTAAGCATTGGACATGCAGGAGTGACCAAAACGTGGTACCATTTAGATAATAAACATTCAATTATCGGGTGTCATTTTAATGAATACGTTGTATATTGTAAGCTACATGGGCTGCATTCTAGAATAACTGCCACACTTGAAATAGCAATTTTCTTGTTGCGATGTTTTCTTTTAGCTAAAATATGATGAAGAATTATAAAATTCGGGAGCGGAAGCAATTATTTATATGATTTTTTACAAAAATTATGTTAGATTTTACCTATTCTTGAAATGGATAATTATGTTAAAACATTCTTATTCCTTCTTTAGTATCTATACTATGGATAATTTTAGCATTAGACATGTAAAAGTGACCAAAACGTGGTACCAATCAGATAATAAACATTCAATTTTCCGGTGTCATTTAAATGAATACGTTGTACATTGTAAGCTACATGGGCTGAATTCTAGAATACCTACCACACTTGAAATAGCAATTTTCTTGTTGCAATGTTTTATTTTAGCTAAAATATGATAAAGAATTATAAAACTCGGGCGCGAAAGCAAATATTTATGATTTTTTACAGAAATAAAGTAAGATTTTACCTATTCTTGAAATGGATATTTTTGTTAAAACATTCATATTTATGCTTTAGGATCTATACTATGGATGGTTTTAAGCATTGGACATGCGAAAGTAACCAAAACGTGGTACCAATCAGATAATAAACATTCAATTTTCAGGTGTCATTTTAATTAATACGTTGGGCTGGATTCTAGAATACCTACTACACTTGAAATAGCAATTTTCTTATTGTAATGTTTTCTTTTGGCTAAAATATGATGAAGAATTATAAAATACGGGCGCGGAAGCTAATATTTATACGTTTTTTTACAAACATATGGACAGATTTTACCTATTATTAAAATGGATGTTTTTGTTAAAACATACATATTCATGCTTTAGGATCTATACTATGGATAATTTTAGCATTGGACATGCAAAAGTGACCAAAACGAGGTACCAATCAGATAATAAACAATCAATTTTCGGGTGTCATTTTAATGACTACGTTGTATATTGTAAGCTACATGGGCTGGATTGTAGAATACCTACCACACTTGAATTAGCAATTTTCTTTTTGCAACGTTTTATTTTAGCAAAATTATGATGAAGAATTATAAAATTCAGGCGCGGAAGCAAATATTTATATGACTTTTTACAAAAATAATGTCAGATTTTGCTTATTCTTGAAATGGATATTTTTGTTAAAACATTCATATTCATGCTTTAGGATCTATACTATGGATGGTTTTAAGCATTGGACATGCAAAAGTGACCAAAACGTGGTACCAATCAGATAATAAACATTCAATTTTCGGGTGTCATTTTAATGAATACGTTGTACATGGGCTGGATTCTAGAATACCTACCATACTTGAAAGAGTCCGTGAAGTTAGCGACCACTATAAAGCACAAACAAAAATCATTTATCAAAAGTTTGTGCTTTGTTTGCGCCGATTTGTGACCTACAAAGAAACCCAGCGACCCTTCGCGTTAATAAGTTATTAACAATTTAAAAGTGGCCGCCCACTTCACGCCCAGAGACCCCAAGTAAAGCACAAACGACGAGTCGTATGTCAAATGTTTGTGCTTTGTTTGTGCTATAAGAATATGTTAATAAAAAACCAGCGACCCCAAAAATACAATTGTTATAAACAATTTAAAAGTGGCCGCCCACTTCACGCCTAGCGACCCCATATAAAGCACAAACGACGAGTTATATGTCAAACGTTTGTGCTTCGTTTGTGCTATAAGAATATGTTAATAAAAAACCAGCGACCCCAAGAATACAATAGTTTTAAACAATTTAAAAGTGACCGCCCACTTCACGCCTAGCGACCCCATATAAAGCACAAACGACGAGTTATATGTCAAACGTTTGTGCTTTATTTGTGCTGTAAGTATATGTTAATAAAAAACCAACGACCCCAAGAATACAATAGCTACAATCAAATCAAAAGTGGCCGCTCACTTCACGCCTACCGACCACACATAAAGAACAAACGATGTGTTATATGTCAAACGTTTGTGCTTCGTTAGTGCTATAAGAATATGTTAATAAAAAACCAGCGACTCCAAGTATACATTAGTTATAAACAATTTAAAAGTGGCCGCCCACTTCACGCCTAGCGACCCTATATAAAGCACAAACGACGAGTTATATATAGTTATAGTTATAGAAAACATGGGTAAAATATCTTAGTAATAGAACAAATGAAAACTATGACCAATACAAACAACAAAGACGGAAGGAATTAGTAGCACAAGCGAAAGAAAAAAGCTGGGCACAATTTGGAAAACAAATGGAAGACAACAGTAAAGAAAGTCAAAAATTATTTTATAAAACACTGAAATCATTAAGAAATGAGAAGAGGAAAGTAGCAAATACAGTCAAATTCAAAGAAGGTACAATATTAACGGAAGAACAAAATATCATGAACAGATGGAAGCAATATTTCCAAGAGCTATTATTCACAGATGAAGATAATCAGATAGAACCTGTTGAAGAAATTCTAACAGACCACTGCTGTCCAGAGTTGTATTCCATACGTCCAGACTGGTTTAAAGATGCTTTTATATTTTAGTAGTTTGTTTTCCAGTGACAGTTTGGAAGTTCTACCTAATAGCCAATAGTGCTGCCTGAATTTTAGTCCCAGTTGTTTTCTTTTTGAGAAGATGTGTTTACGCCATGTTAGTCTTCTATCAAGATGTATTCCTAGATATCTTGTTTCTTCAGTTTGCGGTAGCGGTTGGTTGTTGAGTGTTACCGCAGGACACGTACTTTTATTCCAGGTAAAGGTTACATGGACTGATTTGGTTTCGTTGGCTTTTATTCTCCAGATTTTTAGCCACTTTTCAAATTTTTTAAGCTGTATTTGAAGAAGATGTGAGGCCTCTGCTGAATTTTTATGACAAGCTAGGATTGCTGTGTCATCAGCAAATGTGGCAACTGTAGAATTTGGAGTTGCTGGAATATCAGCTGTGTAAATGAGGTAGAGAATAGGTCCAAGATCACTACCTTGGGGTACTCCTGATTTGATTGGGTATAATGGACGACATTCTTCTTTGTATTTTACTGTAAAATATCTGTTTGTTAGATAGGATTCTAGGATTTGATAGAAGGTATGAGGGATGTTACTTTTTAGTTTATATAGCAGTCCAATATGCCACACTTTATCGAACGCTTGCGAAACATCTATAAAAGCTGCTGAACAGTAGTGTTTTCTTTCAAATGTTTTATTTATTACGTCGACTACTCTATGAACCTGCTCAATAGTTGAGTGTTGTTTTCGGAAGCCAAACTGATGATCAGGAATTAATTTTCTTCGCATAAGTATGGATTTTTTTTGGATTTATATGATTGCATATTATCTCGAGAACATCCTTCGGTTTAAAATGTTATATAGGATAATCCAACTGAAAGGCATGTTCTAACGTGTTGTATATGAATTGTTCATCTTCTGGTGGTATCGAGGGTGGAAAAGGTTGGAATACTTTTGTTAGGTGATTTGCAAAGGCTAGAGCTTTGTCAGAGTCAGTCCTTGCCCATAGTCCGCTTTCTTTCCTAATAGGTGGAATGTGTTGTTGGGGCTGTTTGATTTTTTTCGTTGCTTTCCATAATGAGTAGTCACTTGCTTCTGTCGCTGATAAATTCTCAAGATAGTTTTGAATTGTTTCATTTTTTTCTTGTTGCAATATTTTTTTCAAGTCTTTGGTGGCTTTATTTAATTTACTTTTTACTTGGGGGTCTCGAGTTGTTTGCCAGATTCTTCTAATTTTCCGTTTGTGGGCTATTAAATGTTTGATGTACGCTGGTATTTTTGTTACAGTATTACAAGATTTTTGTATTGGGGTCGATTGCCAAGTTGATTCCTGAATTGATTTTGTTAAATGTTCTACAGCATTATTTAAGTCTTTTACTTTCTAGTATGTTCCTGAATTCGTGCCAATTCGTTTTTTTATTACAGAGAGAGGCGGGTTTATCTACTTTTGGTATTTGTGTACTGAATATTAGAATTAGGGGTGAGTGGTCTGATGATAAATCTACGCAGGATTCCACTTTAAAATATTTTTCTGATTTTCCACTGACTATGAAAAAGTCAAGTAGATCAGGTATTTTATTTGGGTCAGTCGGCCAGTAGGTTGGTTCTCCAGTTGAAAGGGTTATGTGATGTTATGTTTATTCTGGATAGTTTTGAGTAATTCTCTTCCTCTTGGTGTAATGAGTCTCGATCCCCAAATTTGGTGTTTAGCATTGTAATCTCCACCAGCAATGAACTTATTTCCCAATGTATTAAAAAAGGTAGTACATTCTTCGTTTTTAAATATATGTTTCGGTGGCATATAAATTGCTGACACTACAAAAGATTCTCATAGCGTTTCAATTTTTATATTTGTGGCTCGCAAATATTCTTTCTGGTAGTTCATAATGTTTAATTGAATTTTTTATAATAATTGCAGTTCCACCATGAGCCGTTCCGTCAGGATGATTTGTTGAATATATTAAATAATTTGTTATTTTAAGGTAGTTTTTATTCGTAAAATGAGTTTCTGATATAAGTATTATACCAAGTTGGTAGTTAATAATAGATGATTTTAATTCTAGGCTATGTTGAGCCAAGCCGTTGGCATTCCATAATACAATTTTCATTTGAGTAATCATTTTATTTTTGAAATTAATGTTGTTAAAATATTTAACATTGTGTCCATACGTTCCATTAGTTTACATAACATTTGTTCTAGATTTTTATTAGAATTACCTTGTGTGTTTATTTCCGGGGTAACGATTTCATTAGCTGGCGTTTCGACCTGTGAATTTTTTGCAGTATTTGCATTAATATTAGTAGGTTGCTGATTAGACATTTTTGCAACACTTGCATATGTATTGTTATTGTTTACATATTGTGCTGGACGGATGTTGACATTATTATTTGTAGGTCGTTGAGTAATTTGTTTAGTACGTAAAGTGGGATATTTTCTTTTTTGAATCTCTTTGTATATTGCGCAACCTTTATAATTTGCAGGGTGTTTTCCATCATATAAGGCACAGGTTGCATCTGTATTAGATGGTTTTTCACACGTAGATGTATGATGATTTTTCCTACATTTCACACAGCGTGCTTGCCGCTCGCAGTAGTTATGGGTATGTCCGTATCTTTGGCAATTAGTACACTGTACGATTTGTCGTTTTACTCGCGGAGGTTCGAATTCAATTTGGCAGTTTAATAAATATTTAATGTCGTATACTTTTTTATTATTTTCCTGCTGTTCTAAATCCACATAAAACATGGAAAGCGGCTGTTTAGTTTTCCAATTTTTAATATTGTGAATATTAATAACTTTGTGACCATACGATGATATTTCAGTTTTCAAATATTCTATATCCGCAGAGTAGTGGATATTTCTTAGGACTGTTCTAAAATTTCTTTTCTGTTTTAACTGATATGTATGAAAAGCCGTTTTTTTCTCTGTTAAGGTCTTAATGATTTTTGTGTAACTTTCAGATGTATGGGGTTGGACTTTAACCTGATTGTTTGACATTGATTTTAAAAAATAATCATCCTTGGCTACTTAGTTTAATATTTCCAGTAATGGTTGCAATTTAATTATATCAGGAATAAAAATAGGTAGCGGATTAGGTTCTCGTTTTTCAACTGTATTTTCGTCATCATTATCATTTTCTGGGTCTTGATTAGTTAATTCCTGGAATCTATTTTGAGTATTTATCCTTATCACAAAATCAGTTAGAGTTTTTTGTCTAACGTTCCTGCTATTAATTTCTGGACTGTTTCGTTTTGTTTTGTTTGATTTAACTGTTTGCCATTCTGAGCTACTGTTCGCGCTGTTCGATAAAGGTGGAAAAATCTGGGTGTATCCTGTAGGAGAGTTTTGTGTTTGAGGCTGACTTTCTATTTCGGATATCTGTGTAAAGGGAATTGCAGTACTAGTTTGGAGAGGATTCTGAGAAGCGTTATGGGGTTGGCTGGGAGCGTATTGGTTAATGAAAGTGTCTGAGGATAAGTCGTAGTTGGTGTTGTATTGGAATTTCTAGGTGGTGAATGGTTAACAGGCATAGCTAGGTTGGTTGGGGATGTGCCGGGTTGATTTACTGAGCTTGGCTGGTTTCTAAGTACCAATGCTGCATTCTTAAGCTCTGGCGGTATAGATGTTTTCCCGTTAGGTGGAATCAAAAAGAAGACGCCGTCTCTTTTTGTTATTTTAGCTATTGACTTTTCAAACTTCTTCGACATACTTCATTGCGATGAACACAGGAAATAAATTTGCACTGTAAGCACACACTGTATGTATATATATATATATATATATATATATATATATATATATATATATATATATATATATATAGTCAGTCATCCTTCTACCCTCAGGTGTAGGATGTATACATTTTCACTTAATCTTAATTTAATTTACATAATTTAATGTCCAGTAATTTCACATGTGCACTAATTTTGCCCATTGTTTCTTGTCCTTTGCGATTCTTCTTGCTTCTTGCATCGGGATGTTTCTTTTCGTCAGTATCTTCTTTATTACGTTATCCCATGTGTCCTTTGGTCTTCCCCTTCCCCTTTTCGGTGTAACGTTGGTCATCCACACTTGGCGTACCGGTCTACTTTCGTTCATCCGTATCATGTGTCCCCAACATGCTAGTTGTCTTGTTTCTATGAAATCTAGTATTGGTTTGCATTGCAGTTCTTCCCTGATGGCTTCATTCCTTACTCTATCTAACATTGTTACTCCTTTAACTCTTCTTAGATATTTCATCTCTATCGCCTGTATTTTACTTTTCGTTCTATTTGACAATATCCATGATTCACACCCGTACGTCAATATCGCTCTATATATTGTGTTAAATACCGTCATCAGTTGGCTTACAACCGTCGAGCAGTGCAGACATGTGGTTCTATTCCGTGCGCGTGCAGTGTCGAAAAGTGTGTCATACAGTGTGTGCTTACAGTGCAAATTTATTTCCTGTGTTCATCGCAATGAAGTATGTCGAAGAAGTTTGAAAAGTCAATAGCTAAAATAACAAAAAGAGACGGCATCTTCTTTTTGATTCCACCTAACGGGAAAACATCTATACCGCCAGAGCTTAAGAATGCAGCATTGGTACTTAGAAACCAGCCAAGCTCAGTAAATCAACCCGGCACATCCCCAACCAACCTAGCTATGCCTGTTAACCATTCACCACCTAGAAATTCCAATACAACACCAACTACGACTTATCCTCAGACACTTTCATCAACCAATACGCTCCCAGCCAACCCCATAACGCTTCTCAGAATCCTCTCCAAACTAATACTGCAATTCCCTTTACACAGATATCCGAAATAGAAAGTCAGCCTCAAACACAAAACTCTCCTACAGGATACACCCAGATTTTTCCACCTTTATCGAACAGCGCGAACAGTAGCTCAGAATGGCAAACAGTTAAATCAAACAAAACAAAACGAAACAGTCCAGAAATTAACAGCAGGAACGTTAGACAAAAAACTCTAACTGATTTTGTGATAAGGATAAATACTCAAAATAGATTTCAGGAATTAACTAATCAAGACCCAGAAAATGATAATGATGACGAAAATACAGTTGAAAAACGAGAACCTAATCCGCTACCTATTTTTATTCCTGATATAATTAAATTGCAACCATTACTGGAAATATTAAACTAAGTAGCCAAGGATGATTATTTTTTAAAATCAATGTCAAACAATCAGGTTAAAGTCCAACCCCATACATCTGAAAGTTACACAAAAATCATTAAGACCTTAACAGAGAAAAAAACGGCTTTTCATACATATCAGTTAAAACAGAAAAGAAATTTTAGAACAGTCCTAAGAAATATCCACTACTCTGCGGATATAGAATATTTGAAAACTGAAATAGAATCGTATGGTCACAAAGTTATTAATATTCACAATATTAAAAATTGGAAAACTAAACAGCCGCTTTCCATGTTTTATGTGGACTTAGAACAGCAGGAAAATAATAAAAAAGTATACGACATTAAATATTTATTAAACTGCAAAATTGAATTCGAACCTCCGCGAGTAAAACGACAAATCGTACAGTGTACTAATTGCCAAAGATACGGACATACCCATAACTACTGCGAGCGGCAAGCACGCTGTGTGAAATGTAGGAAAAATCATCATACATCTACGTGTGAAAAACCATCTAATACAGATGCAACCTGTGCCTTATATGATGGAAAACACCCTGCAAATTATAAAGGTTGCGCAATATACAAAGAGATTCAAAAAAGAAAATATCCCACTTTACGTACTAAACAAATTACTCAACGACCTACAAATAATAATGTCAACATCCGTCCAGCACAATATGTAAACAATAACAATACATATGCAAGTGTTGCAAAAATGTCTAATCAGCAACCTACTAATATTAATGCAAATACTGCAAAAAATTCACAGGTCGAAACGCCAGCTAATGAAATCGTTACCCCGGAAATAAACACACAAGGTAATTCTAATAAAAATCTAGAACAAATGTTATGTAAACTAATGGAACGTATGGACACAATGTTAAATATTTTAACAACATTAATTTCAAAAATAAAATGATTACTCAAATGAAAATTGTATTATGGAATGCCAACGGCTTGGCTCATCATCATCTATTATTAACCACCAACTTGGTATAATACTTATATCAGAAACTCATTTTACGAATAAAAACTACCTTAAAATAACAAATTATTTAATATTATTATTATTATATATATATATATATATATATATATATATATATATATATATATATATAAATGGGGTCGCGTGAAGTGGGCGGCCACATTGATGGTATTCTTGGGGTCGTTGGTTTTTTATTAAAATATTCTTATAGCACAAACGAAGCGCAAACGTTTGATATATAACTCGTCGTTTGTGCTTTATATGGGGTCACTAGACGTGAAGTGAGCGGCCACTTTTAATTTGATTATAGCTATTGTATTCTTGGGGTCGTTGGTTTTTTATTAACTTATTTTTATAGCACAAACGAAGCACAAACGTTTGACATACAACTCGTCGTTTGTGCTTTATATGGGGTCGCTAGGCGTAAAGTGGGCGGCCACTTTTAAATTGTTTATAACTAATGTATTCTTGAAGTCGCTGGTTTTTTATTAACATATTCTTATAGCACAAACGAAGCACAAACGTTTGACATATAACTCGTCGTTTGTGCTTTATATGGGGTCGCTAGACGTGAAGTGGGCGGCCACTTTTAAATTGTTTATAACTATTGTATTCTTAGGGTCGCTGGTTTTTTATTAACATATTCTTATAGCACAAATGAAGCACAAACGTTTGACATATAACTCGTCGTTTGTGCTTCACTTGGGGTCGCTAGGCGTAAAGTGAGCGGCCACTTTCAAATTGTTACTAACTTATTAACGCGAAGGGTTGCTGGGTTTCTTTGTAGGGAACAAATCGGCACAAACCACAAACTTTTTCGTTTGTGCTTTATAGTGGTCGCTAACTTCACGGACCCCACTTGAAATAGCAATTTTCTTGTTGCGATGTTTTCTTTTAGCTAAAATATGATGAAGAATTGTAAAATTCGGGCGCGGAAGCAAATATTTATAAGATTTTTTTAAAAAATTAAGTCAGATTTTACCTATTCTTCAAATGGATATTTTTGTTAAAACATTCATATTCATGCTTTAGGATCTATACTATAGATGGTTTTAAGCATTGGACATAAAAGTGACCAAAACGTGGTACCAATCAGATAATAAACATTTAATTATCGGGTGTCATTTTAATGAAAACGTTGTATATTTTAAGCTACATGGGCTGGATTCTAGAATACCTACCACACTTGAAAGAGCAATTTTATTGTTGCAATGTTTTCTTTTAGCTAAAATATGATTTATAAAATTCGGGTGCGGAAGCAAATATTTATATGATTTTTTACAAAGATAAAGTCAGATTTTACCTATTTTTGAAATGGATATTATTGTTAATACATTAATATTCATTCTTTAGGATCTATTCTATGGATAGTTTTATGCTTTGGACATGCAAAAGTGACCAAAACGTGGTACCAATCAGATAATACACATTCACTTTTCGGGTGTCATTTTTATGAATACGTTGTATATTGTAAGCTACATGGGCTGGATTCTAGAATACCTACCACACTTGAAATAGCAATTTTCTTGTTGCAATGTTTTGTTTTAGCTAAAATATGATAAAGAATTATAAAATTCGGGCGCGGAAGCTAATATTTATATGATTTTTTTCAAAATAAAAGTCAGATTTTACCTATTCTTTATGAATACGCTTTATATTGTAAGCTACATGGGCTGGATTCTAGAATACCTACCACACATGAAAGAGCAATTTTCTTGTTGCAATGTTTTCTTTTAGCTAAAATATGATAAACTATAAAATTCGGGCGCGGAAGCAAATATATATATGATTTTTTACAAAAATATTGTCAGATTTTACTTAATCTTGATGAATACGTTGTATATTGTAAGCGCTGGATTCTAGGATACCTACCAAACTTGAAATAGCAATTTTCTTGTTGCAATGTTTCCTTTTAGCTAAAATATGATGAAAAATTATAAAATTCTGGCGCGGAAGCAAATATTTATATGATTTTTTACAAAAATAAAGTCAGATTTTACCTATTCTTGATGAATACGTTGCATATTGTAAGCTAAATGGACTGGATTCTAGAATACCTACCACACTTGAAATAACAATTTTCTTGTTGCAATGTTTTCTTTTATGTAAAATATGATCAAGATTTATAAAATTCAGGCGCGGAAGAAAAAATTTATATGATTTTTTAAAAAATAAAGTCAGATTTTACCTATCCTTGAAATGGATATTTTTGTTAAAACATTCATATACATGCTTTAGGATCTATACTATGGATGGTTTTAAGCATTGAACATGCAAAAGTGACCAAACCGTGGTACCAATCAAATTATAAACATTCAATTTTCGGGTGTCATTTTAATGAATACGTTGTATATTGTAAGCAACATGGGCTGGAGTTTAGAATACCTACCACTCTTGAAATAGCAATTTTCTTGTTGCAATGTTTTCTTTTAGCTAATATGTGATAAATAATTACAAAATTCGGGCGCGGAAGCAAATATTTATATGATTTCTTACAAAATTTAAGTCGGATTTTACCTATTCTTGAAATGGATAGTTTTGTTAAAACATTCATATTCATGCTTTAGGAACTATACTATGTATAAATTTAGCATTGGACATGAAAGAGTGACCAAAACATGGTGCCGATCAGATAATAAACATTGAATTATCGGGTGTCATTTTTATGAATACTTTGTATTTTGTAAGCTACATGGGCTAGATTATAGAATAACCTACCACACTTGAAATAGTAATTTTCTTGGCGCAATGTTTTCTTTTAGCTAAAATATGATGAAGATTTATAAAATTCGGGCGCGGAAGCTAAAATTTATATGATTATTTACAAAAATAAAGTCAGATTTTTACCAATTCTTAAAATGGTTATTTTTGTTAAAACATTCATATTCATGCTTTAGGATCTATACTATGGATAATTTTAGCATAGGACATGCAAAAAAGACCAAAACGTGGTACCAATCAGATAATACACATTCAATTTTCGTGTGTCATGTTAATGAATACATTGTATATTGGAAGCTACATGGGCTGGATTCTATAATACCTACCACACTTGAAATATAATATTTCTTGTTGCAATGTTTTCTTTTAGCTAAACTATGATGAAGATTTATAAAATTCGGTCTCGGAAGCAAATATTTATATGATTTTTTACAAAAATAAAAACAGATTTTCCTATTCTTGATAAATACGTTGTATATTGTAAGCTACATGGGCTGGATCCTAGAATACCTACCACTCTTGAAATAGGAATTTTCTAGTTGCAATGTTTTTTTTAGATAGAAGAATTATAAAATTCCGGCGCGGAAGCAAATAATTATATGATTTTTTACAAAAATAAAGTCATATTTTACCTATACCTGAAATGGATATTTTTGGTAAAATATTCATATTCACGCTTTATGATTTATACTATGGATAATTTTAGCATTGGACATGCAAAAGTGACCAAAACGTGGTACCAATTAGATAATAAACATTCAATTTTCGGGTGTCATATTAATGAATACGTTGTATATTGTAAGCTACATGGCCTGGATTCTAGAATACCTACCACACTTTAAATAGTAATTTTCTTCTTGCAATGTTTTCTTTTAGCTAAAATATGATGAAGAATTATAAAATTCAGGCGCGGAAGCAAATATTTATATAATTTTTTACAAAAATAAATTCAGATTTTACTATTCTCGATGAATACGTTGTATATTGTAAGCTACATGGGCTGGATCCTAGAATACCTACTACACTTGAAATAACAATTTTCTAGTTGCAATGGTTTCTTTTAGCTAGAAGAATTATAAAATTCCGGCGCGGAAGCAAATATTTATATGATTTTTTACAAAAATAAAGTCTGATTTTACTTATACCTGAAATGGATATTTTTGGTAAAACATTCATATTCACGCTTTAGGATTTGTACTATGGATAATTTTAGCATTGGACATGCAAAAGTGATCAAAACGTGGTACTAATCAGTTAATAAACATTTAATTTTCGGGTGACATGAATACGTTGTATATTGTAAGCTACATGGGCTGGATTCTAGTATACCAACCACACTTGAATTAGCTATTTTCTTGTTGCAATGATTTCTTTTAGCTAAAATTTAATGAAGAATTATAAAATTCGGGCGCAGAAGCAAATATTTATATGATTTTTTACAAAAATAAAGTCAGATTTTACCTATTCTTTAAATGAATATTCTTGTTAAAACATTCATATTCATGGTTTAGGATCTATACTATGGATAATTTGAGCATTGGACATGCAAAAGTGACCAAAACGAGGTACTAATTAGATAATAAACATTCAATTTTCCGGTGTCATTTTAATGAATACGTTGTATATTGTAAACTACATGGGCTGGATTCTAGAATACCTACCACACTTGAAATAGCAATTTTCTTGTTGCAATGTTATCTTTTAGCTAATATATGATAAAGAATTATAAAATTCTGGCGCGAAAGCAAATATTTATATCATTTTTTACAAAAATTAAGTCAGCTTCACCTATTCTAGAAATGGATATTTTTGTTAAAACATTCATATTCATGATTTAGGATCTACACTATGGATGGTTTTAAGCATTGGACATGCAAAAGTGACTAAAACGTGGTACCAATTAGATAATAAACATTCAATTTTCGGGTGTCATTTTAATGAATACGTTGTATATTGTAAGCTACATTGGCTGGATTCTAGAATACCTACCACAATTGAAATAGCAATTTTCTTGTTGCAATGTTTTCTTTTAGCTAAAATATGATGAATTATTATAAAATTCGGGCGCGGAAGCAAATATTTATATGAATTTTTACAAAAATAAAGTCAGATTTTACCTATTCTTGAAATGGTAATTTTTGTTAAAACATTCATATTCATGCTTTAAGATCTATGGTTTTAAGCATTGGACATGCAAAAGAGACCAAAACGTGGTTCCAATCATATAATAAACATTTAATTTTCTGATGTCATTTTAATGAATACGTTGTATATTGTAAGCTACATGGGCTGGATTCTAAAATACCTACCACACTTGAAGTAGCAATTTTCTTGATGCAATGTTTTCTTTTAGCTAAAATATGATAGAGAATTATAATATTCGGGCGCGGAAGCAAATACATATGTAATTTTTTATAAGAATTTAGTCAGATTTTACCTATTCTTAAAATGGATATTTTTCTTCAAACATTCATATTCATGCTTTAGGATCAAAACTATGGATGGTTTTAAACATTAAACATGCGAAAGTGTTCAAAACGTGGTACCAATCAGATAATAAAAATTCACTTTTCGGGTGTCATTTTAATGAATACGTTGTATATTGTAAGCTACATGGGCTGTATTCTAGGATACCTACCACTCTTGAAATAGCAATTTTCATGTTGAAATGTTTTCTTTTAACTAAAATATGATGAAGAATTATAAAATATGGGCGTTGAAGCAAATATTTATATGATTCTTTACAAAAATAAAGTCAGATTTTACCTATTCTTTAAAGAAATATTTTTGTTAAAACATTCATTTTCATGCTTTAGGATCTTCACTATGGATTATTTTAGCATTGCACATGCAAAAAAGACCAAAAGTGGTACCAATCATATAATAAACATTCAATTTTCGGGTGTCATTTAATGAATACGTTGTATTTTGTAAGCTTATAGGCTGGATTCTAAAATACCTACCCCACTTGAAATAGCAATTTTCTTGTTGCAATGTTTTCTTTTAGCTAAAAAATAATGAAGAATTATAAAATTTGGGCGCGGAAGCAAATATTTATATGATTTTTAACAAAAAATAAGTTAGATTTTACTTATTCTCGAAATGGATATTTTTGTTAAAACGTTCATATTCATGCTTTAGGATCTTTACTATGGATAATTTTAAGAATTGGACATGCAAAAGTGAACAAAACGTGGTACCAATCAGATATTAAACATTCAATTTTCGGGTGTCATTTTAATGAATACGTTGTATATTGTAAGCTACACGGGCTGGATTCTAGAATACCTACCACACTTGAAATAGCAATTATCTTGTTGCAACGTTTTCTTTTAGCTAAAATATGATAAAGAATAATAAAGTTCGGGCGCGGAAGCAAAAATTTATATGATTTTTTACAAAAGTAAAGTTAGATTTTTACCTATTCTTAAAAAGGATATTATTGTTAAAACGTTCATATTCATGCTTTAGGATCTATGCTATGGATGGTTTTAAGCCTTGGACATGCAAAAGTGACCAAGACGTGGTGCCAATCAGATAATAAACATTCAATTTTCGAATGTCGTTTTAATTAATAAGTTGTATATTGTAAGCTACATTTGCTGGATTCTAGAATACCTACCACACTTGCAATAGCAATTTTTTTGTTGCAATGTTTTTCTTTTAGCTAAAATATAATAAAGAATTATAAAATTTTGGCGCGGAAGCAAATATTTATATGATTCTTCACAAAAATAAAGTCAGATATTACCTATTCTTGAAATAATTATTTTTGTTAAAACATTCATATTCATGCTTTAGGATCTATACTATGGATAATTTTAGCATTGGATATGTAAAAAAGACCAAAATGTGGTAACAATCAGATAATAAACATTAAATTTTCGGGTGTCATGTTAATGAATACGTTGTATATTGTAAGCTCATAGGCTGGATTCTAAAATACCTACAATATACAACGTATTCATTAAAATGACACCCGAAAATTGAATGTTTAATATCTGATTGGTATCACGTTTTGGTCACTTTTGCATGTCCAATGTTAAAAACCATCCATAAAGCATGAATATGAACGTTTTAACAAAAATATCCATTTCGAGAATAAGTAAAATCTGACTTAATTTTTGTTAAAAATCATATAAATATTTGCTTCCGCGCCCAAATTTTATAATTCTTCATCATTTTTTAGCTAAAAGAAAACATTGCAACAAGAAAATTGCTATTACAATTATGCTAGGTATTCTAGAATCCATCCCATGTAGCTTACAATATACAAAATATTCATTAAAATGACACCTGAAAAAAGACTGTTTATTTTCTGATTGGTACCACGTTTTGGTCACTTATTCATGTCCAATGCTAAAACCATCCATAGTATAGATCCTAAAGCATTAATATGAATGTTTTACCAAAAATATCCATTTCATGAATAGGTAAAATCTGACTTTATTTTTGTAAATGACACCTGAAAGTTGAATGTTTATTATATAATTGGTACCACGTTTTGATCACATTTGAATGTCCAATGCTTAACACCATCAATAGTATAGATCCTAAAGCATGAATATGAATGTTTTAACAAAAATATCCATTTCAAAAATAGGTAAAAATCTGACTTTATTTTTGTAATAAATCATATAAATATTTGCTTAAGCGCCCGAATTTAGAATTATTCATCATATTTTAGCTAAAAGAAAACATTGCAACAAGAAAATTGATATTTCAAGTGTGGTAGGTATTCTAGAATCCAGCCCATGTAGCATACAATATACAACGTATTCATCAAGAATAATTAAATTTGACTTTATTTTTGTAAAAAAATCATATAAATATTTGCTTCCGCGCCCGAATTTTATAATTTTTTATCATATTTTAGCTGAAAGAAAACATTGCAACAAGATAATTGCTATTTAAATTGTGGTAGGTATTCTAGAATCCAGCCCATGTAGCTTACAATATAAAACGTATTCATTAAAATGACACCCGAAAATTGAATGTTTATTATCTGAATGGTATTACGTTTTGGTCACTTTTGCATGTACAATGCTTAAAACCATCCATAGTATAGATCCTAAAGCATGAATATGAATGTTTTAACAAAAATATCCATTTCAAGAATAGGTAAAATTTGAATTAATTTCTGTAAATAATCATTTAAATATTTGCTTCCGCGCCCGAATTTTATAAATCTTCATCATTTTTTAGCTAAAAGTATACATTGCAAAAAGAAAATTGCTATTTCATGTGTGGTAGGTATTCTAGAATCCAGCCCATGTAGCTTACAATATACAACGTGTTCATTAAAATGACACCCAAAAATTGGATGTTTATTATTTGATTGGTACAACGTTTTGGTCACTTTTGCATGTCCAATGCTTAAAACCATCCATATCATTGATCCTAAAGCATGAATATGAATATTTTAACAAATATATCAATTTCAGGAATACGTGAAACCTGACTTTATTTTTGTAAATAATCATATAAATATTTGATTTCGCGCCCGAATTTTATATTTCTTCATCATATTTCAGCTAAAAGAAAACACTGCAACAAGAAACATGCTATTTTAAGGGTGGTAGTTATTCTAGAATCCAACTAATGTAGCCTACAATATACAACGTATTCATCAAGAATAGGTAAAATCTGACTTTATTTTTGTAAAAAATCATATAGATATTTGCTTCCGCGTTCGAATTTTATGATTTTTCTTCTTATTTTAGCTAAAAGAAAACATTGCATCAAGAAAATTGCTATTTCAAGTGTGGTAGATATTCTAGAATCCAGCCCATTTAGCTTACAATATACAACGTATTCATCAAGAATAGGTAAAATCTGACTTAATTTTTGTAAAACATCATATAAATATTTGCTTCCGCGCCCGAATTTTATAATTTTTCATCATATTTTAGCTGAAAGCAAACATTGCAACAAGATAATTGCAATTTCAATTTTGGTAGGTATTCTAGAATCCAGCCCATGTAGTTGAAAATATACAACGTAATCATTAAAATGACACTCGAAAATTGAATGTTTATTGTCTGATTGGTATCACGGTTTGGTCACTTTTGCATGTCCAATGCTTAAAACCATCCATAGTTTAGATCCTAAAGCATGAATATGAATGTTTTAACAAAAATATCCATTTCAAGAATAAGTAAAATCTGACTTTATTTTTTTTTAAAATCATATATATATTTACTTGCGCGCCCGAATTTTATAATTCTTCATCATATTTTAGCTAAAAGAAAACATTGCAACAAGAAACATGCTATTTCAAAGGTGGTAGTTATTCTAGAATCCAGCCAATGTAGGTTACAATATACAACGTATTCATCAAGATTAGGTAAAATCTGATTTAATTTTTGTAAATAATCATATAAATATTTGCTTCCGCGCCCGAATTTTATAATTCTTCATCATATTTCTGCTAAAGGAAACACTGCAACAAGAAACATGCTATTTTAAGGGTGGTAGTTATTCTTGAATCCAGCCAATGTAGCCTACAATATATAACATATTCATCAAGAATAGGTAAAATCTGACTTTATTTTTGTAAAAAATCATATAAATATTTGCTTCCGCGCTCGAATTTTATAATTTTTCATGTTATTTTAGCTAAAAGAAAACATTGCATCAAGAAAATTGCTATTTCAAGTGTGGTAGGTATTCTAGAATCCAGCCCATGTAGCTTACAATATACAACGTATTCATCAAGAATAGGTAAAATCTGACTTAATTTTTGTAAAACATCATATATATATTTGCTTCCGCGCCCGAATTTTATAATTTTTCATCATATTTTAGCTGAAAGAAAACATTGCAATAAGATAATTGCTATTTCAATTGTGGTAGGTATTCTAGAATCCAGCCCATGTAGCTGACAATATACAAATTATTCATTAAAATGACACTCGAAAATTGAATGTTTATTATCTGATTGGTATCACGTTTTGGTCACTTTTGCATGTCCAATGCTTAAAACCATCCATAGTTTAGATCCTAAAGCATGAAAATGAATGTTTTAACAAAAATATTCATTTCAAAAATAGGTAAAATCTGACTTTATTTTTGTAAAAAATCATATAAATATTTGCTTCCGCGCCCGAATTTTATAATTCTTTATCATATTTTAGCTAAAAGAAAACATTACAAAAAGAAAATTGCTATTTCGAGTGTGGTAGGTATTCTAGAATCCAGCCCATGTATCTTACAATATACAACGTATTCATCAAGAATAGGTAAAATCTGATTTAATTTTTGTAAATAATCATATAAATATTTGCTTTCGCGCCCGAATTTTATAATTCTTCATCATATTTCAGCTAAAAGAAAACACTGCAACAAGAAACATGCTATTTTAAGGGTGGTAGTTATTCTTGAATCCAGCTAATGTAGCCTACAATATACAACGTATTCATCAAGAATAGGTAAAATCTGACTTTATTTTTGTAAAAAATCATATAAATATTTGCTTCCGCGCTCGAATTTTATAATTTTTCATCTTATTTTAGCTAAAAAAAACATTGCATCAAGAAAATTGCTATTTAAAGTGTGGTAGGTTTTCTAGAATCCAGCCCATGTAGCTTACAATATACAACGTATTCATCAAGAATAGGTAAAATCTGACTTAATTTTTGTAAAATATCATATATATATTTGCTTCCGCGCCCGAATTTTATAATTTTTCATCATATTTTAGCTGAAAGAAAACATTGCAACAAGATAATTGTTATTTCAATTGTGGTAGGTATTCTAGAATCCAGCCCATGTAGCTGACAATATACAACATATTCATTAAAATGACACTCGAAAATTGAATGTTTATTATCTGATTGGTATCACGTTTTGGTCACTTTTGCATGTCCAATGTTAAAACCATCCATAGTATAGATCCTAAAGCATGAATATGAATGTTTTAAGAAAAATATTCATTTCAAGAATAGGTAATATCTGACTTTATTTTTGTAAAAAATCATATAAATATTTACTTGCGCGCCCGAATTTTATAATTCTTCATCATATTTTAGCTAAAAGAAAACATTGCAACAAGAAAATAGCTATTTCGAGTGTGGTAGGTATTCTAGAATCCAGCCCATGTATCTTACAAAATACAACGTATTCATCAAGATTAGGTAAAATCTGATTTAATTTTTGTAAATAATCATATAAATATTTGCTTCCGCGCCCGAATTTTATAATTCTTCATCATATTTCAGCTAAAGGAAACACTGCAACAAGAAACATGCTATTTTAAGGGTGGTAGTTATTCTTGAATCCAGCTAATGTAGCCTACAATATACAACGTATTCATCAAGAATAGGTAAAATCTGACTTAATTTTTGTAAAAAATCATATAAATATTTGCTTCCGCGCCCGAATTTTATAATTCATCATCACATTTTAGCTAAAAGAAAACATTGTATCAAGAAAATTGCTATTTCATGTGTGGTAGGTATTCTGGAATACAGCCCATGTAGCTTACAATATACAACGTATTCATCAAGAATAGGTAAAATCTGACATTATTTTTGTAAAAAATCATATAAATATTTGCTTCCGCGCCCGAACTTTATAATTCTTCATTATATTTTAGCTAAAAGAAAACGTTGCAACAAGAAAATTACTATTTCAAGTGTGGTAAGTATTCTAGAATCCAGCCCATGTAGCTTACATTATATAACGTATTCATTAAAATGACACCCGAAAATTGAATGTTTATTATCTGATTGATACCATGTTTTGGTCACTTTTGCATGTCCAATGCTGAAAACCATTCATAGTATAGATCCTAAAGAATTAATATGAATGTTTTAACAATATTATCTATTTCAAGAATATGTGAAATCAGACTTAATTTTTGTAAAAAATCATATAAATATTTGCTTCCGCACCCGAATTTTATAATTCTTCATTATATTTTAGCTAAAAGAAAACATTGCAACAAGAAAATTGCTATTTCAAGTGTGGTAGGTATTCTAGAATCTAGCCCATGTAGCTTACAATATACAACATATTCATTAAAATGACACCCGAAAATTGAATGTTTATTATCTGATTGGTTCCACGTTTTGGTCACTTTTGCATGTCCAATGCTTAAAACCATCCATAGTATAGATCCTAAAGCATAAATATGAATGTTTTAAAAAAAAATTATTTCGAGAATAGGTAAAATCTGACTTCATTTTTGTAAAAAATCATATAAATATTTGCTTCCGCGCCCGAATTTTATAATTCTTTATCATATTTTAGCTAAAAGAAAACATTGCAAAAAGAAAATTGCTATTTCGAGTGTGGTAGGTATTCTAGAATCCAGCCCATGTATCTTACAATATACAACGTATTCATCAAGAATAGGTAAAATCTGATTTAATTTTTGTAAATAATCATATAAATATTTGCTTTCGCGCCCGAATTTTATAATTCTTCATCATATTTCAGCTAAAAGAAAACACTGCAACAAGAAACATGCTATTTTAAGGGTGGTAGTTATTCTTGAATCCAGCTAATGTAGCCTACAATATACAACGTATTCATCAAGAATAGGTAAAATCTGACTTTATTTTTGTAAAAAATCATATAAATATTTGCTTCCGCGCTCGAATTTTATAATTTTTCATCTTATTTTAGCTAAAAAAAACATTGCATCAAGAAAATTGCTATTTAAAGTGTGGTAGGTATTCTAGAATCCAGCCCATGTAGCTTACAATATACAACGTATTCATCAAGAATAGGTAAAATCTGACTTAATTTTTGTAAAATATCATATATATATTTGCTTCCGCGCCCGAATTTTATAATTTTTCATCATATTTTAGCTGAAAGAAAACATTGCAACAAGATAATTGTTATTTCAATTGTGGTAGGTATTCTAGAATCCAGCCCATGTAGCTGACAATATACAACATATTCATTAAAATGACACTCGAAAATTGAATGTTTATTATCTGATTGGTATCACGTTTTGGTCACTTTTGCATGTCCAATGTTAAAACCATCCATAGTATAGATCCTAAAGCATGAATATGAATGTTTTAACAAAAATATTCATTTCAAGAATAGGTAATATCTGACTTTATTTTTGTAAAAAATCATATAAATATTTACTTGCGCGCCCGAATTTTATAATTCTTCATCATATTTTAGCTAAAAGAAAACATTGCAACAAGAAAATAGCTATTTCGAGTGTGGTAGGTATTCTAGAATCCAGCCCATGTATCTTACAATATACAACGTATTCATCAAGATTAGGTAAAATCTGATTTAATTTTTGTAAATAATCATATAAATATTTGCTTCCGCGCCCGAATTTTATAATTCTTCATCATATTTCAGCTAAAGGAAACACTGCAACAAGAAACATGCTATATTAAGGGTGGTAGTTATTCTTGAATCCAGCTAATGTAGCCTACAATATACAACGTATTCATCAAGAATAGGTAAAATCTGACTTAATTTTTGTAAAAAATCATATAAATATTTGCTTCCGCGCCCGAATTTTATAATTCATCATCACATTTTAGCTAAAAGAAAACATTGTATCAAGAAAATTGCTATTTCAAGTGTGGTAGGTATTCTGGAATACAGCCCATGTAGCTTACAATATACAACGTATTCATCAAGAATAGGTAAAATCTAACATTATTTTTGTAAAAAATCATATAAATATTTGCTTCCGCGCCCGAACTTTATAATTCTTCATTATATTTTAGCTAAAAGAAAACGTTGCAACAAGTAAATTACTATTTCAAGTGTGGTAAGTATTCTAGAATCCAGCCCATGTAGCTTACATTATATAACGTATTCATTAAAATGACACCCGAAAATTGAATGTTTATTATCTGATTAATACCATGTTTTGGTCACTTTTGCATGTCCAATGCTAAAAACCATTCATAGTATA
Source organism: Stenolophus ochropezus (assembly GCA_035578165.1). Taxonomy (NCBI): domain Eukaryota; kingdom Metazoa; phylum Arthropoda; class Insecta; order Coleoptera; family Carabidae; genus Stenolophus; species Stenolophus ochropezus. Next base: position 1,846,279 of record JAQOWZ010000041.1, read on the forward strand.
GATCCTAAAGAATTAATATGAATGTTTTAACAATATTATCTATTTCAAGAATATGTAAAATCAGACTTAATTTTTGTAAAAAATCATATAAATATTTGCTTCCGCGCCCGAATTTTATAATTCTTCATTATATTTTAGCTAAAAGAAAACATTGCAACAAGAAAATTGCTATTTCAAGTGTGGTAGGTATTCTAGAATCTAGCCCATGTAGCTTACAATATACAACATATTCATTAAAATGACACCCGAAAATTGAATGTTTATTATCTGATTGGTTCCACGTTTTGGTCACTTTTGCATGTCCAATGCTTAAAACCATCCATAGTATAGATCCTAAAGCATAAATATGAATGTTTTAAAAAAAAAATTATTTCGAGAATAGGTAAAATCTGACTTCATTTTTGTAAAAAATCATATAAATATTTGCTTCCGCGTCCGAATTTTATAATTCTTCATCATATTTTAGCTAAAAGTATACATTGCAACAAGAATATTGCAATTTCAAGTGTGGTAGGTATTCTAGAATCGAGCCCCTGTAGCTTACAATATACAACGTATTCATCAAGAATAGGTAAAATCTAACATTATTTTTATGAAAAATCATATAAATATTTGCTTCCGCGCCCGAATTTTATAATTCTTTATTATATTTTAGCTAAAAGAAAACATTGCAACAAGAAAATTGCTATTTCAAGTGTGGTAGTTATTCTAGAATCCAGCCCATGTAGCTTACAATATACAACGTATTCATCAAGAATAGGTAAAATCTGACTTTATTTTTGTAAAAACTCATATAAATATTTGCTTCCGCGCCCGAATTTTATAATTCTTAATCATATTTTATCTAAAAGAAAACATTGCAACAAGAAAATTGCTATTTCAAATGTGTAGGTGTTCTAGAAACCAGTCCATGTAGTTTACAATATACAACGTATTCATTAAAATGACATCCGAAAATTGAATGTTTATTATCAGGTTGGTACCAGGTTTTGGTCACTTTTGCATGTCCAATGCCAAAATTATCCATAGTATAGATCCTAAAGCATAAATATGAATGTTTTAAAAAATATATTTATTTCGAGAATAGGTAAAATCTGAATTTATTTTTGTAAAAAATCATATAAATATTTGCTTCCGCGCCCTAATTTTTAATTCTTTATTATATTTTAGCTAAAAGAAAACATTGCAACAAGAACATTGCTATTTCAAGTGTAGTAGGTATTCTAGAATTCAGCCCATGTAGCTTACAATATACAACGTATTCATCAAAAATAGGTAAAATCTGACTTTATTTTTGTAAAAACTCATATAAATATTTGCTTCCGCGCCCGAATTTTATAATTTCTTATCATATTTTAGCTAAAAGAAAACATTGCAACAAGAAAATTGCTATTTCAAGTGTGGTAGGTATTCTAGAATCCAGCCCATGTAGCTTACAATATGCAACGTATTCATCAATACTAGGTAAAATCTGACTTTATATTTGTAAAAAGCATAAAAATATTTGCTTTCGCGCCCGAATTTTATAATTCTTTATCACATTTTAGCTAATAGAAAACATTGCAACAAAAAAATTACTATTTCAAGTGTGGTAGGTATTCTAGAAACCAGCCCATGTAGTTTACAATATACAACGTATTCATTAAAATGACACCCGAAAATTAAATATTTATTATATGATTGGTACCACGTTTTGTTCACTTTTGCATGTCCAATGCTAAAATTATCCATAGTATAGATCCTAAAGCATAAATATGAATGTTTAAAAAAAAAATTATTTCGAGAATAGGTAAAATCTGACTTTATTTTTGTAAAAAATCATATAAATATTTGCTTCCGCGCCCGAATTTTTAATTCTTTATTATATTTTAGCTAAAAGAAAACATTGCAACAAGAACATTGATATTTCAAGTGCGGTAGGTATTCTAGAATTCAGCCCATGTAGCTTACAATATACAACATATTCATCAAGAATAGGTAAAATCTGACATTATTTTTGTAAAAACTCACATAAATATTTCCTTCCGCGCCCGAATTTTATAATTCCTTATCATATTTTAGCTAAAAGAAAACATTGCAACAAGAAAATTGCTATTTCAAGTGTGGTAGGTATTCTAGAATCCAGCCCATGTAGCTTACAATATACAACGTATTCATCAAGAAAAAGGTAAAATATGACTGTATTTTTGAAAAAAATCATATAAATATTTGCTTCGCGCCCGAATTTTAAAATTCTTCATCATATTTTAGCTAAATGAAACCATTGCAACAAGAAAATTGCTATTTGAAGTGTGGTAGGTATTCTAGAATCGAGCCCATGTAGCTTACAATATACAACGAATTGATCAAGTATAGGTAAAATTTGACTTTATTTTTGTAAAAAATCATTTAAATATTTGCTTCTGCGCCCGAATTTTATAATTCTTCATCATATTTTAGCTGAAAGAAAACATTGCAACAAGAAAATTGCTATTTTAAGTGTGGTAGGTATTCTAGAATCTAGCCCATGTTGCTTACAATATACAACGTATTCATCAAGAAAACGTAAAAATATGACTTTATTTTTGTAAAAACTCATATAAATATTTGCTTCCGTGCCCGAATTTTATAATTCTTTATCATATATTAGCTAAAAGAACACATTGAAACAAGAAAATTGCTATTGCAAGTGTGGTAGGTATTCTAGAATCCTGCCCATGTAGCTTACAATATACAACGTATTCATCACGATTGGGTAAAATCTGAATTTATTTTTGCAAAAAGTCATATACATATTTGCTTCCGCGCCCGAATTTTATAATTCTTTATCATATTTTGGCTAAAAGAAAACATTACAACAAGAAAATAGCTATTTGAAGTGTGGTAGGTATTCTAGAATCCAGCCCATGTAGCTTACAATATACAACGTATTTATCAGAAATAGGTAAAATCTGACTTTCTTTTTGTAAAAAATTATATCAATATTTGGTTCCGCGCCCGAATTTTATAATTCATCATCATATTTTAGCTAAAAGAAAACATTGCAACAAGAAAAATGCTATGTCAAGTGTGGTACTTATTCTAGAATCCAGCCCATGTAGATTACAATATACAAAGTATTAATCAAGAATAAGTAAAATCTGACTTTATTTTTGTAAAAAATTATATAAATATTTGCTTCCGCGCTCGAACTTTATAATTCTTCATCATATTTTAGCTAAAAGATATCATTGCAACAAGAAAATTGCTATTTCAAGTGTGGTAGGTATTCTAGAATCCAGCTCATATAGCTTACAATATACAACGTATTCATTACAATGACACCCGAAAATTGAATGTTTATTATCTGATTGGTAACACGTTTTGGTCACTTTTGCATGTACAATGCTAAAATTAGCCATAGTATAGATGCTTAAGCATGAATATGAATGTTTTAACAAAAATAATCATTTCAAGAATATGTAAAATCTGACTTTATTTTTGTATAAAACCAAATAAATAATTGCTTCCGCGCCCGAACTTTATAATTTTTCATCATATTTTAGCTAAAAGAAATCATTGCAAAAAAAAATTGCTATTTCAAGTATGGTAGGTATTCTAGAATCCATCTCATGTAGCTTACAATATACAACGTATTCATTAAAATGACACCCGAAAATTGAATGTTTATTATCTGATTGGTAACACGTTTTGGTAACTTTTGCGTGTCCAATGCTAAAATTATCCATAGTATAGATCCTAAAGCAGGAATATGAATTTTTCAACAAAAATATCCCTTTCAAGAATAGGTAAAATCTGACTTAATTTTTGTTAAAAATCATATAAATATTTGGTTCCGCGCCCGAATTTTATAATTTGTCATCATAATTTAGTTAAAGGAAAACATTGCAACAAGAAAATTGCTATTTCAAGTGTGGTAGTTATTCTAGAATCCAGCCCATGTAGCTTACATTATACAACGTATTCGTCAAAATGACACCCAAAAATTGAATGTTTATTATCTGATTGGTACCACGGTTTGGTCACTTTTGCATGTCTTATGCTTAAAACCATCCATAGTATAGATCCTAAAGCATGAATATGAATGTTTTAACAAAAATATCCATTTCAAGAATAGGTAAAATCGACATAAATTTTGTAAAAAATCATATAAATATTTGCTTCCGCGCACGAATTTTATATTTCTTCATCATATTTTAGCTAAAAGAAAACTTTGCAACAAGAAAATTGCTATTTTAAGTATGGTAGGTATTTTAGAATCTAGCCCATGTAGCTTTTAATATACAACGTATTCATCAAAATGACACCCGAAAATTTTATGTTTATTATCTGATTGGTACCTTGTTCTGGTCACTTTTGCATGTCCAATACTAAAATTAGCCATAGTATAGATCCTAAAGCATGAATATGAACGTATTAACAAAAATAACCATTTTAAGAATATTTAAAATCTGACTTAAATTTTGTAAAAATCATATAAATATTTGCTTCTACGCCCGAATTTTATAATTCTTCATCATATTTTAGCTAAATGAAAACAATGTAACAAGAAAATTGCTATTTCAAGTGTGGTAGGTATTCTAGAATCCAGCCCATGTAGCTTGCAATATACAACGTATTCGTTAAAATGCCACCCGAAAATTTAATGTTTATTATCCGATTGGTACCACATATTGGTCACTTTTGCATGTCCAATACTTAAAACCATCCATAGTATAGATCCTTAAGCATTATATGAATGTTTTTACAAAAATATCCATTTCAAGAATATGTAAAATCTGACTTTATTTTTGTAAAAAATCATATAAATATTTGCTTACGTGCTCAAATTTTATAATTCTTCATCATATTTTAGCTAAAAGAAAACATTGTAAGAAGAAAATTGCTATTTCAAGTGTGGTAGGTATTCTAGAATCCAGCTCATGTAGCTTACAATATACAACGTATTCATTAAAATGACACCCGAAAATTAAATGTTTATTATCCGATTGTTACCACGTATTGGTCACTTTTGCATGTCCAATGCTTAAAACCATTTATAGTATAGATCCTTAAGCATGAATATGAATGTTTTAACAAAAATATCCATTTCAAGAATATGTAAAATCTGACTTTATTTTTGTAAAAAATCATATAAATCGACGGTGTTCTGACAAAAAGGCGTAAGCGACAATAATTTAAAAATTTGGATTTTCGCGCCATTTAAAAGTAGAATTCAAACGCTATCTAACATAGCTTCATTCGTATCCGATAAAACCACAGAATGTGTTTATTTCTGACTTCAAAGTTTGTAAGCGACACTTCACGCCAGAGTGCCGTGGTACTAACTGCCTTAGCAACGTACGCTTAAGCCCAGAATGTATAAGTGCTTTATTTCTAAAAGGTAAGTCTTTTAATACTGTTATTCTTTTCTTGGTAGTTTTATTGCCTTTTCTAGATAATGATACGATGTTATAATCAGGATTATAACCATAAAATTCCTTGATATTAATCATGTCGCTTAAGACTTTCAATCTCGCACGTTGTTGTACGCGTAAGCACCATTTCCCTATGCTGAACAATGCTATCTTTTGAAACCTATTTTAGCCTCATTTTTGTATCTGATTTGCTCTGTATATTATGTTCTAGAGGAAAATGTATCGTTTTATATAATAATTAAAATCAAATCCGGTTTGGTTTTGTGATTTTTGTTATAATCAATTATAAAAATCCAGTTCATCATGTCGCTTACGTCCCTTATTTTTATAGATGTCGCGAGGCCAGAAAATTTTGAATATTGCCCTGAAAATGACCGATCCTATGTTCTCAAATACGGAACTCGATAAAGCATTAATGCACGATATTATCCTTGATGATAATGCATTCATTGCACAAAATAGTATTATTACCTGTGATATTTTAACAGAGGCTGAAAATAAAGAGCATGAGACTGATTACTTACAAGTAGGAGCAGAAGGAAGAGATCACTGGTATTTTAGCGACTCAGATATTGAAATTCCCACTAGTAGTATTCAAAATCCCATGAATTCAGAGAATATTCAACAGTACAAACTTGTCAGTTATTCATCCTCTGACAATGATTCTTTAGAAGAGGCTAATATAGTGAAAAGAGCAAATTCCAAGAAGCTAGAAAATTGTAGTGAAAATCGTATGTGCGAAGATGAAGAACATCTCATGCTAAATGAAAATTCTTTATTTGAGAATAGTAGAGAAGACAACATTATTGAACAGCATTTTGAATCTGATTCTGATTGTTCTGCTGATGGAAGCAATACTAGTGAAACCACAGACAGTGACTCTAGCCCCAACAAAAATGATACATTTAAAGGAAGGAAAAAAAAACACGTTTTACGAGTGTAACAGAAACGAACAAAAGACTGAAACTTGCAGGCAAGGCTTATACAAACTATAGAAATGAATTAGTTGCCGAAAAAAAAAGTTTTACCAAACCCATGTTTAGGGAAGAACTGTGTAAATAAATGTAACACGTTCAATTAAAAAAAGAGAGACAGAAATTATTTGAGCTATTTTGGAATTTAGAAACTCACATCGATAAGAGAGCGTTTCTTAATGGATATGCAAATGTTATTCCCGTGAAAAGAAAAAGAACATCACAAGAAAATTTGAGAAGAAACTTGACATACCAGTATTTTATGTTGAAAAATGACTCGCAGGTTAGGGTATGTTTACAGTTTTTATTAAATACCCTTAATATAACGCAAAAATTAATGAGAAATGCTTTACAAGGAAAAATAGAAGAGAACCGCGATAAAAGGGGAAAAAATGCACCAAAACACAAAATTACTCCCGAACAAATAGAAGCATTCAAGAAATTTGTTGAAGGATTGCCGGCAGTCCCTTCTCATTATTGCCGAGGCTCTAGTACTAAGCTATATCTTCCATCAGAAATTAAAACTATCACAAATCTTCATCGAACGTATACTGCAAGAATGAAAGATGCAAGCTCAAAGCCAGTTAGTATAAGTTGTTTTAAAAGAATGTTTAAAAGAGACTATAATATAGGTATACACGTACCTAGAAAAGATAAATGTGCCAAGTGTGAGAAATATAAAAACTTGGATGAAAGATCAAAAACTGATGCAATAAAAGACGAATATCTGAATCACCAAATAGAAAAAAATAAAGCTAAGGAATTCTTCCTAGCAGAACAAAATAAGTCAATTTAGGATGGATTTCTTGTATTATCGTTTGATCTTCAAAAAGTATTGGCCACCCCGCATAGTCCAGGTATGTTGTATGGCCTTAGTGGAAAATATGCAGTATATAATTTCACTATCTACGAAAGTAAGACGCAAAACGGATATTGTTTTCTTTGGGGAGAGAAAGACGGGAAGAGAGGTGTTAACGAAATATGCAGTATCCTATACTCATATTTGCTGCAGTTGGATAAAGCAGGAGAGTTCTCAACTTGATCACTGTTTTGTGACAATTGTCCAGGACAGAATAAAAATAAATTTGTTCTAGCTATGTTTTTATATTTTTTGAAAAATTCTACAAATATCAAGTCCATGACATTAACATATCTAGTAGTAGGGCATACTTATATGCCAGTAGATAGCATTCATGCTATCATACAAAATTATACAAATAAAATGAATGTGCAGGCTCCTTCGGAATGGGCCACGATAATTCGGAATGCTAGAAAACGACCTAAACCCTATGAAGTTAAAACTCTAAATTATACTCAATTTTTTGATTGGAAATCTATTTCTCCTCCAAAAAAAAACACTAAAAACAAAGGAAGGTACAGAAATCAAAATAAATTCAATGAAAGTAGCAAAATTTTCTAAAACTGATCTGACGAGTATTCGTGTTTATACAGAATACGATGTGGAGAATCCTTTTGACATAGAATTCCGTATTAAAAATATAGATATAATTCCGCGGCTCTACTTCTCCTATCTTCCTATATGTAAGAAGAAGTTGAGTAATCTCTTAGATTTGTGTAAGAAAGAATCAATAAAAGAAAACTACCACGCAGAGTATTTCACTTAACCTCTAATGCTTCCGTCCCCGACATACTAGCAGAAAGTGATCTGGAGGATTCGGAATAATAGTGTTCTATTCATAGGTATTTATAGGTTTCTATAAGAATTTAGTTAATTTCATAGTTTATGTAAATTTTTGTTCCTTTAAGGCAATTTATAATTATTTTATTTTGTTTAATGTTACGTTTATTTAATTTTATAATTATATTTGTACCAAATGTGTGAAACTTTACTGTTTACTGCAGAAGATTTACATAGTTTTTAAGAATTTTGTTTATGATCCTTTCAGTATCTGAATAAATTTTTTTGTACAAATCTCGTATATTTCAAACCACATCCTATTTTAAAAATTTAATAATTTTTAAAAAAAATATCACTAATCGACTATCTCTTAATCGTAAGCGACATCTCTGCATAGTGTTTGATGAATTAGAAAGGCACATCGAAGGCTTAAACGCCAGTTTAAAGCGATTTTTTTAACAAAAAATAGGCTTAATCTCCCAATCAAAAGGTCTTAAACACCTTTGAATTATACTTAAAAGTCGTAAGCGACAAAACTAAATAAAAAAATTAAATTTGAATGTGTAACTTTATTTTTATGTAGAAATACAACTTATTATAATAATTAACATTACCCTGCTCAAAATAATTTCTGAATGAACATAATTAAAAAAAATATAGGTTTTTGTCGTTTCCTGTAAAATTTTGTTAAAGCCGTCAGAACAGCGTCGAAATATTTGCTTACGTGCCCGAATTTTATAAATCTTTATAATATTTAAGCTAAAAGAAAACATTGCAACATGAAAATTGCTATTTCAAGTGTGGTAGGTATTCTAGAATCCAGCCCATGTAGCTTACAATATACAACGTATTTATTAAAATGACACCCGAAAATTAAATGTTTATTATCTGATTGGTACCACGTTTTGGTCACTTTTGCATGTCCAATGCTTAAACCCATCCATAGTATGGATCCAAAGCATGAATATGAATGTTTTACAAAAATATCCATTTCAAGAATAGGTAAAATCTGACTTAATTTTTGTAAAAACTCATACAAATATTTGCTTCCGCGCTCTAAATTTATAATTCTTTATCTTATTTGAAGTACAAGAAAACATTGCAACAGGACAATTGCTATTTCAAGTGTGGTAGGTATTCCAGCCCCTGTAGCTTATATTATACAACGTATTCATTAAAATGACACCCGAAAATTGAATGTTTATTATCTGATTGGTACCACGTTTTGGTCACTTGTGCATGTCCAATGCTTTAAACAATCCATAGTATAAATCCTAAAGCATGAATATAAATGTTTTAACAAAAATATCCATTTTAAGAATAGGTAAAATCTGACCTTATTTCTGTAAAAAATCATATAAATATTTGCTTTCGCGCCCGAGTTTTATAATTCTTCATCATATTTTAGCTATATGAAAACATTGCAACAAGAAAATTTCTAACTCAAGTGTGGTAGGTATTCTAGAATCCAGCCTATGTAACTTTTAATATACACCGTATTCATTAAAATGACACCCGAAACTTGAAAGTTTATTATCTGATTGATACCTCGTTTTGGTCACTTTTGCATCTTCAATGCTTAAAACCATCCAATGTACAGATTCTAAAGCATGAATATGAATCTTTTAACAAAAATATCCATTTCAAGTAAAATGTGACTTAATTTTTGTAAAAAATAATATAGATATTTTCTTCCGCGCCCAAATTTTATAATTCTTTATCATATTGCAGCTAAAAGAAAACATTGTAACCAGAAAATTGCAATTTCAAGTGTGGTAGGTATTCTAGAATCCATCCCATGTAGCTTTACCACACTTGAAATAGCAATTTTTTTGTTGTAATGTTTTTTTTAGGTAAAATATGATAAAGAATTATAAAATTCGGGCGCGGAAGCAAACATTTATATGATTTTTTACAAAAATAAAATCATATTTTACCTATTCTTGAAATGGATATTTTTGTTAAAACATTCATATTTATGCTTTAGGATCTGTACTATGGATAATTTTAGCATTGGACATGCAAAAGTGACCAAAACTTGGTACCAATCAAATAATATAAATTCTATTTTCGGGTGTCATTTTAATGAATACGTTGTGTATTGCAGGCTACATGGGCTGAATTCCAGAATACCTACCACTTTTGAAATAGCAATTTTCTTGTTGCACTGTTTTTTTTTAGCTAAAATGTGATTAAAAATTCAAACGCGGAAGCAAATATTTATATGATTTTTTACAAAAATACAATCAGATTTTACATATTCTTGATGAATACGTTGTATATTGTAAGTTACATAAGCTGGATTCTAGAATACCTACCACACTTGAAATAGTAATTTTCTTGTTGCAATGTTTTCTTTTAGCTAAAATATGATAAGGAATTATATAATACGGGCGCGCAAGCAAATATCTATAATTTTTTTTACAAAAATAAAGTCAGGTGTTACCTATTCTTGAAATGGATATTTTTGTTAAAACATTCATATTTATGCTTTAGGATCTATACTATGGATGGTTTTAAGCATTGGACATGCAAAAATGACAAAAACGTGGTACCAATCAGATAATAAACATTCAATTTTCGGGTGTCATTTTAATAAATACGTTGTATATTGTAAGCTACATGGGCTGGATTCTAGAATACCTACCACACTTGAAATAGCAATTTTCTTGTTGAATGTTTTCTTTTAGCTTAAGTATGATGAAGAATTATAAAATTCGGGCGCGGAAGCAAATATTTATATGATTTTTACAAAAATAAGTCAGATTTTACCTATTCCTGAAATGGATATTTATGTTAAAACATTCATGTTCATGCTTTAGGATCTATACTATGGATGGTTTTAAGCATTGGACATGCAAAAGTGACCAAATCGTGGTACCAATCATATAAAAAACATTCAATTTTCGTATGTCATTTTAATGAATAAGTTGTATATTTTGAGCTACATGGGCTGGATTCTAGAATACGTACCACACTCGAAATAGCAATTTTCTTGTTGCAATGATTTCTTTTAGCTAAAATTTGATGAAGAATTATAAAATTCGGGCGCGGAAGCAAATATATATATAATTTTTTACAAAAATAAAGTCAGATTTTACCTATTCTTGAAATGGATATTTTTGATAAACATTCATTATCATGCTTTAGGATCTATACTATGGATGGTTTCAAGCATTGGACGTGCAAAAGTGACCAAAACGTGGTACCAATCAGATAATAAACATTTAATTTTCGGGTGTCATTTTAATGAATACGTTGTATATTGTAAGCTACAAGGGGAGTGGCAACATTGGAGCGAAATTACTCACTTGTGTATTTTTTGAGTCCCGGTGTTTTTTTTTCCAAAAATTAACGTATAACGTTATATTAAAATTGCAAAAATCAGTGAAAACCATTTCTAAACTGTCCTGAAATATAGTACATATAAATAAATTAGTCTGTGCAGAAGTTCAGTGTAAAAAACATCAAATCTGGCAACCAAGGTCATATTTGTTTGAATCAACTGCTGAGCAAAAAGGCGCGTTGCCTCAAGTCAAGCGTGAGTACTTAGTGTTTCCAACTGTATTAAAAACAAAAAATAACCATTCACAAAAAAATGGCTTCAATTGAAGATATACAAAAATTAGTTGATCCTTTGAGCAAAAAAATGGACACCTTTTAAAAGTCTCTAGTTTTGCTTCGCAAGGGTAATGACGAAAATAAAACTAAGTTGCAAAAACTTGAAGAGGAAATAAAAGCTGAAGATAAGCAAATAGAACATTTCGAAATAAAATTAAGAGAGAAAAATGTATTATTCTTTAGCATACAACAGGAAAAAGGAGAAAATTTAAATAATAAAATTTTGAAAGTACTGACGGATACAATGAAACTTACTAATATATCTACAAATAATTTTGAAGACTCTAGAAGATTAGGCAAAAATCAGACAATAAAATAAGACCCATTCTAGTCGAATTAAATTAAAAAAAAAACTAAAAAATACATTTTCCAAAACGTTCATTTATTGAAAAACTCAAAGATATCACTACAAAAAGATTTCCCTCCTAAAATTATGCAGGAAAGAAAAATATTAAAAATTCATTTTATAAAAGCAAAAATTGATGGCTATAAAACATCTCTTTATCAGAACATTTTATTTGTGAATGGTACAAAATGCACGGCACAACATTTCATCGAAAATACTGAAGACATAACAAATGAAAATAATGCAACTTCAACAGACACTATTGAACAGAGACGAATGTCTGTTTCCCTAGACTCTCTACAAATTACAAACGACAACAATGATAGTTTAGGAGAACACGATAATAGCTGTAGGACAATTTCTGAATTTCGAAAGGTAAAACTAAACGAACCTAAAAAAAATACGTCGAACAATAGCAACCCCCAAGTTATAACCGGTCCCTTAGATAAGCATTTATTACCAAGATTAAGATAGGAAATAAACACAACCCCAAAAATCTAAAAATTAAGACAAATAATATATCAAGTTATCATAATATTTTTTTTTGGAACGTACAGGGAATTAAAAATCTTCACAATCTATGCACTCAAGACGAGAGAATTATCCTCAATCACGAACTTATTTGCATTACAGAAACTTGGGCTAATTATGAGGTTGAAAATCCGTCTTTTTTAAAAACTTATAATAAATACGAACAAAAAGCTGTGAAAGAAGCTAGTACTGGTAGGGCGATCGGTGGCATCATAATTTTTTCTTCACTTCATCCCAGAAATATTTGTGTTATAGAAAAAGAGGTACACTGGATGTTCTTAAGGTTTCAGAATGATGTACAAAATTTCATAATTTGTGTTACCTACTTTTCACACTCTTACAATTACGATTTTTTAATAGAGTTATTTTCAGAAAGTTTAAAAAATACAAAGATTCAATATCCTAGTTAGGGTTTTATAATTGGTGGGGATTTCAACGCAAGAATTGGGGAAAAAACCAATTCGACGAAGGATTCCCTACCAACAATAACTGGAATGCCAAGAGAATGGCAACGGACACAACTCTAAACAAAAAGGGCAAAGACTTAATGGAGGTATTAGAACAAGAAAACTTTGTTGTACTGAATGGCAGATCTCGGAGTGACATATCCGAAAAATACACATACAAAGCTTCAGCAGGAAAAAGCACCATAGATCTAGTATGGACTGACATACAGTCACTACAGTACATTATTGATTTCTCTATTCTTGACAATGTCATTATATCAGACCATCTAATATGCTCAACAAAAATCACCAGTTTACATAATAATAATAAAATATTGAATAACAAAGAAATAACAACTATAACAAAAACAAAATGGGATACAACAAAAGATGACCTTTACAAGCAAGAACTTCAGACAAAATACTATACTATTGTTAATGAAAATGCTGAGAAAACATATGAATGCATTAAGAACGCTATTACCATTACTTCTAATATGATTGGGATAACGCACAGAACAAACTTATATAATAACGGAACTCACAAACTGCAGAAAAAACAATGGTTTGATGATACTTGTAAATCACTTAATAAAACTGCAAAAAACTGCTTAAAACACTGCAAGCAGAATGACTTTTCGAAACAAAACCTAGAAAATAATTTACAGGCAAAAAAGAATACAAGCAACACATAATAAAAGAAAAAAAGGAATTTAATATTGACCTTACAAGTAAACTAAGAAATCTCAAAGATCAAAAGCAATTTTGGGAAACTATTATTACTTTACAACGAACATCCTACTCTCGAAACCCAATAAAAATAGAAGAATGGGTCAATGTTTTCTTTTAGCTAATATATAATAAAGAATTATAAAATTCGGGCGCGGAAGCAAATATTTATATGATTTTTTACAAAAAATATAGTTAGATTTTACCTATTCTTGAAATGGATATTTTTGTCAAAACATTCATATTCATGCTTTAGGATCTATACTATGGATGGTTTTAAGCATTGGAAATGCAAAAGTGACCAACACGTGGTACCTATCAGATAATAAACATTCAATTTTTGGGTGTCATTTTAATGAATACGTTGTATATTGTAAGCTACATGGGCTGGATTCTAGAATACCTACCTCACTTGAAATAGCAATTTTCTTGTTGGAATGTTTTCTTTTAGCTAAAATATGATGCAGAATTATGAAATTTGGGCGCGTAAGCAAATATTTATATGAATTTTTACAAAAATAAAGTCAGATTTTACCTATCCTTGATGAGTACGATGTATATTGTAAGCTAAATGGGCTGGATTCTGGAATACCTACGACACTTGAAATAGCAATTTTCTTGTTGCAATGTTTTCTTTTAGCTAAAATATGATGAAGAATTATAAAATTCGTACGCGGAAGCAAATATTTATATGATTTTTTACAAAAATAAAGTCAGATTTTACCTATTCTTGAAATGGATATTTTTGTTAAAACATTCATATTCATGCTTTAGGATCTATACTATGGATGGTTTTGAGCATTGGTCATGCAAAAGTGACTAAAACGTGGTACCAATCAGATAATAAACATTCAAGTTTTGGGTGTCATTTTAATGAATACGTTGTATATTGCAAGATACATGGGCTGGATTCTAGAATACCTACAACACTTGAAATAGCAATTTGCTTGTTGCAATGTTTTCTTTTTGCTAAAATATAATGAAGAATTATAAAACTCGGGCGCGGAAGCAAATATTTATATGATATTTTACAAAAAATGTCAGAGTTTACCTATTCTTGATGAATACGTTGTATATTGTAAGCTACAGGGGCTGGATTCTAGAATACCTACCACACTTGAAATAGCAATTTTCTTGTTGCAGTGTTTTCTTTTAGCTAAAATATGATGAAAAATTATAAAATTCAGGCGCGGTAGCAAATATTTGTATGATTTTTTAGAAAAATAAAGTCATATTTTACGTATTCTTGAAATGGATATTTTTGTTAAATCATCATATTCATGCTTTAGGATCTATACTATGGATAGTTTTAAGCGTTGGACATGCAAAAGTGACTAAAACGTGGTACCAATCTGATAATAACCATTCAATTTTCGGGTGTCATAATAATAAATACGTTGTATATTGTAAGCTACATGAGCTAAATTCTAGATTACTTACCACACTTGAAATAGCAATTTTCTTGTTCCAATGTTTTCTTTTAGCTAAAATATGATAAAGGATTATAAAATTCGGGCGCAGAAGTAAATATTTATATGATTTTTTACAAAAATAAAGCCAGATTTTACATATTCTTGATTAATACGTTGTATATTTTAAGCTACATGGGCTTGATTGTAGAATACCTACCACACTTGAAATAGCAATTTTCTTGTTTCAATGTTTTCTTTTAGCTAAAATATGATGAAGAATTATAAAATTCGGTCGCGGAAGCAAATATTTATAAGATTTTTTACAAAAGAAATTCAGATTTTACATATTCTTCAAATGGATATTTTTGTTAAAACATTCATATTCATGCTTTAGGATTTACACTATGGATAATTTCAGCATTGGACATGCAAAAATGAGCAAAACGTGGTACTAATCAGATAATAAACATTCAATTTTTGGGTGTCATTTTAATGAATACGTTGTATATTGTAAGCTACATGAGCAGGATTCTAGAATAGCTACCACACTTGAAATAGCAATTTTCTTGCTGCAATGTTTTCTTTTAGCTAAAATATGATGAAGAATTATAAAATTCGGTCGCGGAAGCAAATATTTATAAGATTTTTTACAAAAATAAAGTCAGATTTTACATATTCTTCAAATGGATTTTTTTGTTAAAATATTCATATTCATGCTTTAGGATCTATACAATGGATAATTTTAGCATTGGACATGCAAAAGTGCCTAAAACGTAGTACCAATCTGATAAAAAACATTCAATTTTCGGGTGTCATTTTAATGAATACGTTGTAAATTGTAAGTTAAATGGGCTGGATTCTAGAATACCTACCACACTTGAAATAGCATTTTTCTTGTTGCAATGTTTTCTTTTAGCTAAAATATGATGAAGAACTATAAAATTCGGGCGCAGAGGCAAATATTTATATGATTTTTTAAGAAAATAAAGTCACATTTTTCCTATTCTTGACGAATACGGTGTATATTGTAAGCTACATGGGCTGGATTCTAAAATACCTACCACACATGAAATAGCAATTATCTTGTTGCAATGTTTCCTTTTTGCTAGAATATGATGAAGAATTATAAAATTCATGCGGGGAAGCAAATATTTATATGATTTTTTACAAAAATTAATTCAGATTTTACCTATTCTTGAAGTGGATATTTTTGTTAAAACATTCATATTCATGCTTTAGGATCTATACTATGGATGGTTTTAAGCATTGTTATTGCAAAAGTGACCAAAACGTGGTACCAATCAGATAATAAACATTCAATTTTCAGGCGTAATTTTAATGAATACGTTTTATATTGTAAGCTACATGGGCTAAATTCTAGAATACCTACCACACTTGAAATAGTATTTTTCTTGTTGCAATGTTTTCTTTTAGCTAAAATATGAAGAATTATAAAATTCGGGCGCAGAAGCAAATATTTATATGATTTTTTACAAAAATAAAGCCAGATTTTACCTATTCTTGATGAATATGTTGTGTATTTTAAGCTATATGGGCTGGATTCTAAAATACCTACCACACTTGAAATAGCAATTATCTTGTTGCAATGTTTTCTTTTAGCGAATATATGATGTAGAATTATAAAATTCAGGCGCGGAAGCAAATATTTATATTAATTTTCATATTCATGCTATAGGATCTATACTATGGATGGTTTTAAGCATTGGACTTGCAAAAGTGACCAAAATGTGGTACTAGTCAGATAATAAACATTTAATTTTCAGGTGTGATTTTAATGAATACGTTGTATATTGTAAGTACATGGGCTGGATTCTAGAATACCTACCACACTTGAAATAGAAATTTTGTTGTTGCAATGTTTTTTTTAGCTAAAATATGATGAAGGATTATAAAACTCGGTCGCAGAAGCAAATATTTATATGATTTTTTACAAAAATAAATCCAGATTTTACCTATTTTTGATGAATACTTTGTATATTCCAAGCTACATGGGCTGGATTGTAGAATACCTACCACACATAAAATAGCAATTTTCTTGTTGCAATGTTTTCCTTTAGCTAAAATATGATGAAGAATTATAAAATTCGGTCGCGGGAGCAAATATTTATAAGATTTTTTACAAAAATAAAGTCAGATTTTACATATTCTTCAAATGGATATTTTTGTTAAAACATTCATATTCATGCTTTAGGATCTATACTATGGATAATTTTAGCATTGGACATGAAAAAGTGACTAAAACGTGGTACCAATCAGATAATAAACATTCAATTTTCGGGTGTCATTTTAATGAATACGTTTTATATTGTAAGCTACATGGGCTGGATTCTAGAATACCTACCCCACTTGAAATAGCAATTTTCTTGTTGTAATGTTTTCTTTAGCTAAAATATGGCAAAGAAATATAAAATTCGGGCGCGGAAGCAAATATTTATATGATTTTTTACAAAAATAAAGTCAGATTTTCCCTATTATTGAAATGGATGTTTTTTTTAAAATATTTATATTCATGCTTTAGGATCTATACTATGAATGGTTTTAAGCATTGGACATGAAAAAGTGACCAAAACGTGGTACCAATCAGATAATATACATTCAATTTTCGGGTGTCATTTTAATGAATACGTTTTATATTGTAAGCTACATGGGCTGGATTCTAGAATACCTACCACACTTGAAATAGCAATATTCTTGTTGCAATGTTTTTTTTTTTTTAACTAAAATATGATAAAAAAATATAAAATTCGGGAGCGAAAGCAAATATTTATATAATTTTTTACAAAAATAAAGTCAGATATTACGTATTCTTGAAATGGAAATTTTTGTTAAAACATTCATATTCATGCTTTAGGATCTATACTATGGATAATTTTAGTATTAGACATGCAAAAGTGACCAAAACGTGGTACCAATCAGATAATAAACATTCAATTTTCGGGTGTCATTTTAATGAATACGTTTTATATTGCAAGCTACATGGGCTGGATTCTAGAATACCTACCACACTTGAAATAGCAATTTTCTTATTGCAATGTTTTCTATTAGCTAAAATATGATGAAGAATTATAAAATACGGGCGTGGAAGCAAAAATTTATATGATTTTTTACAAAAATAAAGTCAGATTTTACCTATTCTTGAAATGGATATTTTAGTTAAAACATTCATATTCATGCTTTAGGAACCTATATTATGGATGGTTTTAAGCTTTGGACATGCAATAATGACCAAAACGTAGTACCAGTCAGATAATAAACATTCAATTTTCGGGTGTCATTCTAATGAATACGTTTTAAATTGTAAGCTACATGGGCTAAATTCTAGAATACCTACCACACTTAAAATAGCATTTTTCTTGTTGCAA
The DNA here is from genome assembly GCA_035578165.1 of Stenolophus ochropezus. NCBI lineage: Eukaryota > Metazoa > Arthropoda > Insecta > Coleoptera > Carabidae > Stenolophus > Stenolophus ochropezus. The sequence continues at coordinate 1,864,756 of JAQOWZ010000041.1, forward strand.
TGTTTTCTTTTAGCTAAAATATGATGAAGAATTATAAAATTCGGGCGCAGAAGCAAATATTTATATCATTTTTTATGAAAATAAAGTCACATTTTACCTATTTTTGACGAATACGTTGTATGAGACAAGGACCACGAGAAGAAGATAGATCAATAATAGACTATATACTTGTGGAAAACAAAAAGAGAAATTTAGTAGAGGATTGCAGAGTGAGGCGTGGTCCAGAATCTTCAGCGATCACTTTCTCGTACAAGATGAGAACACTAAAACTGAAGAAACAAGGGTAATAGAATATGAGACAATAAAAACATACAAACTTAGAGATATAATAACAGCGACAAAATAAGCACAAGAAATATATAGATTAACTGACATAGAGAAAATTAACTATAAGGACAAGGATATAGAAGAAACATAGAATATTTTTAAAAATATAATAACACAAGCAGCAAAGAATATATGTGGAAGTAGTAAAAAGAAAGCTAATAAAAGAATGAGGCAATAAAAGAGGAAGTAAAAAAAAAGAAAATATCTTAGTAATAGAACAAATGAAAACTATGACCAATACAAACAACAAAGACGGAAGGTTAAAGAATTAGTAGCACAAGCGAAAAAAAAAAGCTGGGCAAAATTTGGAAAACAAATGGAAGACAACAGTAAAGAAAGTCAAAAATTATTTTATAAAACACTGAAATCATTAAGAAATGAGAAGAGGAAACTAGCAAATACAGTCAAATCCAAAGAAGGTACAATATTAACGGAAGAACAAAATATCATGAACAGATGGAAGCAATATATCCAAGAGCTATTATTCACAGATGAAGATAATCAGATAGAACCTGTTGAAGAAATTCTAACAGACCAGGTAGAAAATGCGAATGAAGACGAAACGCAGGAAATACAAATAGAAGAAGTAAAAGAAGCACTACGAATACTTAAAAATGGTAAAGCAGCAGGGCATGACAAAAGTACGCTAGAAATGTTAAAGTACATGGGGGAAAAGGGCATAGAAATATTGTTAACAATTTTCAACAAAATTTGGAATGGAGATAAAATACCAAACGATTGGGAATTAGCAATAATTGTGCTGATTCACAAGAAAGGAGACACTAAAGAATGCGACAACTACAGAGGCATATCGTTATTGTATACGACACTGAAAGTATTTGAAAGAATATTAAAAAAAAAGATTAAGAAACAAAATAGAATCAACAATGTCCGAAGTACAAAGTGAATTTAGGAAAGGACGCAGTAGCCAAGACCATATATTCACAGTTAAGTACTTAATACATAAGACTAAGATCACTAACACAAAAACATACATGACATTCATAGATTTAGAAAAAGCGTTTGACAGAGTACAAAGAGAGATAATGTGGAAAATCTTAAAAAGAAAAGGTATAAGCACCAATCTTCTAAATGCTATAAAAGGACTGTATAACAAAAACACGAACTACGTAATTAGCCAAAATAGGAAAAGCGAGCTCTTCGAATCAAAGAACGGTTTGAGACAAGGAGGAGTAATGAGCCCAGTCTTATTTACGATATTTATGGATGAGATAATAAAGGAGTGCGATCAAAAATTCAATAAGATACATGTAGGGTATAGAAATCTAGGTACTACCAGTAAAAATATCAATATGTGCTTACGTCGATGACGTAGTAATTATGGCAAACAGCGAGGAAAAAATGCAACAAAATGTTAACACCTGGAACGAAATTATAAAGAAATACAATATGAAAATAATTGCGACTAAAACCAAAATAATGGTAATCTCCAACGAACCAACACCTGCTAATATAACAGTAAATAGTGAAACAATAGAACAAGTTAACAAATTAGGCATAACAATAGATAGTAACGGCACACAAGATGCTGACATAAACGAAAGAATAATTAAAACGACAAAAATATATCACGCAATGAAACACAATTTTATAGGAAAAAAAGAAATAAGCAATAAAACAAAAATGACGGTATTTAACACAATATATAGAGCGATATTGACGTATGGGTGTGAATCATGGATATTGTCAAATAGAACGAAAAGTAAAATACAGGCGATAGAGATGAAATATCTAAGAAGAGTTAAAGGAGTAACAATGTTAGATAGAGTAAGGAATGAAGCTATCAGGGAAGAACTGCAATGCAAACCAATACTAGATTTCATAGAAACAAGACAACTAGCCTGGTGGGGACACATGAAACGAATGAACGAAAGTAGACCGGTACGCCAAGTGTGGATGACCAACGTTACACCGAAAAGGGGAAGAGGAAGACCAAAGGACACATGGAATAACGTAATAAAGAAGATACTGACGAAAATAAACATCCCGATGCAAGAAGCAAGAAGAATCGCAAAGGACAAGAAACAATGGGCAAAATTAGTGCACATATGAAATTACTGGACATTAAATTATGTAAATTAAATTAAGATTAAGTGAAAATGTATACATTCTACACCTGAGGGTAGAAGGATGACTGACTATATATATATATATATATATATATATATATATATATATATATATATATATATATATATTTCCGGGCGTCATTTTAATGGTTACGTTGTATATGGTAAGCTACATTGGCTGGTTTCTAATATGATGACGAAATATAAAATTCGGGCGCGGAAGCAAATATTTATATGATTTTATACAAAAATAAGGTCAGATTTTACCTATTCTTGACAAATACGTTGTATATTGTAAGCTACATGAGCTGGATTTTAAGAATACCAACCACACTTGAAATAGCAATTTTCTGGTTGCAATGTTTTCTTTTGCCTAAAATATGATAAAGAATTATAAAATTTGGGAGCGGAAGCAAATATTTATATGATTTTTTACAAAAATTAAGTTAGCTTTTACCTATTCTTGAAATGGATATTTTTGTTAAAACATTCATATTCATGCTTTAGGATTCATACTATGGATGGTTATTAGCATAGGACATGCAAAAGTGACTAAAACGTGGTACCAATTAGATAAAAAACATTCAATATTCGGGTGTCATTTTAATGAATACGTTGTATATTGTAAACTACATGGGCTGGATTCTAGAATACTTACCACACTTGAAATAGCAATTTTCTTGTTGCAATGTTTTCTTTTAGCAAAAATATGATGAAAAAGTATAAAATTCGGGCGCGGAAGCAAATATTTATATGATTTTTTACAAAAATTAAGTCAGATTTTACCTATTCTTGAAATTGATATTTATTTTAAAACATTCATATTCATGCTTTAGGTTCTATACTATAGATGGTTTTAAGCATTGGACCTGCAAAAGTGACCAAAACGTGGTACCAATTAGATAATAAACATTCAATTTTCGGGTGTCATTTTAATGAATACGTTGTATATTGTAAGCTACATTGCTGGAATCTAGAATACCTACCACACTTGAAATAGCAATTTTAATTTTGCAATGTTTTCCTTTCGCTAAAATATGATGAAAAATTATAAAATTCTGGCGCGGAAGCAAATATTTATATGTTTTTTTACAAAAAATAAGACATATTTTACCTATTCTTGAAATTTTAAGCATTAGACATTAGCTAAAAGAAAACATTGCAACAAGAAAGTTGCTATTACAATTGTGGTAGGTATTCTAGAATCCAGCCCATGTAACTTACAATATACAAAATATTCATTAAAATGACACCTGAAAAAAGACTGTTTGTTATCTTATTGGTACCACGTTTTGGTCACTTATGCATGTCCAATGCATAAGTGACCAAAACCATCCATAGTATAGATCCTAAAACATTAATATGAATGTTTTACCAAAAATATCCAATTCAAGAATAGGTAAAATCTGACTTTATTTTTGTAAATGACACCCGAAAGTTGAATGTTTATTATATAATTGGTACCACGTTTTTAACATTTGCATGTCCAATGCTTAAAACCATCAATAGTATAGATCCTAAAGCATGAATATGAATGTTTTAACAAAAATATCTATTTCAAAAATAGGTAAAAATCCGACTTTATTTTTGTAAAAAATCATATAAATATTTGCTTCCGCGCCCAAATTTTATAATTCTTTATCATATTTTAGCTAAAAGAAAACATTGCAACAAGTAAATTGATATTTCAAGTGTGGTAGGTATTCTAGAGTCCAGCCCATGTAGCTTACAATATACAACGTATTCATCAAGAATAGTTAAATCTGACTTTATTTTTGTAAAAAATCATATAAATATTTGCTTCCGCGCCCGAATTTTATAATTTTTCATCATATTTTAGCTAAAAGAAAACATTGGAACAAGATAATTGCTATTTCAAGTGTGGTAGGTACTCTAGAATCCAGCCCATGTAGCTTACAATATACAACGTATTCATTAAAATGACACCCGAAAATTGAATGTTTATTATCTGAATGGTATTAATTTTGGTTAATTTTGCATGTACAATGCTTAAAACCATCCATAGTATAGATCCTAAAGCATGAATATGAATGTTTTAACAAAAATATCCATTTCAAGAATATGTAAAATTTGAATTAATTTTTGTAAAAAATCATATAAATATTTGCTTCCGCGCCCGAATTTTATAATTCTTTATCATATTTTAGCTAAAAGAAAACATTGCAACATGAAAATTGCTATTTCAAGTATGGTAGGTATTCTAGAATCCAGGCCATGTAGTTTACAATATACACAGTATTCATTAAAATGACACCCGAAAATTGAATGTTTATTATCTGATTGGTACCACGTTTTGGTCACTTTTGCATGTCTAATGCTTAAAACCATCCATAGTATAGATCTTATAGCATGTTTATGAATGTTTTAACAAAAATGTTAATTTCAAGAATAGGTAAAATATGATTTTATTTTTGTAAGAAATCATATAAATATTTGCTTCCACGCCCGAATTTTTTAATTCTTCATCATATTTTAGCTAAAAGAAAACATTGCAACAAGAAAATTGCTATTTCAAGTGTTGTAGGTATTCTAGAATCCAGCCAATGTAGCTTACAATATACAACGTATTCATCAAGAATAGGTAAAATCTGACATTATTCTTGAAAAAATCATATAAATATTTGCTTCCGCGCCCGAATTTTATAATTCGTCATCATGTTTTAGCTAAAAGTAAACATTGCAACAAGAAAATTGCTATTTCAAGTTTTGTAGGTATTCTAGAATCCAGCCCATGTAGCTTACAATATACAACGTATTCATTAAAATGACGCCCGAAAATTGAATGTTTCTTATCTGATTGGTAACAAGTTTTGGTCACTTTTGCATGGCTAATGCTTAAAACCATCCATAGTATAGATCCTAATGCATGAATATGAATGTTTTAACAAAAATATCCATTTCAAGAATAGGTAAAACCTGACTTTATTTTTGTAAAAAATAATATAAATATTTGCTTCCGCGCCCGAATTTAATAATTCTTCATCACATTTTTGCTAAAAGAAAACATTGCAACAAGAAAATTGCTATTTCAAGTGTGGTAGGTATTCTAGGATCCAGCCCATGTAACTTGCAATACACAACGTATTCATCAAGAAAAGGTAAAATCTGACTTTATATTTGTAAAAAATCATATAAATATTTGCTTCCGCGACCGAAATTTATAATTCTTCATCATATTTTAGTTAAAAGAAAACATTGCAAAAAGAAAATTGCTATTTCAAGTGTGGTAGGTATTCTAGAATCCAGCCCATGTGGCTTACAAAATACAACGTATTCATTAAAATGATACACGAAAATTGAATGTTTATTATCTGATTGGTACCACGTTAAGGTCACTTTTGCATGTCCAATGCTAAAATTGTCCATAGTATAGATCCTAAAGCATGAATATGAATGTTTTAACAAATATATCAATTTCAAGAATTGGGAAAATCTGACTATTTTTGTAAAAAATCATATAAATATTTGCTTCTGCGTCTGAATTTTATGATTCTTCATCATATTTTAGCTCAAAGAACACATTGCAACAAGAAAATTTGTATTTCAAGTGTAGCAGGTATTCTAGAATCCAGCTCATGTAGCTTACAATATACAACGTATTTATCAAGAAAAGGTAAAATCTGACTATATTTTTGTAAAAAATCATATAAATATTTGCTTCCGCGCTCGAATTTTATAATTTTTCATCATATTTTAGCTAAAAGAAAACATTGCAACAAGAAAATTTGTATTTCAAGTGTGGTGGTATTCTAGAATCCATCCCATGTATCTTACAATATACAACGTATTCATTAAAATGACACCCGAAAATTGAATTTTTATTATCTGATTGGTACCACGTATTGGTCACTTTCGCATGTCCAATGCTTAAAACCATCCATAGTATAGATCCTGAAGCATGAATATGAATGTTTTAACAAAAATATCCATTTTAAGAATAGGTAAAATGTGACTTTATTTCTTTAAAAAATCATATAAGTATTTGCTTCCGCGCCCGAATTTTATAATTCTGCATCATATTTTAGATAAAAAAAAAATATTTCATCAAGAAAATTGCTATTTCAAGTGTGGTAGGTATTCTAGAATCCAGCGCATGTAGCTTACAATATACAACGTATTCATTAAGAATTGGTAAAATCTGACTTTATTTTTGTAAAAAATCATATAAATATTTGCTTTCGCGCCCGAATTTTATAATTTTTTATCATATTTTAGCTAAAAGAAAACATTGCAACTAGAAAATTGCTATTTCAAGTGTGGTAGGTATTCTAGAATCCAGCCCATGTAGCTTACAATATACAACGTATTCATTAAAATGACACCCGAAAATTGAATATTTATTCTCTGATTGGTACCACGTTTTGGTCACTTTTGCATGTCCAATATTTAAAACCATCCATATTATGGATCCTACACATGAATATGAATGTTTTAACAAAAATATCCATTTTAAGAATACGTAAAATCTGATTTTATTTTTGTAAAAAATCATTTAATATTTGCTTCCACGCCCGAATTTTAAAATTCTTTATCATAATTTAGCTAAAAGAAAACATTGCAACAAGAAAATTGCTATTTCAAGTGTTGTAGGTATTCTAGAATCCAGCCCATGTATCTTACAATATACAACGTATACATTAAAATGACACTCGAAAATTCAATGTTTATTATGTGATTGGTACCACGTTTTGGTCACTTTTGCATGTCCAATACTTAAAACCATCCATAGTACAGATCCTAAAAATGAATATGAATGTTTTAACAAAAATATCCATTTCAAGAATAGGTAAAATCTGACTTTATTTTTGTAAAAAATCATATAAATATTTGCTTCCGCGTACGAATTTTATAATTCTTCATCACATTTTAGCTAAAAGAAAACATTGCAACAAGAAAATTGCTATTTCAAGTGTAGTAGGTATTCTACAATTTAGCCCATGTAGTTTGCAACATACAACGTATCCATCAAGAAAAGGTAAAATCCGACTTTATTTTTGTAAAAAATCATATAAATATATGCTTGCGCGCCCGAATTTTATAATTCTGTATCATATTTTAGCTAAAAGAAAACATTGCTACAAGAAAATTGCTATTTCAATTGTAATAGATATTCTAGAATCCATCCCATGTAGCTTACAATATACAACGTATTCATTAAAATTACACCCGAAAATTAAATGTTTATTATCTGATTGGTACCACGTTTTGGTCACTTTTGCATGTCCAATGCTTAAATCCATCCATAGTATAGATCCTGAAGCATGAAAATGAATATTTTAACAACAATATCCATTTCAAGTATAGCTAAAATCTGACTTTATTCTTGTAAAAAATCATATAAATATTTGCTTCCGCGTTCAAATTTTATGATTCTTCATCATATTTTAGCTAGAAGAAAACATTGCTACAAGAAAATTGCTATTTCAAGTGTGGTAGGTATTCTAGAATCCAGCCCGTGTAGCTTACAATATACAACGTATTCATCAAGAAAAGGTAAAATCTGACTATATTTTTGTATAAAATTATATAATCATGGTATAGATCCTGAAGCATGAATATGAATGTTTTAACAACAATATCCATTTCAAGAATAGGTAAAATCTGACTTTATTTTTAGAAAAAATCATATAAATATTTGCTTACGCGCTTGAATTTTATAATTCTTCATCATATTTTAGCTAAAAGAAAACATTGCAAAGAGAATATTGCTATTTCAAAAGTGGTATGTATTCTAGAATCCAGCACATGTAGCTTACAATATCCAACGTATTTATCAAGAATTGGTAAAATCTGACTTTATTTTTGTAAAAAATCATATAAATATTTGCTTCCTCGCCCGAATTTTATAATTCTTCATCATATTTTAGCTAAAAGAAAACATTGCAACAAGAAAATTGCTATTTCAATTGCGGTATGTATTCTGGAATCCAGCTTATGTAGCTAACAATAAGCAACGTATTCATCAAGAATAGGTAAAATCTAACTTTATTTTTGTAAAAAATCATATAAATATTTGCTTCCGCTCCCGAATTTTATAATTCTTCATCATTTTATAGCTAAAAGAAAACATTGCAACAAGAAAATTGCTATTTCAAGTGTGGTAGGTATTCTAGAATCCAGCCCATGTGGCCTACAATATACATCGTATTCATTAAAATGACACCCGAAAATTAATTTTTTATTATCAGATTGGTACCACGTTTTTGTCACTTTTGCATGTCGAATGCTTAAAACCTTCCATAGTATAGATCTTAAAGCATGAATATGAATGTTTTAACAAAAATATCCATTTCAAGAATATGTAAAATCTGACTTTATTTTTGTAAAAAATCATATAAATATTTGCTTTCGCGCCCGAATTTCATAACTCTTTAACATATATAAGCAAAAAGAAAACATTGCAAGAAGAAAATTGCTATTTCAATTGTGGTAGGTATTCTGGAATCCAGCCCATGTAGCTTACAATATCCAACGTATTCATCAAGAATTGGTAAAATCTGACTTTATTTTTGTAAAAAATCATATAAATGTTTGCTTTCGCGCCTGAAATTTATAATTCTTCTTCGAATTTTATCTAAAAGAAAACATTGCAACAAGAAAATTGCTATTTCAATTGTGGTAGTTACTCTAAAATCCAGCTCATGTAGCTTACAATATACAACGTATTCATTAAAATGACGCCCGAAAATTGAATGTTTATTATCCGATTGGTACCACGTTTTGGTCACTTTTGCATGTCCAATGCTTAAAACAATCCATAGTATAGATCCTAAAGCATGATTATCAATGTTTTAACAAAAACATCCATTTTAAGAATAGGTAAAATTTGACATTATTTGTGTAAAAAGTCATTTAAATATTGGCTTCCGCGCCAGAATTCTATAATACTTTAACATATTTTAGCTAAAAGAAAACATTGCAACAAGAAAATTGCTATTGCAAGTGTGGTAGGTATTCTAGAATCCAGCCCATGTAGCTTACAATATACAACGTATTCATCAAGAATAGGTAAAATCTGACTTTATTTTTGTAAAAATTCATATAAAAATTTGCTTCCGCGCCCGAATTTCATAAATCTTCATCATATTTTAGCTAAAAGAATACATTGCAACAAGAAAATTGCTATTTCAAGTGTGACAGGTATACTAGAATCCAGCCCATGTAGTTTACAATATACAACGTATTCATCAAGAATAGGTACAATCTGATTTTATTTTTGTAAAAAATCATATAAATATTTGCTTCTGGTCCGAATTTTATAATTCTTTATCATATTTTAGCTAAAAGAATACATTGCAACAAGAAAATTGCTATTTCAAGTGTGGTAGGTATTCTAGAATCCAGCCCATTTAGCTTACAATAAACAACGTATTCATTAAAATGAGACTTGAAAATTGAACGTTTATTATCTGATTGGTACCACGTTTTGGTCACTTTTGCATGTCCAATGCTAAAATTATCCATAGTATAGATCCTAAAGCATGAATATGAATGTTTTAACAAAAATTTCCATTTCAAGAATAGGTAAAATCTGACTTTATTTTTGTAAAAAATCATATAATTATTTGCTTCCGCGCCCGAATTTTATAATTCTTTATCATATTTTAGCTAAAAGAAAACATTGCAAAAAGAAAATTTGCTATTTTAAGTGTGATAGGTATTTTTGAATCCAGCCCATGTAGCTTACAATATACAACGTATTCTTCAAAAATAGGTAAAATCTGATTTAATTTTTGTAAAAAATCATATAAATATATGCTTACGCGCCCGAATTTTATAATTCTTTATCATATTTTAGCTAAAAGATAACATTGCAACTAGAAAATTGCTATTTCAAGTGTGGTAGGTATTCTAGAATCCAGCCCATGTAGCTTACAATATACAACGTATTCATTAAAATGACATCCAAAAATTGAATGTTTATTATCTGATTGGTACCACGTTTTGGTCACTTTTGCATGTCCAGTGCTTAAAACCATCCATAGTATAGATCCTAAAGCATGAATATGAATGTTTTAACAAAAATATCCATTTAACAAATAGGTAAAATCTGACTTAATTTTTATAAAAAATCATACAAATATTTGCTACCGCGCCCGAATTTTATAATTCTTTATCATATTGTAGCTAAAAGAAAACATTGCAACAAGAAAATTGCTATTTCAAGTGTGGCAGGTATTCTAGAATCCAGCCCATGTAGCTTACAATATACGACGTATTCATCAAGAATAGGTAATATCTGACTTAATTTTTGTAAAAAATCATATAAATATTTACTTCCGCGCCCGAATATTATAATTCTTCATCATATTTTAGCTAAAATAAATATTGCAACAAGAAAATTGCTTTTTTAAGTGTGGTAGGTATTCTAGAATCCAGCCCAATTAGCTTACAATATACAACGTATTCATCAAGAATAGGTAAAATCTGACTTTATTTTTGTAAAAATTCATATAAATATTTACTTCCGCGCCCGAATTTTATAATTCTTTATCATATTTTAGCTAAAAGAAAACAATGCAACAAGAAAATTGCTATTTCAAGTGTGGTAGGTATTCTAGAATCCACCCCATGTAGCTTACAATATACAACGTATTCATTAAAACGACACGTAAAAAATCATATAAATATTTGCTTCCGCTCCCGAATTTTATAATTCTTTATCATATTATAGCTAAAAGAAAACATTGCAACAAGAAAATTGCTATTTCAAGTGTGGTAGGAATTCCAGAAACCAGCCCATGTAACCTACAATATACAACGTATTCATTAAAATGACACCCGAAAATTTATTTTTTATTATCAGATTGTTACCACGTTTTTGTCACTTTTACATGTCTAATGCTTAAAACCATCCATAGTATAGATTTTAAAGCATGAATATGAATGTTTTAACAAAAATATCCATTTCAAGAATAGATAAAATCTGACTTTATTTTTTTAAAAAATCATATAAATATTTGCTTCCCCGCCCGAATTTTATAATTCTTTATCATATTATAGCTAAAAGAAAACTTTGCAACAAGAAAATTGCTATTTCAAGTGTGGTAGGTATTCTAGAATCCAGCCCATGTAGCTTGCAATACACAACGTATTCATCAATAAATGGTAAAATCAGACTTAATTTTTGTAAAAAATCATATAAATATTTGCTTTCGCGTCCGAATTTCATAATTCTTTAACATAATTTAGCTAAAAGAAAACATTACAACAAGAAAATTGCTATTTCAAGTGTGGCAGATATTCTAGAATACAGCGCATGTACCTTAGAATATCCAACGTATTCATTAAGAATTGGTAAAATCTGACCTTATTTTTGTAAAAAATCATATAAATATTTGCTTCTGAACCCGAATTTTATAATTCTTCATTATATTTTAGCTAAAAGAAAACATTGTAACAAGAAAATAGCTATTTTAAGTGTGGTAGGTATTCTCGAATCCAGCCCTTGTAGCTTACAATATACAACGTATTCATCAAGACTAGGTAAAATCTGATTTAATTTTTGTAAAAAATTATACAAATATTTGCTACCGCGCCCGAATTTTATAATTCTTCATCATATTGTAGCTAAAAGAAAACATTGCAACAAGTAAATTGCTATTTCAAGTGTGGTAGGTATTCTAGAATCCAGCCCATGTAGCTTACAATATACAACGTATTTATTAAAATGACACCCGAAAATTGAATGTTTATTATCTGATTGGTACCACGTTTTGGTCACTTTTGCATGTCCAATGCTTAAAACCATCCATAGTATGGATCCTAAACCTGAATATGAATGTTTTAACATAAATATCCATTTCAAGAATAGTTAAAATCTGATTTTATTTTTGTAAGAAATCATATAAATATTTGCTTCCGCGCCGAATATTATAATTCTTCTTCATATTTTAGCTAAAAGAAAACATTGTAACAAGAAAATTTCTATTTTAAGTGTGGTAGGTATTCTAGAATCCAGCCCATGTAGCTTACAATATACAACGTATTCATCAAGAATAGGTAATATCTGACTTTATTTTTGTAAAAAATTATATAAATATTTGCTTCCGCGCCCGAATTTTATAATTGTTTATCAAGTTTTAGCTAAAAGAAAACTTTGCAACAAGAAAATTGCTATTTCAAGTGTGTTAGAATTCTAGAATCCAGCCCATGTAGCTTACAATGTACAACGTATTAATTAAGATGACACCCGAAAATTGAATGTTTATTATCTGATTGGTACCACGTTTTGGTCACTTTTGCATGTCCAATGCTTAAAACCATCCATAGTATGGATCCTAAACATGAATATGAATGTTTTTACAAAAATATCCATTTTAAGAATAGGTAAAATCTGACTTTATTTTTGTAAAAAATCATATAAATATTTGCTTCCGCGCCCGAATATTATAATTCTTTATCATATTTTAGCTAAAAGAAAACATTGCAACAAGAAAATTGCTATTTTAAGTGTGGTAGGTATTCTAGAATCCAGTCCATGTAGCTTACAATATACAACGTATTCATCAAGAATAGGTAAAATCTGACTTCATTTTTGTAAAAAATCATATAAATATTTGCTTACGCGCCCGAATTTTATATTTCTTCATCATATTTTAGCTAAAAGAAAACATTGCAACAAGTAAATTGCTATTTCAAGTGTGGTAGGTATTCTAGAATCCAGCCCATGTAGCTTACAATATACAACGTATTCATTAAAATGGCAGCCGAAAATTTAATGTTTATTGTAACGGATGTGAGTTCAATTAGCAAAAATTGTTAGCGTAGGTGGTTGATTGAACTCGCTATCCGCTGCAGAGTGCTGGCACGTGGCTGGGTGGCTTCCGCCGTTCGATGACATTCGATAAGTTGGCAAAAACGGTGGAATACTCCCAAGTGATATGTCAGCAGTTTGATTCTACTTGGTGGAAGATCAAAAAATTGCGATCATTCTCACATCGGGTGTCCCAAGTTACGGTTGTGGTTAGGATATTTATTAGTAGTATTTTAATTTCAGTGGAATTGTTTATTTAGCTTATTTCAAAAATTTTTGTTAGTATTTAAGTTATTGCAAAATCTGACTATAATTTTTAATTATTAAACGTCGAAGCTTAAAGAGTAGTGTCTTTTGAAGTGCTCATTTTCACCTTCCACCCGCACCTACCCAGGGTACAGCATCAACGAAGGACGGCAGTGAACAGGTAAGTATAAACTTACATTCTTTGAACCGTCCTGCATAATTCAGTACGCCAACGAGGGCTTGTACTTCACTGCACAACCCTTCTGTTACAACTGGCGCTGCGGACAGGATCCAGTTAAATGGAACTATATTATTACAGACCGACTGAATTATATTAATTTAACGCTTAATTAACGAAAATGGGCCAAAACGAAATTGTACCGGTAATAACCACTATAACCACGACAGTAGCACCCTCGACCGTTTCAGCGATTACAAATATAACCACCATCATTTCACCAATTGAGAATCCGACCGCTCCCCCTCACACGTTCATAGCAATGCCATTTGTCAACCAATTCTATCAGTATCCCCCGCCTAACGTTCAACGATATTCGGCAGGTCTAAGCTACCAACCGTTCTCTTACCATATGCCAAATTATTTCAATAATGTCAAAGAAATGCCCATTCCATCCGCAGACCACCCTTCACACGCTAGTTGACCACCTGTCACTACAGTATTTAATGATCCTTCTTCAATGTCCGCTCTTAAAACCATTGTAACGTATTCCGGTGGCCCAGAGTAAGAAGCATTTTTAGATAACGTAGCAACAGTTGCAGAGTGTTACCAATGGAACAACAATCAAATTGTAACCGCAATCAAACTGAAACTTAGAGGTGACGCGCAACACTGTTTTTACTCCTTGCCGGGTGACAAGCGTCCGAGTACGATCTCAGAAATGCGCGAATGGTTAATTAGTTTATTTGGGAAAAAAGTAGATCAAGCTGTAGCCGAAAGAGAATTTTCAAAATTATACCGCCAAAATGACGAATCGTTAAGGAAATTCGCATTAAGGTTAGAGATTGCAGCAGCAAAATTGTATCCAAATTCTAGGGGTAATAATATGCTAAGTTTGCGGAACAGAATAAAACGCGAAATTCTAATGATGAGACAATTTCTTGAGGGCCTTGATACACGACTAGCAAATGAAGTATGTCGCATACAGCATTGCGAAACAGTAGAAGAAGCTCTGCCCATTGCTGAGCATTGTGAGGAAGTACTCGCTCGTTTGTTTCGGGAAACGAAAGCAGACGCCCATAAATCGCACGTTCGTACGTTGGCTAAAAATTCGGACACTCCTTCTGCGACAAGTAGTCCCAGAAATACCGTAACCGTACGTAATAATAAGAAAAGTTCAAAATCAGGAACTTTACGCACAGACCAGCGTTATTTAGCTATGAAAGGTCGTTGCTTTAACTGCGGCAGTGTAGATCACATTTCAAAAAAAATTCCGCAGCAAAAACAGATATTATGCTATAACTGTGTAGTGGTAGGGCATCGTGCAGATTCTTCAGCGTGTCCTTTAAACTTAAAGGCTGTCTCGACGACGACTCAACGTCAGACAGATTAAGTAGTAAAGTATGCTTAGTTCCACGGGTCGCCGATTATGTTCGAGATAGAACAAAGTTAGTAATTTTAAAGGTAGCTGATCGAAATTACACATTTTTAGTTGATTCAGGAGCCGCTGTTTCATTACTAAAACGCAAAGTGGTCGCTGAAAATAAATGGTCAATATTACCATCAGAGGATGTTTAAGTAGATGTTTCAGGTAATCAGTAGAGTAGTGACGGAGTCGGCAATGTTGAAATTAATACTGATTCTGAAAAAATAAGGCATCGCTTTGTAGTATGTCCGAACGATCTCTTTTTACCATCAGCTGGACTGATCGGAGTAGACTTTTTAATTCAGCGTAACGTAGTTATCAATTTTGGTAAGAACATTTTTTAAATTAATAGTAAAGTTCTATCTATGTCAGAAATCGATAGAAACAATACAAAGGCAGACGATAGCATAATTACAACTTATGCTAATGTAGAAGGCAGCGAGTGTGCCAATAGTAGGGACAACTGTTCGAATCAGTTAGAAAATGTTGTAGGCGTAGGTATCACGAATTCTAAAATTCAAAGTAGTAGTACGGATTGTGTAACGGAGCACAATCAAATAAACATTTGTAGTGATTTGGTTTCGATAGATTCTGTGATCGCCCAGACCGAAAAAGGTAACATACCTATTGAACCACATTTGACTGAACCCATTATAATTAATAATAATACGTGCGTTAACATTCAGAAATTTAAATGTAGTAATTTAAAAAGATTTGTCGCACGTTCAAAGTATCATGTAGCAATACCAGGGCGGTACACAGCTGTGAGTGAAATAATGCTGAACACGCGAATTCCAGACGCGACGTACGTACTTGAACCCACAGAGGTTGATATACCGGGTGTTTTAGTAGCACGTACTGTTTTTCGTAAAGAACCAAATTCAAAATTATTTGTAAATATTATAAACACATGTCCGACCGAAGTTAAGTTGTCAGCCCGAATACCATTAGGTATAGCAGTAGTGTAAGTAGAAGAAGAAGAGAATGATGTCGAAAATTATCGAAGCGTAAATGTTGTGAGCGGAGGTCAGCCTCGTAAGTTTAATTTAGACCATTTACCGATCGGCGAACGAAATAAATTCTAATCCTTTTTAAACGAATATGCTGATATCTTAAAATCAAAAGACACACCATTAAGTAAGACATCTCTGGTGACACACCGTATACTCACGAGCACTGAGATACCGGTCACTAGAGCTCCTTATCGTGTACAATTCAGTCGTCGCCAAGTCATAAAAGATTTAATTAATGAAATGTTAGAAAATAAAATCATACAACCTTCTATTAGTCCATATTCCGCCCCTGTACTTTTAGTAGAAAAGAAATCGATTGGGGGTGAAAGTTCATTTAGATTTTGCATTGATTACCGCGAATTCTGTTCTGTTCTGTTCCTTGGGGCCATTACAAATGTAACAGAATGCCTTTCGGTTTGATAAATAGCCCGAGTACATGGTAGCGACTGATGTACACAGTGTTATCAGGTTTGACGGTGACCCAATGCTTTGTCTATTTGGATGATATCATTTGCTTTAGCGCAGATAATTTAGATGAACATATCGAGAGATTAAAATTAATTTTTGATCGGCTACGAGAAGCAAATTTAACTTTGAATCCAGCAAAATGCAAATTTATGCTCAATGAAACGAAGTACCTGGGTCACATAGTGAGTAAAGACGGCGTGAAACCTGATACGGAAAAGATAAGAGTAGTGAAGGACTTCCCAGTACCTCGTGACGTCACGGAAGTCAGAGCATTTCTTGGCTTAGTGGGTTTTTACCGTCGATTTATTCCAATATTCGCGAGAGTAGCCTTTCCACTCACAACTTTGACGAAAAAGAATGCTAGATTTGTATGGTCTGATGAAGCGGAAGGGGCGTTTATCCACCTTAGAAATTTATTAACGCAGTCATCGATATTAAAATATCCTGACTTTAACAAACCTTTTATCTTATGTCCGGATGCATCTGCTTTTGCAATTGGAGTAGTTTTAAGCCAAGAGCATGATGGACATGAAATGCCGGTTGCGTATGCGAGTCGTCAGCTTAAGCCCGCCGAGCAAAATTATTGCACAACGGAAAGAGAGTGTTTAGCGTTAGTATGGGGAATAAAACATTTTCGATGTTATTTGTATGGTCAAAAATTCATTGTTTATACCGACCATCAACCTCTGAAATAGTTGATGAAAACATCAGAGCCAACAAATCGTTTAATTAGATGGTCATTATTACTTTCGGAACATGACTTTGAAATTCATTATCGTCCGGGAGATAAACATACTAACGCCGACGCACTTTCACGCATTAAGCCTGTACAAATCTTATTTCGCACTAATTATGAACCGATGATATGGGATAGAGACGCTATCAAAATGGCCCAACGGGAAGATAATCAAATAAAAGGTATCACTGACGAAATAAATTCATAAGGAAATTGTGAATTTTACTTTGATGATGACGGGTTGATTTATAAAAAATCATACGATGATCGTTTCGAAGACAAGTTAGTTATTCCTTTAAAGTTTCGAAATAATATTTTGAAAGCGTGTCATGATTCTCCATTATCGGGTCATGGTGGCACAGAGAAAACGTTCGAAAAAGTTAATTCTAGATTTTTCTGGCCTCACTTGCGTCACGATGTAAAAGAATACGTTCGCAAAGGAAAACGTCACCGCATTTACGACCTGCCCCACTGAAAAAGTTTCAGTCGGTAACACGACCGTTTGAGCGGATAGCAATGGATATTGTTGGTCCTCTTGTAACCACTAGCGCTGGAAATAAAAATATTCTAACGGTACAAGATGCAGCTACACGTTATCTAGAAGCATTTCCCCTAAAAGATCAGACCTCTATAACGGTGGCGAAAACGTTTGTCAAGGGTATTATCTTAAGACATGGTACGCCCAGACAATTACTAACCGACTTAGGAACCAATTTCGTCTCAAAACTGATGAAAGAAATTTAATAATAATAATAATAATAATAATTTCTTTATTGAGTTCGTCTCAAAGGCGAGGTTCAGCCAAAGGCTGGTCTTCCACCTAACCCAAATACAAGTACATATGTTAATATATAATTGTCTATAAAAGAGAAAATAGTTACTGTAGTTACAATTAATACAATATGAAATAAATATTAATCTACTAAATTGGACATATTCCTAATATGCAGTTTAAATGTTGGCAGTGACAGTGATTTTAAATAATTTGGGATATCGTTATAGAGTGAAATAGCAATGTATGAGAAACATCCTTTAAATTTAGACTTATTAAAACCAGGAATATTAAATGCATCTTTATCACGTAGACTGTAAGTATGTCTTTTTTTGTAAGTTTTTCCCGTAAGTACGATGGAGTCTCCGTAAGGATTATTTTATGTACTAAACATAGATACAGATACTTCATAAGTTCATCAATATAATTCATGTTGGCAGAAATTCTATACTCAGAGATGTGGTCAAATTTACGCACATTATACACGAAACGCAAACAAGAGTTCTGAAAAAGAGTAATCCTGCCAATATCCTTCTGTGTGAGATTAGGTACATAAACACAAGCGCAGTAATCGAACAAGGGCATAATAAGTGTGTTTATTAAATGTAACTTTAGTTCAGATGATAAAAATGATCGAAACTGATAAAGAAATTTAAGTTTTAATCTATCAGCTGTTAATTTCTTATTAATGTGAGATTTAAATTTCAAATCTAGAAGATTAACTGTATCTCTCAACGACTTAGATAATGTCCAGTGTGATAACTCGGAATCTGAAGAGGAAGAAAATAATAAAGACAAAGAAAAATATGAACCTCCAGCAGAGTCAACAAAAGTTACATTTACAAAACACACCCAAAATAACCCAAAAAACAAGAACAAAATACCACAAACAAACGATACACCAAATACACAATACAAAAAAAAGAAATTAACCGATCAATTAAAAAAAGCGGCTCTTTAGACAAACACATCCAAACAAGGTCAATATCAAAAAACTCACAAACAAAAAACTAACAGTCATGAATAATAACAAAATTATGTTTTGGAACATACGGGGTTTTCATAACATCTATAAACTCACAGTACAAGAACAACAAATATTACTACATCATGAAGTTATATGTCTGTCTGAAACTTGGGTACACAAACAATTAGAAAAAAGTCCACCATTTTTAGCAAATTTCAAAATGTACGAGCAACCCGCAGTTAAACAATGTAGCACAGAAAGAGCTATAGGCGGATTGATAATATTTTCAAAAATAAATTCCTTTAAATAGCAATAATCCAACAAGAAGTTCACTGGATTTATCTGAGCATTACAACCAAAACACGAAACTTTATCTTATGTTCTGTGTACTTCTCACCTGCTTACGATTACTCAACTCTCCTAGAACTTTTTTCTGAAAGCCTAAACAATATAACGCAAACATACCCGCAACATTCCTTAATTATCGGTGGTGACTTTAACGCCAGAATAGGCAATCGAATGATTGCCACAACATAATATTAAACAACTCAAATCTAAATGCGGTAAGAAGCACCCACGACATTATGGCCAACAAAAAAGGAAAGGATCTAAACAGAATCATGGAAGAATCCAATTTATTTGTTTTAAACGGCAGAACCTCTAGTGACACACCAGCAAAGTTCACGTACGTTGGGCCAAGTGGCAGAAGCACAATAGACTTAATATGGGCAGACATAAGTGCCATACAGATTATTACAGACTTAAAAATAGAAGACATAATAATATCAGACCACATGATATGTTCTTTAGAAATAAAAAACCTAAACGAAATTACAAACAAAAAAGTGCCGAAAGCAATTAAACACCTAACAAAAGTACAATGAGATAACACGAAAACAGAAAAATATAAAGAAGAACTAAACAAGATCACAATACAGGAAGACACTATAGTTAAGTACGAATCCATAATTAAACATATTGGGACAGCCTCTTATAGTGCAGGTCTAACTAAAGAAATAAAAATACTCAATGCAAGCCCAATAAACAAAACACCCTGGTATGACGGCACATGCGCAAACTTAAAGAAACACGCCAGAAAATGTCTAAGAGAGTGTAAAAAAGCAAATTTCAACAAAGAAAGCATCTCTGCATATGTAATGGTAAGAAAAGCTACAAGCAGTACATCGCTAAGCATAAGCAAACTTTTAAGCAAAACCTAAAAATGAAATTACAGACAGTAAGCGATCAAACTGAGTTTTGGAAAGCCATAAAAGCTCTCAAATCCACATCTCACAAAGAAAACCCAGTAAAGTTAGAATCTTGGACTTCTTACTACAAAAAATGGTTCGGTGACAAAATTTTAAACGAAAGGTAATTCATAGATGTCCGCCTCCCGTACTTAGATACCTCAATTACAATTCACGAACTAAAATACGCACTAAGCAAACTAAGAACCCACAAAAGCGCAGGAATCGACGGAATTGTAAACGAGCAGCTAAAGCACTTACCTCACAAGTGGAAACTATACCTATGTGATTTACTGAACGAATTCATTAATAAAGAAAATATACCCACGGAACTGAAAAAAAGCAAAGTAATTTTAATCCACAAAAAAGGGGATCGCTCTGACATCAACAACTACAGAGGTATCGCTCTACTTAATTCAATCACAAAACTTCTTACCTTTATTTTAAATAACAGATTGCAAATATGGGTAGAAAGCCATAATATACTTCCCGAAGCGCAATCTGGATTCAGGAAAAAAAGATCTTGTATTGACAATCTTTTCGTGCTCAACACCATCATTCAAACGTCGTTTTTGAAGAGCCAAAAGGGGGTATATGCAATATTTATAGACTTCTCCAAATCTTTCGATTCAGTACCTCACAATCTATTGTGGAACAAAATATTTCATTTAGGCGTGAGTGGGAAAATCGTCAGAACTTAGAACAACATTTATAACGACGCTACAATAAGGGTAGAAGTAAACAATAATATCACGGAAGAAATACAAGTAAACAAAGGGGTTTTACAAGGAGAATGCACCAGCCCTCTACTATTCGCCCTTTATATACAAGATTTAGAAAAATAATTCAAAAATAAAAACCTAGAAGGATATTTCGTTAACCAGGATACGGACATTATAACACTTCAATATGCTGACGACATTGTCTTATTCGCAAACTCACCAGTAGATATACATCGTAAACTCCTAGCTCTGACTGAATACTGTAATGAAGTTCAATTGAAAGTAAACAACGATAAAACAAAAATTTTGCATTTCCACAAGGGTAGGCCACCAAACGTACTTGGGAGTTACTTTTCGTACTTCTGGATCATTTAATGAAAATACCAAATTATTCATATCCAACGCCAATAAAATCACAGGTACAATAAAGCAGACAATGGCCATAGCAAAAATACACTGCTGGCAGACAATAATAAAACTATATAACTCTACTTTACTTCCTTCGCTCACATATGGAGCAGAAATATGGGGACCGTCACAATGTGAAAGAATTGAAAAAGGACAGCTACAATTTTTTAAAAATATTGAATCTTGACAGAGAACTACTCCAGGATATATAGTTAGAAGAGAAACTGGACAACAAAAAGTAGAACTAACCATTTTAAAGAAAATGTTACACCTGTGGTACAGAATATTGCTTATGTCGGACACTAGGTATGTGAAAATTTGCTATGATACCTTGAGACAAAAAAAGATAAACAGCTCACGATTAAATGAGACTCAACAAAACATGAACTGGACGACACAATTAGAAAATATGCTAAAAAAAGCGAATTATGCATGGATTTGGAACAAGCAAAACAGTATGACGGTAGAAGAAGAAACGAAAAACATATTATTGGCTTACAATGAGAAACTGTACAATAAAGACACAGAAGGCATCCGCAAATCATTATATAATCCCCTCTATAAAACATATTACACTTCCTTCCAATACTTAAATCACAATGTTCCCTATCACATCCTAAAATCAACAAGTCTTTTCCGTAAAGCAAATACAAGACTCGTATACATTTACCAGGACGGAGTCTGCCATAAACTAAACCACGAGGAAATATGCTCTATATGTAACATGTATGAAGCGAAGAACTTAGAACATTTCCTACTCCGTTGTCCCATTCTTTCCCCAATTAGAAATGAATTTCTCCACAGGTACCTATCCACCCAAACCCAGGACATCAGAGCACTACTGGCAGACCCTAGCAAGGATAAAATGTACGCCATCCAGAACTACGTCGTCAACGCCCTTAAATTACGCGCCTTTGCCATGAATCTATAAAAATTATATAACCCTCATATTATGTACATATATTTCCAAATGAACAAAAATTTAATGGATTACCACTTCTTTGTTATAGAAATGTATTTTTCTGCAGAACAAATAAATATATTATTATTATTATTTCAAATCTTCATCTAAAGATAACCCTAATACGTCGATAGCTGGGCTGATGTTTATGACTTTGTTTTCGACATTAATAGTTGGTTTGATGGTATAGTTTCCAACAGCTAGTAATTTGGTTTTTTGGAGTTAATTACTAAACCATTATTTTTGACCCAGACAATTATATTTTGTAAATCTGCATTGAAAAAGGACATTTTTTACACCATTTCATTTGGTTTCAAAGATGTTAAAATCTGAGTGTCATCTGCATAAGAAAAAGCAAAGGAATCTTCTAATGCGGATGGCAAGTCAGCAACAAAAATAATAAAAAATAATGGCCCTAAAATAGATCCTTGTACTACTCCACGATTAAGAGGAAAAGAAGTGGAAATGTGGGTGTTTTCATCAGAGGTCATGTGAACAAAAAATGCCCTGTTGCAAAAATAATTTCTACATAGTTTAATTGCATCGTCTGAAAAATCATAGTAACGCAATTTAGCCAACAATAAATCGTGATCAACTAGATCAAAAGCCTTGGACAAATCAATTTGCGCGATTACACTGACTTCGGATTTATCAAAACTTGAAATAAGATTGTCTATCAAATTTAATAAACATGTTTGAGTGCTAAAACCTTTCCTAAATCCTGACTGTTTAGAAGGTGTAAGTTAACTGTATTTTAACTTATTAAATTGATACTATACAATAATTATACATGTAGTTTATTTTCAATAATAATCATATACAACTCAGAATACAACTGTCAACTCAATAATTGTAATCATCAATCTTTTGTTACATTTTATTGCCAACACCTTGACATATTAGTGTTGCCAACGTTACATCCCCTTTGTTCACAATTATTTAAATTTGAATTTAACAAAGTACAATTAAATATGTATAAGTTTTACAAATTTAATTTTATTGGTTTTTTAATCTTTCTGCCAAACCTAGATGTTTTAGGTGTACTGCATTCTGGCGATTCTTCTGAATCTGGAACTTGTCCTGCTCGATTAGCTTCTTCTTCCTTGTTTTTATTTACTTCTACTTCTTGCTCTTTAATTTCTTCTTTTTCTTCTATCTGCTTTTCTTTTTCGTCTTCTTCTTCCTTGTTTTTATTTTCTTTCATTTGTTTCAAAAACCAGGAGTTTCTTCGGTAAATGTTTCCTTGTTCTGTTCGTATTATATATGATCTTGGCTCATTTGTTGGTTTTACAATTTTCGCTGGTATCCATTCATTCTTTTTCTTTCTGAATAACACTTTTTCGTCAGTCTGAAATTTTTGTTCTGTTGTTTTTTGTTTGTCTGCGTAATTTTTTTGTTGATTTTTTAACTTATTTAATTCGATTGTGACGTTTTTTATTATTTCTGGTTTTAGTAACCTTCGGTTTGTGGTTACTAAGTTTTGTGTTCTTCTACCCATTAGGCGCTGTACTGGAGATCCTATGGAACCTCTCGGCGTGTTCCTGTGATGAAGTAGCGCTAAATGTATGTCTGACTGATCTTCGTTACACTTTTTGATTAGTGTTTTTGCTTCTTGCACGTATCTTTCTGCAAGACCGTTGGATCTGGGAAACTCGGGGCTTGAAAATCTATGTTTGAATTTCCATTTACTTGAGAAATCTTAGAATTCTTCACTTGTATACTGGCGTCCGTTGTCGGTTAATAGAACGTCTGGTATGCCATGTTGTGCGAACCAGTATTTGATATTATTAATTACTTCTGAACTGGTTATTGTTTTGAGTTTTATAAAATCGAAGTATCCTGAATACGCGTCTGCAATCACTAAGTATTGTTGATCTCTTAGCTGGAACAAATCAGAAGCAACTATTGACCAAGGTCTTTCGGGCACTTCTTGTTTCAATATGACTTCCATTGGTTTATCTTTCTGAAATTTCTGACAGGTTTTGCAATTCTGTACGTATGTTATTATATCTTGTCGCATCTTTGGCCAGTATACGTATTCTCTGGCTAATTTGAGTGTGCTAGCTGCTCCTTTGTGACTTAAGTGACCGTTTTTTTATAACTTCTTGCGTCATTGTTCTTGGTATTACGGGTCTGTTGTTCTTAAATATTATATCTTCATAGCAGGATAATTGTTCCCTGTATGACCAATATTTTTGCAATGTTGTTGGGACTTCTGCTTGTTCATTTGGCCAGCCTTTGTGAATCTGGTCTTTCAATATTTTCAACTCTTGATTTTTATTAATCTCTTCTTTCAGTTGTTCTTTTTTCTCTTTTGACAGTGGTATTACTACATGAATTTCCAATTTAGTATTTTCTTCTGTTTCTTCCTCGAGTTCACAGTCTCTGCTACATATAACTCGCTATCTTTTGTATACTTTACCAGCGGGTTATATGGAAGTATTTCTAGTCGCATTCTCTGTAATCTGGCTGGTATTTCGTGTATATTTTTTTTAAAAATAATTTCCAGAGGTTTGTGATCTGTTTCTATTTCCAATGATTTATTTCCCCAAACATATTCGTGGAATTTTCTGCATCCTATCAATATGGCTAACATTTCTTTCTCTATTTGGCTATAGTTTTGTTGTGTTGGTGTGAGAGCCTTTGCACCAAATGCTATCGGTCTGTTTCTTTGTAGGAGCACTGCTCCAACTGCTCTGCTACTTGCGTCTACCGACAGTACTACTTTTTCTTGTGGATTATAGTAGCTTAGTGAGGGTAATTTTTTAATCTGGCTCAATAATTTGTTAAATGCTTGTTGTTGTGGCTGCTCCCAGTGCCATTCAATGTTTTTAGACAATAATTGTCTAAGCGGAGCTGTTAGGTCTGAAAAATTATTTATAAATTTGGATAAATATGTGATCATACCTAACAGTCGTTGTAGTTGCTTCACGTTAGTTGGTATTTTTAACTGGTTTATACTTTTTATTTTTTCTGGGTCGGGTTCTATTCCGCTGTCTGTTAATATATGTCCTAAGAATTTTATCCTATTCTTCCTAAATTTACATTTATCTTCGTTTAGTTTTAAACCTTTATCTTTCAATTTTTCTATGACTATTTTTGTTCTCTTCTCCAACTCTTCCTTTGTTTCAGCATGTATTAGAATATCATCCATAGAACATTCAACACCAGGTAAATCTTCTAATATTGTATTCATGATTTGTTGGAATATTTCGGGTGCTGATGCTAGACCAAAGGGAAGTCGCTTGAATCTGTATCTTCCCCATGGTGTTGCAAAGGTTAAATACTTTGATGTGCGTTCCGTCACTTGAATTTGCCAAAAACCTTTTTTGCAGTCAAGTAATGTGAACCACTTCGATTTATTGATATTGGCTGTAATCTCTTCAATTGTTTTTAGTGGATAATGTCTTCTTTTAATTGCTTTGTTTATGCTAGACGGGTCTAAACAAAGTCTAATTTTATCTTTCTGCTTGACAACTACCATTGGTGAAACTACAGGTGTTGGTTCTGTGATTGGCTCGATGATATCTAACTTTGTCATTCTATCCAATTCTTTTTTAACTTCGTTTTTTATGGCGTATGGTATTCTTCTAGGCGGTTGTATTGTTAATATAGGATTCTTTTTTAGGTCAATATCGTATTCAAAACCTTTTATACATCCTATACCTGTGAATATTTCTTTATCTACTGTCTCGATTCTTTTAATGAAACCTAGTTCAACGCTAGTATCTTTTCCAAGTATAGGTTGTATTTTTTCATCTACTATGATGAACTTGATTGTATATTTTTTACCTTTTACTTTTAAATTTGTGATACTTTCGCCTTTTACTTGCATTTCATGTTTTGTAAATGAAATTAATCTTTTAGTTTTGCACTTGCCTATTTTTAACTTTGCTTTCTTTGCTATTTCCTCTGTTATCACGTTGCACTGAGCTCCGGAGTCGAGTTTGAACGTTATTTTTACATTATTTTGTAAATTCAGTGTTTCATACCAGTCTTTGCTTTTTACATTCTCTTTTTGGATATCTGCAATAAATAATGTGTCAATTAGTTCCTCGTTACTCACCATTTCGTCCGATTGTTCTTCGCAAGTGTTTATGGCTTTTGATTTACAACATTTCGCAAAATGTCCTAGTTTCTTGCATTTATTACATTTCTTGTTAAATGCTGGGCAATTTCTCCATTCATGTTTCGTATTGCATCTTGTGCAATTGTAATTATGTTTCTGTGAATTATTTTTATTACTGTTTTTCTTAAAAATCTTCTGTATCGCATTTATTTGGGCTTCAGTTCCTTCCTTTTCTTCTTTAATAACCTTTATTTGTTTCCTTGCCAGTTCGCTGGCTCTGCAAATGTTTTGTGCTGTTTCTAAAGTTAATTTGTCTTCCGCTAGAAGTTTTTCTCTGACTGTATCATTATTTATGCCTACTACTATACGGTCACAAATTATGCTTTCTTCTAATTTTCCGTATGCACAATTTTTGCATTTATTTTTTACTCTGGTCAAAATCTCATCAAATGTCTCTGTTTCTTTTTGTTCGATCTTATTAAATATGTATCTTTCATACGTGACATTGATCTTTGGAATGAAATACTCTTTAAATTTCTCTATTATTTTATCCAATTTATTTTGTTCTGACTCCTTTAAATTGAATGTATTGTATATTGTTACCGCTTCCTGCCCAATTATCGTCATAAACGTTGCAACCTGTATTGATGGATCTTTGGTTTTTAGTTTAGTCGCAACCTCGTACCACTGGTACTGCTGAATCCATTTTTTCCACTCTTCCGCCATGTTTCTATCATTGCTTACTTGCAACGGTTTTGGAGGTTTCAAACCTATCACTCCACGTTCTGGACTTGACATTATTATGTTTATTCTTGTTTTGGTTTCGGCACCATGTAAGTTAACTGTATTTTAACTTATTAAATTGATACTATACAATAATTATACATGTAGTTTATTTTCAATAATAATCATATACAACTCAGAATACAACTGTCAACTCAATAATTGTAATCATCAATCTTTTGTTACATTTTATTGCCAACACCTTGACATATTAGTGTTGCCAACGTTACAGAATGAATGGATACCAGCGAAAATTGTAAAACCAACAAATGAGCCAAGATCATATATAATACGAACAGAACAAGGAAACATTTACCGAAGAAACTCCTGGTTTTTAAAACAAATGAAAGAAAATTAAAACAAGGAAGAAGAAGACGAAAAAGAAAAGCAGATAGAAGAAAAAGAAGAAATTAAAGAGCAAGAAGTAGAAGTAAATAAAAACAAGGAAGAAGAAGCTAATCGAGCAGGACAAGTTCCAGATTCAGAAGAATCGCCAGAATGCAGTACACCTAAAACATCTAGGTTTGGCAGAAAGATTAAAAAACCAATAAAATTGAATTTGTAAAACTTATACATATTTAATTGTACTTTGTTAAATTCAAATTTAAATAATTTGTAACGTTGGCAACACTAATATGTCAAGGTGTTGGCAATAAAATGTAACAAAAGATTGATGATTACAATTATTGAGTTGACAGTTGTATTCTGAGTTGTATATGATTATTATTGAAAATAAACTACATGTATAATTATTGTATAGTATCAATTTAATAAGTTAAAATACAGTTAACTTACAGAAGGTAAGATTTGTGTATAAGTAGCATACGATATAATTTGGTCAAAACAAACTTTTTCAAGAACTTTTGATAAAGTTGGCAATATATTTATTGGTCTTAGATGGTCAAATGAAGTGGGATTGTCTTGCTTGACTATGGGTTTCACTATGGCGGATTTCCATAATCGGGGATTACTCTTTCCATCAAACAGCAGTTTACAATATGCGTAATCGGCTTGATAATGGATGGCAAAACAAGAACTAACATTTTTATAGAAATTCCATCAGCACCAACTGCATTAGATTCAACTTTTCTGAGTATAGAGTCGACCACAGATTCATCAACACAAGAAAATTCGAAAAAAGCACCACCTTGATTTATGAAAGAATTGTTTAAATAGAATTCCCGAGTATCTGAATTAATGCAAGCTGTTCCAATTTTGTTAAGCATGTATTCACCGTATTTTGTTGGGTTACAAAGATCTTCAGGTTACATTTTGTTTGGTTTGGTATTAATATCTACTTTTTTGAGACTACTCCAAAGTTTAGTGGAATTATTAATATTTTTATTAATACTATGTTGAAAAAATGCATTTTTTTCTCTACGTATGGCAGCAGTAGTAAAGTTTCTTAGATCTTTATAATACTTCCATTTCGCTTCAGTTTTATTCTTTTTGTAATCTAATAAAACTTTGTTACGTTTTTTTTGCATAATTTTGATTACTGGAGTGATCCAAGGCCAATAATTCTTACTGGTTTTAATTGATTTTAAAGGTGCATGTTTATCATATAAATTCAGAATGTTATCATTCAGGTACTGTAATTTATCGTTAATATTATTGAGTTGGAAAATTCGATTCCATACAATATTGTCCACGTCTTCATAAAAACGGTCCATATCCAAATTTTTTAAATCTCTCTGTGTAATAGTTTTTTTTGGAATGTCTGGACTGGGGATATTTAGTTCACAATATACAATTTTATGATCAGAGAGATTAGATGGAATAGCACCAGAAACTGCGCAAACTGAAGGATCCGATATTAATATTATATCAATTAGAGTATTCGATGCAGGTCTCGTGCATTCATTGATTAATTGGTGCATGTTATTTGATACAATAATATCTTGAAAAAACTTGGAATGAAAATCATTTGAGAACATATCAATGTTTATATCTCCAGTACAGATCATTACATCACAGTGAATAATAAATTTTGCAAATATTCTATCTAAAATGCCAAAAAGACTATCACATTGAAGTAGTAAAGTTATTCATCAGAATGTTAAAGTTATATGTAGTTTTAAGATTACTTGTAATAGACTTATGGGCTGAACTGATTGCTTTCGATTGCGCAGACCCAGAAGTATCCAAGATCTCGCTGTTAGATACTAAACCTTGTCGTGACCCGAAGAATAGCTCAGAAGAGATTCCAACGAAAATCCAGTTACTGCAAGAACGACGGTACACAGAAGTGCATGTATATAGCTGCTTAGTGATTGTGCAGCAGTTGATCGAGCATTGCGGCATGCACTCACACACCAGCGGAGTAGCAGGCGGATTAGCCCGATACGTCCATTACATAAAGGCCGACAGATGTTCCGAAGCACACCAATTTCAACGCTTAGATTTCTCAGGGTTAGGAGCTGGAATTATCTCTAGTTTGATTTTAAACGGAACTACCGAAGTGTCAACGACGATGGAGGGACGCCTAGAACCCATCGGGAAATGCTCCGGCGTTCGATACACCCTTAATGGCATTACGTACGAAGACGTGATCGTTAGCTATCACCATCAAATTATTCGACTATCTCGCCATTGCCGACGTCGAAGAAAATGCCGTTCAACTGCGTACAGGCACAGTATGTATGTACTCCAAAAATTATTGTTTTGACGATGCAGCAGGTGAAGTGACCTGGGAAGCCGACCAGTTGGACCGATACTCTGAGCGAGGTATGGACGTACTCTACGAAGGTCCAGCCACAATTCTAAATATCAACAGTACCGGCACTAAGTACATCATGGTAGAGGCCCATGATACGGTTTTCGCATTGAGGTTATTGTCCGCTGAATTGTTATGCCATCAGCGGGCATGGAGTACAGAGCAGAATAGATTGATAGTTATTTTTGGATTCTATTTTCAGAAATCAAGAAGAGTGACCCACAATACCGACATCATGGCACAGGTTCTCAGTACGTTGTTGTTCCTAGAGATCACAGCCCAATCCTATGGTCCTCGACGCTAACGATCCCAGCGACGTAATGCCAATGACGAAGATAGCCCCGATCAGCGCCAATGGAGTGTACAGTAAGCAGGACATGGAAGAGTTCCAACGCACACTCTTGTTCCCACAGGAGCGACGCGCCGTAACTAACGTAATCACGAGAAGGGTCACGGAAGTTCAAGTAGATAGCCAGGATTACCACTTGCCCAATGTATTCAGCCAAAGCGAGTTCGCCAAGATGGCATGGAGTGCTGCAGCGGAAGTGTGGGGTTTCTTATCATATATGGGAAACCTTTTCTCGGTTCTGATGCTTCTGTACACTCTGTATGCGCGGATAAGGTACGTAGCAAACGTAGTGTTAAATCTACTGAGTTTAAGGAAGGAGGTCACTCCCGATCAACCCCCTCGGAGATGGTTCCTGTTCGCCAGTTTGTGGAATGCCTTAATTACGCAATACCTAATTAACTTGGCACGACAACAAACCCCCAACCAGGTTGCGGAGACCGAGCCTCCACCAATCTACCCGGGTCTCCCAATAGCCGTAGCTCAGAAACCCAGTGGTTCTTCCGCCAACCTCGACATTCTGCGCCAGCTCATGGTCTAGTTTGTTTTTGTATACCACTACCAAGTTGAATGAAATTCAGCTAGATTCGACTTTGAATTCCACTCACAGTCGAGTTTAGAGGGAAAGATAGTGTAACGGATGTGAGTTCAATTAGCAAAATTGTTAGCGTAGGTGGTTGATTGAACTCGCTATCCGCTGCAGAGTGCTGGCACGTGGCTGGGTGGCTTCCGCCGTTCTATGACATTCGATAAGTTGGCAAAAACGGTAGAATACTCCCAAGCGATATGTCAGCAGTTTGATTCGACTTGGTGGAAGATCAAAAATTTGCGATCATTCACACATCGAGTGTCGCAAATTAAGGTCGTGGTTAGGATATTTATTAGTAGTAATTTAATTTCAGTGGAATTGTTCATTTAGCTTATTTTAAAAATTATTGTTAGTATTTAAGTTATTGCAAAAACTGACTATAATTTTAAATTTTTAATAAAAATTATTAAACGTCGAAGCTTAAAGAGTAGTGTCTTTTGAAGTGCTCATTTTCACCTTCCACCCGCACCTACCCAGAGTACAGCATCAATGAAGGACGGTAGTGAACAGGTAAGTATAAACTTACAATATTTGAACCGTCCTGCATAATTCAGTATGCCAACAAGGGCTTGTACTTCACTGCACAACTCTTCTGTTACATTATTATCTGATTGGTACCACGTTTTTTGTCACTTTTGCATGTCCAATGCTTAAAAACCATCCATAGTATAGATTCTAAAGCATGAATATGAATGTTTTAACAAAAATATCCATTTTATAAATAGGTAATATCTTACTTAATTTTTGTAAAAAATCATACAAATATTTGCTACAGCGCCCGAAGTTTATAATTCTTCAACATATTGTAGCTAAAAGAAAACATTGCAACAAGTAAATTGCTATTTCAAGTGTGGTAGGTATTTTAGAATCCAGCCCATGTAGCTTACAATATACAACGTATTCATTAAAATGACACCCGAAAATTGAATGTTTATTATCTGATTGGTACCACGTTTTGGTCACTTTTGCATGTCCAATGCTTAAAACCATTCATAGTATAGAACCTGAAGCATGAATATGAATGTTTCAACAAAAATATCCATTTCAAGAATAGGGAAAATCTGACTTTATTTTTGTTAAAAATCATATAAATATTTGCATTTACGCCCGAATTTTATAATTCTTCATCATATTTTAGCTAAAAGAAGAAATTGCAACAAGTAAATTGCTATTTCAAGTGTGGTAGGTATTCTAGAATCCAGCCCATGTAGCTTACAATATAAAACGTATTCAGCAAGAATACGTTAAATCTGGCTTTATTTTTGTAAAAATATATATAAATATTTGCTTCCGTGCCCGAATTTTATAATTCTTCTTCATATTTTAGCTTAAAGAAAACATTGCAACAAGAAAATTGCTATTTTAAGTGTAGTAGGTATTCTAGAATCCAGCCCATGTAGCTTACATTATACAACGTATTCATTAAGAATAGGTAAAATCTGACTTTTTTTTTGTAAAAAATCATATAAATATTTGCTTCCGCGCCCGAATTTTATAATTCTCTATCATATTTAAGCTAAAAGAAAATATTGCAACAAGAAAATTTGCTATTTCAAGTGTAGTAGGTATTCTAGAATCCAGCTAATGTAGCTTACAGTATACAACGTATTAATTAAGATGACACCCGAAAATTAAATGTTTATTATCTGATTGGTATCACGTTTTGGTCACTTTTGCATGTCCAATGCTAAAATTATCTATAGTATAGATCCTAAAGCATGAATATGAATGTTTTAACAAAAATATCCGTTTCAAGATTAGGTAAAATCTGACTTTATTTTTGTAAAAAATCATATAACTACCTGCTTCCGCGCCCGATATTTTTAATTCTTCATCATATTTTAGCCAAAAGAAAACATTGCATTAAGAAAATTGCTGTTTTAAGTGTGTTAGGTATTGTAGAATCAAGGCCATGTAGCTTACAATATACAGCGTATTCATCAAGATAAGGTAAAATCTGACTTTATTTTTGTAAAAAATCATATAAATATTTGCTTCCCCGTCCGAATTTTATAATTTTTCATCATATTTTAGCTAAAAGAAAACATTGCAACAAGAAAATTGCTATTTCAAGTGTGGTAGGTATTCTTGAATCCAGCCCAAGTAGCTTACAATATACAACGTATTAATCAAGAAAAGGTAAAATCTGACTTAATTTTTGTAAAAAATCATACAAATATTTGCTACCGCGCCCGAATTTTATAATTCTTTATCATATTGTAGCTAAAAGACAACATTGCAACAAGAAAATTGCTATTTCAAGTGTGGTAGGTATTCTAGAATCCAGCCCATGTAGCTTACAATATACAACGTATTCATTAAAATGACACCCGAAAATTGAATGTTTATTATCTGATTGGTACCACGTTTTGGTCACTTTTGCATGTCCAATGCTTAAAACCATCCATAGTGTGGCTACGCGGTCAGATTTAAAATGTATTTTAAGATCCGTGCGACTGATTGCGTCTATATGCGTTGCGTGGATCCGAAAGGACTGTAAGTAGTGACGGAATGTGAAACACCTTTAAACAAAATGTAACGACGCGAACTATAAAGAATACCAATCAGAAATAATAGATACAAAGTTGATAATGGTGGTTAGGTATGACACTCTTCACCTGCAGGAGCGATCTACAGGACTTACACAATTGATTGGAAGCTCGTGGGAAGATAGGAAAAAGAGGGTTGGCCCACAATTGTTATATAGGAACGAAGCTATACAAACTTGAACTACCAACAGCAAAGTAGACGCAATAGCTGGAGTTAGAATCAATGTGCAAGTGTACAAAGCGTGCTGCTAACCAGCGCCAATAAATTCATGCGATATGAATGTTTAAATTAAGTATAACAGTGCAATAAATGCGAGTAAATAGTACAAAATAAAGATACAAAATAAAGCATAAAGCGTGCAGCAAATGTGCAATGTGCACCTGGCAAATATTATAGAATCAGTCTGAAAGACAGGTTCGTAAGTAGAATAAAGTAAAGCGATTTTAGGTCTACCTTGAGCAGCATGCAGCAGATAGAACAGTGATTGATACAAACTTCTGGAGATGCACTTCTAAGCGATCGTTAGTACATGCAGTCTTCCAATTGGAATGCAATATAGCCAGTGCTGATAATTTTGTTCTATTGCTAAAAATGCTTAAAAAGCAACAAATAAATAAAGAAAATAAAGTATATGCACGGTGAATGCACCAATGCGGTGGGTATGTATTTTAGGTTAGCAATCCAAAAAACAATAGAAAAAGCGGTGCTAAGCACAAAAAACTTGGATCACAAAACACTGCGAATGATATTTAAATTATCACTAAACTAGAACACCAAATGCTCTTAGTTCATGAGATTTTTAAGGCAAGAAGCCGTAATAAAAATTTACATGTGCGTTAACTTGAAAAACAAGACAAAGAAGAATTTGTCAAAAGAACGCGCAAAATATAGTAAAACTGCGGGAACGACAGTAGTCGGTCCGTCCGCAGTTAGATGGCACATGCGGTCCGAACACATAGTATGGATCCTAAACATGAATATGGATGTTTTAACAAAAATATCCATTTTAAGAGTGGTAGGTATTCTAGAATCCAGCCCAAGTAGCTTACAATATACAACGTATTAATCAAGAAAAGATAAAATCTGACTTAATGTTTGTAAAAAATCATACAAATATTTGCTACCGCGCCCGAATTTTATAATTCTTCATCATATTGTAGCTAAAAGACAACATTGCAACAAGAAAAATGCTATTTCAAGTGTGGTAGGTATTCTAAAATCCAGCGCATGTAGCTTACAATATACAACGTATTCATTAAAATCACACCCGAAAATTTAATGTTTATTATCTGACTGGTATCACGTTTTGATCACTTTTGCATGTCCAATGCTTAAAACCATTCATAGTATAGATCCTAAAGCATAAATAAGAATGTTTTAACAAAAATATCCATTTCAAGAATAGGGAAAATCTGACATTATTTTTGTAAAAAAACATAAATATTTGCTTCCGCGCTCGAATTTCATAATTCTTCATAATAATTTAGGTAAAAGAAAACATTGCATCAAGAAAATTGCTATTTCAAGTGTGATAGGTATTCTAGAATCCAGCCTATGTAGCTTACAATATACAACGTATTCATCAAGAGTATGTTATATCTGACTTTATTTTTGTAAAAATTCATAAAAATATTTGCTTTCGCGCCCGAATTTCATAATACTTTATTATAATTTAGCTAAAAGAAAACATTGCAACAAGAAAATTCCTATTTCAAGTGTGGTAGATATTCTAGAATCCAGCCCATGTAGCTTATAATATATAACGTATTAATTAAAATGACACTCGAAAATTGAATGTTTATTATCTGATTGGTACCACGTTTTGGTCCCTTTTGCATGTCCAATGCTTAACCTTTTAAAGGCCGAGTTGTGAAATACTTTTAAAATGTTATCCATACTGCTGGGATCTACTAGTAAGGACCACATATAACATAATATATAGCTACATTTTTCTTACTAGCAGTCACACCTGAAATATGCCATGTTCCCAAAATGAGAACGTTGGCCTTTTTTGATACCTATTTTAAGATTGCAGTATACCATTACTATATATTTATACATAAAAAAGGATAGTGCTCAGAGAAATGAAAACCTTTATTATTGGACCATTTTGTCTACATGTAAATACTAAAATAGAGGAACAAGCGCATAGTTATATAAACCAAATATTAGTGTTTTGTATGATAAATATCAAAACAAACGTTTTTGTGGAGACCTTTCTCACATTTGGAACAGTGTAACCTAGTATTTTTCTGACAGACAACACATCGCCCGTGACTAATGCTAACGGGTATATGATTCAAGCTATCAAACCTGATGTCTCCTAAAACAGAGGCAGATGGTCCTCCTCTTCTTCTTTGAGTTGCCCCAGCTTGTAGCAGTGCCACTGCCACATTTCTTCTGAATTATAGATGTGAAACGTTATCTTCTGGATGTAAGTGTTGGTAAAACCTGAAAACTGCAACAACAGATAAATTCTGTGCGTGGGAGAAAAGGTTCCACCACCATTTCTTTGATCGCAACTTAGGACGATAACTGGCACACATACGATCAGCTAGATCAACACCGCCCATCCCTAAATTATAGTTTCTAATTACGTTTGGCTGCTCAATCTCTTTCTTATTATCTGATTTTAATCTTCTTGTGGCTTTGTGAAGTGGAGTAATTGTAAAATAATTAGTTGCCATTGTGACAACTGAACTGTCATTCCACTTTACACAGAGAACTGTTCCATGCGATCTGTAATCATATGCGCCTCTATTTTGTTTTTTCAATGTTTTGGAAGAAATTAGTGGGCATTTGTTTGTGCGATTCTCTCTAATGTACTATAAGCACGCATGTTTCGCTCTGATAACTCTGTTATAAGTCTGTGGCTAGTAAAAAAATTATCAAAATACACAATATGTTTGGCTGGATCTTGAACTACTGATCACATTTATGTACTACCCTTATCCCCAAAGGAGTTGAAGTATTAGCTGTCTTACCGCAATAAATTTCAAAGTTGTAGGGATACCCATCATTTCCACAGAGCATCCATATCTTATATCCGAAACGGATAGGTTTATTTTTGATAAACATTTTGGCAGAGTGGTGACTGTGATACGGTATCATCGCTTCATCAATACTGAGATGCTTGTGAAACACACCGAACTGCTGAAAATTTTGTTTGAGTTTGTCAAACAGCTCTAATACCATAGCTACTTTAGACTTAGCAAGATTGTTATTATCAGCAACATGAAGGTACCGTTTTATCAGTCCAAATCTTTCCCTACTCATAATTTTAGAGAATATCGGTGCTTGTAAGTCCTCAGATGTTGACCAGTAGTCATTTGCTGAAGGTAAACTGTGGTAGCCACTAATTAATTGCTATATCCGGCAGCTGGTTCATCGTCTTCACCCTCAGATATCTTAAGTCATTATAATGTACTTCTACTTCCCCTGGAACATCTTGAGGTAGATCATCTAGATCCAGAATTGCTTCATCATCATCTTGTTCCTCATCGCTAGGTATATTTTGATCTCCAGAGTTAGGTAGCAAAATAACAATGTCTATATCTTGTGATGATGATGCTTCAATCTCGTCCACAGCGTTTGTCAAAAATCAATAGTTTCTAATACGCTTTCTAAACTGAACAATTATTTTATATAGTTTTACTTTTTTTGTTTAGTAAATTATTTATACATACATGTGGAATGTCTTGGGGTACATTTTTAAAACAAAATGTTTTATAAAACGGCTTGCGATTCAAACAGTACAACACTTCACAATGAATAAACCACAAATGTAAAAATATCTACTAATACATGCAAAAATACTGTCTAAACTTGCACAGCGTAATATAAGAACGAACTTTTAAATTTTTCTTCCCTGCGGTGGCCAACGTTCCCAAAATGGGACATCTAATTTTTTAGCACACCTATAGCTAACTACAATTTTTTAGCGTAAAAATAAGACGATTATGGTAATCTTTATGAAGTAATGTATCTATATTCAAATTTTGGGAGTCATGTATAAAGAATTATGCAGGACACGTCATTTTTTATGTATAGAGGACAAAATGTGTGAAAACGATCATATTTGATATTTTTTTTTTTTAAGTTAATAGAAATATGACATGTATATATTAAAAAGATCACCATTAGGACTTGTATTTTATACACAAATACTTGAAAAAGCTCTAAACAAATATATTCCCATATAAACAATAATTAAATTCATGTTCCCAAAAAGGGAACGTTGGCCTTTGAAAGGTTAAAACCATCCATAGTATAGATCCTAAAGCATGAATATGAATGTTTTAACAAATAATATCCATTTCAAGAATAGGTAAAATCTGACTTTATTTTTGTAAAAAGTCATATAAATATTTGCTTCCGCGCCGGAATTTTATAATTCTTCATCATATATTACCTAAAAGAAAACATTGCAACAAGAAAATTACTATTTCAAGTGTGGTAGGTATTCTAAAATCCAGCCCATGTAGCTTACAATATACAACATATTCATCAAGAATAGGTAAAATCTGACTTTATTTTTGTACAAAATACTTTAAAAAGCTCTAAACAAATATATTCCCATATAAACAATAATTAAATTCATGTTCCCAAAAAGGGAACGTTGGCCTTTGAAAGGTTAAAACCATCTATAGTATAGATCCTTAAGCATGAATATGAATGTTTTAACAAATAATATCCATTTCAAGAATAGGTAAAATCTGACTTTATTTTTGTAAAAAGTCATATAAATATTGGCTTCCGCGCCGGAATTTTATAATTCTTCATCATATATTACCTAAAAGAAAACATTGCAACAAGAAAATTACTATTTCATGTGTGGTAGGTATTCTAAAATCCAGCCCATGTAGCTTACAATATACAACGTATTCATCAAGAATAGGTAAAATCTGACTTTATTTTTGTACAAAATCATATAAAAATTTGCTTCCGCGCCCGAATTTTATAATTTTTCATTGTATTTTACCTAAAAGAAAACATTGCAACAAGAAAATTTCTATTTCGATTGTGGTAGGTATTCTAGAATCCAGCCCATGTAGCTTACAATATACAACGTGTTCATTAAGATTAGGTAAAATCTGACCATATTTTTGTAAAAATTCATATAAATATTTGCTTTCGTGCCAAATTTTATAATTCTTCATCATAATTTAGCTAAAAGAAAACATTGCAACAAGAAAATTACTATTTCAAGTGTAATAGGTACTTTAGAATCCAGCCCATGTAGCTTACAATATACAACGTATTTATTAAAATGACACCCGAAAATTGAATGTTTATTATCTGATTGGTACCACGTTTTGGTCACTTTTGCATGTCCAATGCTTAAAACCATCCATAGTATAGATCCTAAAGCATTAATATGAGTCTTTTAACAAAAATATCAATTTCAAGAATAGGTAAAATCAGACTTTATTTTTGTTAAAAATCATATAAATATTTGCTTTCGCTTCCGCGCACGAATTTTATAATTCTTTATCATATTTTAGCCAAAAGAAAACAATTCAACAAGAAAATTGCTATCTCAAGTGTGGTATGTATTCTAGAATCCAGCCCATGTAGCTTACAATAAACAACGTATTCATCAAGAAAATGTAATATCTGTCTTTATTTTTGTGAAAAATCATATAAATATTTGCTTGCGGGCCCGAATTTTATAATTCTTCATTATATTTTAGCTAAAAGAAAACATTGCAACAAGAAAATTGTTATTTCAAGTGTGGTAGGTATTCTAGAACCCAGCCCATGTAGCTTACAATATACAACGTATTTATCAAGAATAGGTAAAATCTGACTTTATTTTTGTAAAAAATTATATAAATATTTGCTTCCACGCCCGTATTATATAACTCTTCATCATATTTTAGCAAAAAGAAAACATTGCAACCAAAAAATTGCTATTTCAAGTGTGGTAGGTATTCTAGAATCCAGCCCATGTAGCTTACAAAATACAACGTATTCATCAAGAAAATGTAAAATCAGACTTTATTTTTGTAAAAAATCATATAAATATTTGCTTCCGCGCCCGTATTTTATAATTTTTTATCATATTTTAGCAAAAAGAAAACATTGCAACAAGAAAATTGCTATTTTAAGTGTGGTAGGTATTCTAGAATCCAGCCCATGTAGCTTACAATATACAACGTATTCCTTAAAATGACACCTGAAAATTGAATGTTTATTATCTGATTGTTACTGCGTTTTGGTCACTTTTGCATGTGCAGTGCTTAAAACCAACCATAGTATAGATCCTAAAGCATGAATATGAATGTTTTAACAAAAATATCCATTTCAAGAATAGGTAAAATCTGACTTTATTTTTGTTATAAATCATATAAATATTTGCTTCCGCACCCGAATTTTATAACTTTTCATCATATTTTACCTAAAAGGAAACATTGGAACAAGAAAATTGCTATTTCAAGTTTGATAGGTATTCTGGAATCCAGCTTATGTAGCTTACAATGTACAACGTATTCATCAAGAACAGGTAAAATCTGACTTTATTTTTGTAAAATTCATATAAATATTTGCTTTTGCGCCCGAATTTTATAATTCTTCATTATATTTTAGCTAAAAGAAAACATTGCAACAAGAAACTTGCTATTTCATGTGGTAGGTATCCTACAATCCAGCCCATGTAGCTTGCAATATACAACGTATTAATTAAAATGACACCCGAAAATTTAATGTTTATTATCTGATTGGTACCACTTTTTGGTCACTTTTGCATGTCCAATGCTTAAAACTATCCATAGTATAGATCCTAAATCATGAATATGAATGTTTTAACAAATAATATCCATTTCAAGAATTGGTAAAATCTGACTTTATTTTAGTACAAAACCATATAAATATTTGCTTTCGCGCCCAAATTTTATAATTCTTTATCATATTTTACCTAAAAAAAAACATTGCAACAAAAAAATTGCTATTTCATGTGTGGTAGGTATTCTAGAATCCAGTCCATGTAGCATACAATATACAACGTATTCTACAAGAATAGGTAAAATCTGACTTTATTTTTGTAAAAAATCATATAAATATTTGCTTCCGCGCCCGAATTTTATATTTCTTTATAATATTTTAGCAAAAAGAAAACTTTGCAACAAGAAAATTGCTATTTAAAGTGTGATAGGTATTATAGAATCCAGCCTATGTATCTTACAATATACAACGTATTCATCAAGAATAGGTAAAATCTGACTTTATTTTTGTAAACTTCATATAAATATTTGCTTTTGCGCCAGTATTTTATAATTCTTCATTATATTTTAGCTAAAAGAAAACATTGCAACAAGAAAATTGCTATTTCTAGAATCCAGCCCATGTAGCTTACAATATACAACGTATTAATTAAAATGACACCCGAAAATTGAATGTTTATTATCTGATTGGTATCACTTTTTGGTCACTTTTGCATGTCCAATGCTTAAAACCATCCATAGTATAGATCCTAAAGCATGAATATGAATGTTTTAACAAATAATATCCATTTCAAGAATTGGTAAAATCTGACTTTACTTTTGTACAAAACCATATAAATATTTGCTTTCGCGCCTAAATTTTATAATTCTTCACCATATTTTGCCTAAAAGAAAACATTGCAACAAGAAAATTGCTATTTCATGTGTGGTAGGTATTCTAGAATCCAGCCCATGTAGCATACAATATACAACGTATTCTACAAGAATAGGTAAAATCTGACTTTATGTTTGTAAAAAATCATATAAATATTTGCTTCCGCGCCCGAATTTTATAATTCTTCATCATATTTTAGCTAAAACAAAACATTGCAACAAGAAAAACCTATTTCAAGTGCGGTAGGTATTCTAGAATCCAGCCCATGTAGCTTACAATATACAACGTATTCATTAAAATGACACCTAAAAATTGAATGTTTATTATCTGACTGGTACCACGTTTTGGTCACTTTTGCATGTCCAATGCTTAAAACCATCCATAGTATAGATCCTAAAGCATGAATATGAATGTTTTAACAAAAATATTCATTTTTAGAATAAGTAAAATCTGACTTTATTGTTGTAAAAAATCTTATAAATATTTGCTTCCGCGCCCGAATTTTATAATTCTTAATCATATTTTAGCTAAAAGAAAACATTGCAACAAGAAAATTGCTATTTCAAGTGTGGTAGGTATTCTAGAATCCAGCCCATGTAGCTTACAATATACAACATATTCATCAAGAAAAGTTAAAATCTGACATTTACTTTGTAAAAAATCATATAAATATATGTTTCTGTGCCCGTAATTTAAAATTATTCATCATTCCCTAGAGCTCCGCTGACAGTGCAAAAAACAAATGCCGATCGACATGAAACAATTATTTCATATTTCCACGTCAGGCGTCACCGAGACCTTTCATTGCAAACGCGATATATTTCTAATAATTTGTTGCAAAAAATAAAAGCCGGTCAACATAAAACATTTTTGTCATTTATGTACCCCAACTCTCACGGAGAGACCTTTCATTTGGTACCATACACGACATACTTTTGACAACTTGCTGCATAAAACAAAAGTCGATTGACATGAAACATTTTTATCATACGTACACGCTAGCCTTCTCCGAGATTTTTCATTTGATGCCAAACACCACATACTTCTGACAACTTTTTGCATAAAGCAAAAGCCGGTCGGCATAGACCTTTTTTGTTAATTCTACACGCCAGCCCTTATCGAGCCTTTTCATTTGATACCAAACACCACATACTTCTCACAACTTTTTACAAAAAACAAAAGCCGTTCGAAATAGAACTTTTTTGTTCATTTTTCACGCTAGCCCTCATCGTGACCTAGCCTAATATAACATTCACTGTCTTCAGTAACCTTTCATTTGGGAATATTTGTTCTTTGTTTAGTTACTTTATTAAACATTTGGCAACATTGACTTTTGTAATCCGAAAGTACCCAAACACGACATTTTTCTGACAACATTATGCAAAAAACAAATTCTAATCTACATAGAACATTTTTGTCATTCGTGCACACCAGTCCGTATTGTGTGTTTCCTTAAAACCAAAGGACGACCTACTTTTAACAACTTTTTACGGAAAACAAATGCAGATCGCCATGACACATTTTTTTTGTCATTTTAAAACTGGCCCTTATGGTTTCCTTTCTTTTCATAACAAACACAGCAAAGTATTCAATTTATTTTATTTAGGAATATTTGATTTTTAATTAGTTACTTTATAATTTGGCAACACTGTTTGTATTAAAAAATAGTAGTTAATTTTTAAATTTATAAATTAATATTGTCAATCCTCATACAACTGCCACCGTCTTCAGTAACGTTTAGGAATATTTGGTTAAAATTTAGTTACTTCATCATACATTTGGCAACATTGACTTTTGACATTGGAAATGTCAAAATTTATATTAGTTAAATACGTTATGTTTTAAACTTAAATTAGTTGTAACACATTTGCTCAAGTCTATTATTCATGATACTGTTTTTAAATCTTTGATATCAATGTTCTGTTAAAAGATATGATCATTTAAAGTTCATAGGCAGATTGTCAAAAGTGACGGATGACGGCGTGATTCTTCTTAAATTTAGACATGGCCTCTGGGATCCATTGTTTCTAGGCAGCATTTGTGCACAGTTTAAATTTTTTACACGAAAACTTTTAACAGTAAAAATATGAGACACCCAAAAGGCACCAGATCTCATTAGCCCCCACATATTAAAAAAAAAATTATAACAATCACTTGCATGGTTCAGGCTGTAGGCGATTACAAAAGTTACACGATGCTCGTGATGAATCTATAGATAGATAGATATATAGTGAATGTAATCGTTTAGTATATAGGACTAGCGAATTCTCGGCTACGCCGAGCATTCCCTAGAGCTCCGCTATCAGTGCAAAAAACAAATGTCGGTCGACATGAAACAATTATTTCATATTTCCACGTCAGGCCTCACCGAGACCTTTCATTAGATTGCAAACACGATATACTTCTAATATTTTTTTGCAAAAAAAAAGCCGATCGACATAAAACATTTTTGTCATTTATGTTCCCCAACTCTCAGCGAGACCTTTCATTTGATACCATACACGACATACTTCTGACAACTTTCTGCATAAAACAAAAGTCGATCGACATGAAACACTTTTGTCATATCTGCACGCTAGCCCACACCGAGACTTTTCATTTGATACCAAACACTATATAGGTACTTGTGACAACCTTTTGCAAAAAACATAAGCCGATCGACATTGATCATTTTCGTTAATTCTATACACCAGCCTTCATTGAAACCTATCATTTGATACCAAACACCACACACTTTTGACAACTTTTTGCAAAAAACAAAATCCGATCGATATAGCACATTTTTCTCAATTCTGCACGCTAGCCCTCTCCGAGACCTTTCATTTGAAACCAAACACGACATACTTCTGACAACTTTTTGCATAAAACAAAAGCTGATAGACATAAAACATTTTTGTCAATTCTGCACGCTA
Source organism: Stenolophus ochropezus (assembly GCA_035578165.1). NCBI lineage: Eukaryota > Metazoa > Arthropoda > Insecta > Coleoptera > Carabidae > Stenolophus > Stenolophus ochropezus. The sequence goes on from JAQOWZ010000041.1 coordinate 1,908,655, forward strand.
GCCCTCAACGAGACCTTTCATTTGAGACCAAACTCGACATACCTTTGAGAACTTTTTGCAGAAAGCAAAAGCCGATCGGAATGGAACATTTTTGTCAATTCTGCACGCTAGCCCTCAAAGAGACGTTTCATTTGAGACCAATCTCGACATACTTTTGACAAAATTTTGCAAGAAATAAAAGCCGGTCGACATGAATCATTTTTGTCATCCATGTAACCCAGCCCTCATCGAGACCTTTCATTCGATACCAAACACGACATACTTCTTACAACTTTCTGCATAAAACAAAAGTCGATCGACATGAAACATTTTTATCATATCTACACGCTAGCCCACACCGAGACTTTTCATTTAATACCAAACACTATATACTTGTGACAACCTTTTGCAAAAAACAAAAGCCGATCAACATTGACAATTTTTGTTAATTCTGCACACCAGCCCTCATTGAAACCTTCCATTTGATACCAAACACAATACCCTTCTGACATGTTTTTGCAAAAAACAAAAACACATCGACATAGCACATTTTTGTCAATTCTGCACGCTAGCCCTCAACAAGACGTTTCTTTTGAGATCAAACTCGACATACTTTTGAGAAATTTTTGCAAAAGAAACAAAAACCAATCGTAATGGAATTTTTCTGTCAAGTCTGCACGCTAGCCCTCAACGAGACCTTTCATTTGAGACCAAACTCGACATACTTTTGAGAAATTTTTGCAAAAAACAAAAGCCGATCGATATTGATCATTTTTGTCAATTCTCTACGCGAGCCATCACCAAGACTTTTCATTCGACACCAAACACGACAGATTTCTGACAACTTTTTGCGAAAAACAAATGCAGGTCGACATGACACATTTTTTTTTGTCATTTCAAAACCAGTTCTTATGGTTTTCTTTCTTTTGATATCAAATATTTATTTTTATTTAGTTACTTCATAATTTGGCAACACTGTTTGTATAAAACAAATAGTTGTTAATTTATAAATTAATATTGTCAATCCTAATATAACTGCCACCGTCTTCAGTGAAGTTAGTTTAGGAATATTTGGTTTTAATTTGGTTACTTCATCACACATTTGGCAACATTGACTTTTGACATTGGAAACGTCAAAATTTATATTAATTAAATACGTTATGTTTTAAAATTAAATTAGTTGTAACACCTTTGCTCAAGTCTATTATTCACGAAATTGTTTTTAAATCTTTGATATCAATACTCTATAAGAAGATATAATCGTTTAAAGTTCATAGTCTGATTGTCAAAAGTGACGGATGACGGCGTGATTCTACTTAAAATTAGACATGGCTTCTGGAATCCATTGTTTCAATGTACCAATTTTACGCAGTTTTTATTTTTTTAAACAAAAACCACTCACAGTAAAAATATGAGACCCCCAAAAGGCACTCCGGTACAATAGACACTACAACTTGGAAAAAAAATTACAGCAATTACTCGAATGGTCTAGGAGTTTGAGCTGGACAAACGATGCCTGATCGTCGTGATAAATCCAAATATAGATAGATATATTAGATAGTGAATCAATCAAAATAGTATATGACTAGCGAATTCTCGGCTACGCCTAGCATTCCCTAGAGCTCCGCTGTCAGTGCAAAAAAAAATGCCGTTCGACATGAAACAATTATTTCATATTTCCACGTCAGGCCTTACCGAGACCTTTCATTGGATTGCAAACACGATATACTTCTAATAATTTTTTGCAAAAAACAAAAGCCGGTCGACATGAAACATTTTTGTCATTTATGTACCCCAACTCTCACCGAGACCTTTCATTTGATACCATACACGACATACTTCTGACAACTTTCTGCATTAAACAAAAGTCGATCGACATGAAATATTTTTATCATATCTACACGCTAGCCCACACCGAGACTTTCCATTTGATACCAAACACTATATACTTGTGACAACCTTTTTCAAGAAACAAAAGCCGATCGACATAGCACATTTTTTGTCAATTCTGCACGCTAGCCCTATCCGAGACCTTTCATTTGATGCCAAACACGACATACTTCTGACAACTTTTTGCATAAAACAAAAGCCGATCGACATGGAACATTTTTGTCAATTCTGCACGCTAGCCCTCAACGAGACTTTTCATTTGATACCAAATACCACACACTTCTGACAACTTTTTGCAAAAAACAAATACCGATCGACATAGCACATTTTTATCAATTCTGCACGCTAGCCCTCTCCGAAACCTTTCATTTGATATCAAACACGACATACTTCTGACAACTTTTTGCAAAAAACAAAAACCGATCGACATAGTACATTTTTTCAATTCTGCAGGCTAGCCCTCTCCGAGACCTTTCATTTGATACCAAACACGACATACTTCTGACAACTTTTTGCATAAAACAAAAGCCGATCGACATGGAACATTTTTGTCAGTTCTGCACGCTAACCCTCAACGAGACCTTTCATTTGAGACCAAACACGACATACTTCTGACAACTTTCTGCATTAAACAAAAGTCGATCGACATGAAATATTTTTATCATATCTACACGCTAGCCCACACCGAGACTTTTCATTTGATACCAAACACTATATACTTGTGAAAACCTTTTGCAAGAAACAAAAGCCGATCGACATAGCACATTTTTTGTCAATTCTGCACGCTAGCCCTATCCGAGACCTTTCATTTGATGCCAAACACGACATACTTCTGACAACTTTTTGCATAAAACAAAAGCCGATCGACATGGAACATTTTTGTCAATTCTGCACGCTAGCCCTCAACGAGACTTTTCATTTGATACCAAATACCACACACTTCTGACAACTTTTTGCAAAAAACAAATACCGATCGACATAGCACATTTTTATCAATTCTGCACGCTAGCCCTCTCCGAAACTTATCATTTGATATCAAACACGACATACTTCTGACAACTTTTTGCAAAAAACAAAAACCGATCGACATAGTACATTTTTTCAATTCTGCAGGCTAGCCCTCTCCGAAACCTTTCATTTGATACCAAACACGACATACTTCTGACAACTTTTTGCATAAAACAAAAGCCGATCGACATGGAACATTTTTGCCAGTTCTGCACGCTAACCCTCAACGAGACCTTTCATTTGAGACCAAACACGACATACTTCTGACAACTTTTTGCAAAAAACAAAAACCGATCGACATAGTACATTTTTGTCAATTCTGCAGGCTAGCCCTCTCCGAGACCTTTTATTTGATACCAAACACGACATACTTCTGACAACTTTTTGCATAAAACAAAAGCCGATCGACATGGAACATTTTTGTCAATTCTGCACGCTAGCCCTCAACGAGACCTTTCATTTGAGACCAAACTCGACATATCTTTGAGAAATTTTTGCAATAACAAAAGCCGATCAACATTGACTTTTTTTCTTAATTCTACACGCCAGCCATTATCGAGCCTTTTCATTTGATACCAAACACCACATACTTCTCACAACATTTTCCAAAAAACAAAAGCCGTTCGATATAGAACATTTTCGTTCATTCTGCACGCTAGCCCTCATCGTGACCTAGCCTAATATAACATTCACTGTCTTCAGTATCCTTTCATTTGGGAATATTTGTTCTTTGTTTAGTTACTTTATGAAACATTTGGCAACATTGACTTTTGTAATTTGAAAATACCCAAACACGACATTTTTCTGACAACATTATGCAAAAAACAAATTCTAATCTACATGGAACATTTTTGTCATTCGTGCACACCAGTCCGTATTGTGTCGTTTCCTTAAAACCCAAGGACGACCTACTTCTAACAAGTTTTTACGGAAAACAAATGCAGATCGACATGACACATTTTTTTTGACATTTTAAAACTGGCCCTTATGGTTTCCTTTCTTTTGATAACAAACAGAGCAAAGTATTCATTTTATTTTATTTAGGAATATTTGATTTTTATTTAGTTACTTTATAATTTGGCAACACTGTTTGCATTAAAAAATAGTAGTTAATTTTTAAATTTTTAAATTAATATTGTCAACCCTAATACAACTGCCACCGTCTTCAGTGAAGTTAGTTTAGGAATATTTGGTTTTAATTTAGTTACTTCATCACATATTTGGCAACATTGACTTTTGACATTGGAAACGTCAAAATTTATATTAATTAAATACGTTATGTTTTAAACTTAAATTAGTTGTAACACATTTGCTCAAGTCTATTATTCATGATACTGTTTTTAAATCTTTGATATCAATGTTCTATTAAAAGATATAATCATTTAAAGTTCATAGGCAGATTGTCAAAAGTGACGGATGACGGCGTGATTCTTCTTAAAGTTAGACATGGCCTCTGGGATCCATTGTTTCAAGGTACCAATTTTGCACAGTTTTAATTTTTTAAAACAAAAACCACTCACAGTAAAAATATGAGACCCCCAAAAGGCACTCCAGCACATTAAACTCTACAACTTGAAAATAAAATTAAAATGATTACATAAATGCTTTAACCTGTTGCCCCGAGGTAAAAATTTGTCGATGCTCTTGATTATTTAAAATATATATAGATATATAGATAGTGAATCTACCAAAATAGTATATGACTAGCGAATGCTCAGCTACGCTGAGCTTTCCCTAGGCCTCCGGCATCAATGAAATATTTACAGTTGACGGCTAATTTCATTCCTGTACACCAGCTCTCGACGAGACCTTTCATATGATACCAAACACGACATACTTCTGACAAATTTTGCAAAAAAAACAAAAGCCGATCGACCTGGCAAATTTTTGTTATTTCAATATGGCTGCCCTACTTGAGTGCTTTCATTTGATACCAAACACGGCATACTTCTGACAACTTTGTGCATAAAACAAAAGTCGATCGACATGGAACATTTTTGTCATTTCTGCACGCTAGCCCACAACGAGACCTTTCATTCGATACGAAACATGACATACTCGTATTTCTAACAATTTTTTGAAAAATACAAAAGCCGGTCGACGTAAAATATATTTCTCATTTAGAGCCTTTTCACACATTTTGGATCCGACGGCCGGCAGCCGGGTATTTATTCCAAGTAGCACTGCGATTGCCTATTTACCCCGGTCAAGAAAATTCATTTACATTTTGTCTTACGACAATGGCGCGTGAACGCATTAATGCATTGTGGATTTTATACAGACGACTTTGCCGTCGAAAAATAATTGTCCTTCAATTCATTAAAATGTTGCCTCAAATGAGTGCATATTTCTGCTCACGCTTTTGTTTTTGTATATTCCTTCTGTCTTATCTCATAGAACTGGTCTAGCCAGCCTGATACCATTAAATAAAAAAAAACAGGGCCGAGGTGGTCTCGAACCAGGTCTTGTAGATTATTTATATTATGAATCCGCCCTCTTATCCACTCGGCTATGGAGCATTTTGTTTTAGACGTTTCTTATTCGAAAATATGAAAGATAACCTTCAAAATACAATTTATTTTATCAAATATTTCAGTTAGAAAAGGCCATATTACACAACATTTGCTTTTATTAGTTGCAAAATTAACTAATCTAACTAACGATACCATATACACCCGATTTTATTTACCGGGACAGATGGAAACAGCAAAAAACTGTTTTCCCATGTTATTTCCCTATGTCGAGGTTTTGTTTGTATGTATATCAGAAAAAAGAACAATATTTTTAACAGTTTAAAAAAATCACATAGATGGCACTAATTATGAAATTTATTGCATCTGCTAAAGAAGGAATCGATATAATTACTTAACAATTAAATATTTTTATATTTAATTATGTATATATTTTAAAATAATATTTTTAGGCATAAATGAAATTTATTATTCTAAGCAAAAACAAGAACATAATAATATTTTGAATACATTGTGACATACCAAACCAACTGGTGGTGCCAGTGTTGTTTTATTTATTTCCAAATCACCTGTATGATGTGAAAAGAAAAAAACTTGAATTCCCAGAGTAAAATCTTAAGAGCTTTTATAATATTTAATATTGAAAATAATGTTATGAAATATTTGATCAAAATGCATAAAAATTGATTACAATATATAATTAAAACTTATTTAGAACAATCTGTATGAAATATTTAAAAAAAAGTCGCTAATCCTTGGAATTATTGTAGATAGAAACTTCTCATCTTTTTCTACGAATAATAAAATGGCAAACGGTAATATAAAGTATGTGCTTTGAAAAGTGGACTTGTGTGTAATATTTGTCGGACTTCTTGAGTTTAACGTTACTATTTTAATGGAATTCTAATTCATTTACAGCTGATTTCTTATTTTGTAAATCTACAATGAATTTGTTTTGACAGGAATAAGGACATTTTATTTCCAAAGTTCAAATCCGTTTTCTGTTTTGATAAAACCATCACTACATGCTAAGTATGGTTGGTTAGATAATATTACAACACTACAAGTCCAATTTCATGTATAATATATTAGTTGAAGCTTGAAATACTGATCTCGCTTCACTTTTGGTTTCCAAGCCATACCGCATAGCTTGATTACAATAAAAATTGTAGCCATTGATTCTTAACAACAACATTTTCGTTATAATAATCACTGTCATATTTTCTCTGTACCAATCTTATTCTATTGGTACAAATGTACATCTACAATGAAAGAGTTCATTGCAGAATATGTAGTTTTATGGGGATTTTTTAATCTGCTTTTAATTTCCCTATAGGTATAATACTTTATGCACTCGTTTCAGACAAAATTTCTTTGCTTATGTTCTGAAAATGTAAAAAGAAAATCAAGAAAATTTCCAGCCGTGTTTTTGTAGAATGGTTTTATTGAAACTTTGTGATATTTTTCAACCTGCGTTTGTAAAGGCTTGTTCCAAATGATAGACTGATCAGTTTTGGACTGTATTTTAGAATTCTTATTTAAATGTGACTTCACTACACAGATACAATTGAAGGTAAAATTATAGAAATAACACATATGTAAACAAATACTTTGTTTCTTGCAGTATTTTCATTTGTACAAGTTGTGATACACAATACATTGCTAACTTCTTTACATTTCTTAATAAAATAAATTCTCTTTATGATAATATAGCAAAATGAATTCTGGATTCCGCAAAAATCGCTCCTGTGTAGATAACTCCTAATAGCCATGTCTAAATTTAAGAAAAATCACGCTGTCATCCGTCACTTTGACAATCAGACTATGAACGATTATATCTTCTTATAGAGTATTGATATCAAAGATTTAAATATAATTTCACGAATAATAGACTGGAGCAAAGGTGCTACAACTAATTTAAGTTAAAAACATAACGTATTTAATTAATATAAATTTTGACGTATCCAATGTCAACAGTCAATATTGCCAAATGTATGACGAAGTAACTAAATTAAAACCAAATATTCCTAGACTAACTTTACTGAAGACGCTGGCAGTTGTATTAGGATTGACAATATTAATTTATAAATTTAAAAATTAACTACTATTTAATTTTATTTCGTGTTTGATTTAAAATGAAATATAAATATAGTAGTAATAAAATTTCCTTGAATAAATGTGTATTTTTATAGTTAGTTATTTGAAATTCCACTGTTTGAGAACCGATTTTTTATTCAGTTTAACGTTTAAAAATTCAAATATTATTTGGAAACAATAGCACTATTTACAGTTAAAAGTAAGCAATTCTTAATTACAATATATTATACTGGAGTTTTTCTCAGTTCTCTACTTACATTTTTATTCCAAAGAAAAAATATGAACAAAAATTGTATAAAATGAAACTGTCAACTAACTTTCGGAATGTCGGTAACATAGGTATCATAATTAAAAAATGACTACTAATTTTATTCCGTGGAAGTTAATTGTTTTTCATTGTAATACTGCAGTCTTTTCATTAACGATATTTAATTTTATTTCGTGTTTGATTAAAAATGAAATATAACTGTAGTAGTAATAAAATCTCCTTGAATAAATGTGTAATTTTATAGTTATATGAAACTCCACTGTTTGAGAACCGATTTGCTTCAAAATTTACTTCACACAACATTTATAAAAACAAATTTACAAATAACAATTAAAACTTTTTAAAACGACACATCGCTATTAAGCATTTCTTTGTACTATAATTTTGATCATTAAGATTTGATTATGTTATTATAAAAACGTTTCAGAACTGCTGTGCTTACAAAAGAATTTTTTATAATAAAACGTATGAATAGACTGCATTAGTGTAACGGTCATTTTGTGGCGCCAAATTCAAACTGAAACCCTAACTAGCCTCTGCCGATTTATACGCCCATGTTATTCTTATGGGAATAAAAATATGCTATCTTTAAACTGCTAGAAAATATTATAAAATGCAAATCTTAATTATTAAACCTTATAAATACTAATCTCTAATGTTCTATCTATTTTCTAATATAATATACACACCCGAAAAACATAATATTATTTAATAAACATCAATTTAAACAGTAGGTGCAAATTTCTGAAAACGTGTGTCGTAGCTGTCTTAGTATTCAGTTGAACCTGTTACTTCAACGCGGCGTTTTTAACCTGCTGCACCAAGTAACGACATATGTTGCTATTTACGATACTACTTTCTTTAAAATCAAATTTTTCTTAATTTATTCTTTAATTTGTACTTTTTCTATACGGAAAGCAAAGAGTAATGTTTTGGAATATAAAAAAACCCTATGTTATAATTAAGAATCGCCAAAATGCTTTAATATCGTGTATTGAAAATGTACTCCCATAAGAAATGCATGCACTCAGATTTGAATTAGGGTTTCGCGCCAAATGTAAATCTTAACCTCACTAACGTGGTCTATTGCAAGTGTAAATAATGTCATTTTAAAATTAGGTTTTACTTGTATATTTGTTAGATAATAAAGATAAAATTTACCTCATGAAGATGATTATTTCATTATTTTTACTTACTTGAGTTTCGCCGATATGCCACCATTTTTCTCGGGCGGGAAAATTAAATTATGCAGTACTGACCCAAGATGAATTTTTTGTTTATCGATAATACGAATAAATACGAAATATATTTTTTAAGAAAATTGTATTAAAAGAAAGAAATTTGAAGCATTTAAAATCAGTTTTCTTTAACAAATGTATAATTATAACTTAGATACACAAAATAGGAAAGTTATATATTATTAAAATATTACAATAAATAATAATGACAATAAACTATGTAGTAAAAATCTTCTGGGCGGAACGAATTAGTCTTCAGGATTCCCTGTAAATGCTAACGGAAAACCGCCAAAAACGTTAGCAAAAGACGATAACTAAACAAAAAGAATAATGTGAAAGAATGAATCGAACCGGTAATAACACTTACATTATTTAAATATATTGGAATTGCCATAAAGAAAGGGCGTTTTCCAAAGAAGCAGTGGGCAAAACGACCAATTCAGATTTAACCTTTTCAAATTTTCTTTTAGTTTCATAGAAAAACGAAAATAGGTCGACTTATTTGAAAATAACTGGAATTATTTATTTAATTTCATTGACTGTCAATTAGGAAAATCTGTTGTAATCGTTAAAAATGTTGTCAAAAAACAACGATTTTACCTAATTCAATGCTATGGCAATCGGTCTCATGTTTATCTTTGGGGCCGTTGGAAACAAATAGTTTATGCAAATTATCTTCGACCGAATGTAGAGAATTTAAAGGAGAGAATTAGAGACGCTGTGACGTCTTTAACTCTGCGGAAGAAATTCAAAGAAGTTAAATAATTGCATCGAAGACTACAATTGTGCGCTCAACAAACCGTGAATCGATTGAGTAGAATAGTTACTGTTTATATTATTTTTGTTGTTAAATTTATGAAACTAAAGTTAAAGTCATGTTAACAATAATTTCTATGATAACGCAAACTTGTTTTTTGGGGCTTACAATTAGAAAAATTCTAAGTCGAACTACTTTTGTCTGAGACTAAAAGAAAATTTGAAAAGGTTAAAACTGAATTGTCAGTATTGAAACATGTAAAAACTTTTATTAAGAATAAATGTTTCTCGTAAAATAAAAAATAAAAATGTTTTCCTTCTTTCTAACTCGATCCGATGACATACTGTATATCAAGGCCACAGAGAATGTTAATATGAATTTTGACTTACTTTATTTGGACATTGCAAAGTTTTCTCGTAGAATTTGTCACGCAAAATTTGAAGAATGTTTCATGTAGTAATTTATATGTTTACTTTCTGAAAATACGACGAAATTTTCCTCCAGTGATCAAACAGATATGCGTTCTGTTAAATAAAAAATAGTAATTAGTTAATATGTTTTTTTTTTCTTTAAATATAAATATATTTACTATTCTTGTTCAACTTCGTCAATAATAATATAGTTTTTCCGATGGTAGCAGAATCGTCAGCGAATAGAGTGGTTTCCATTTTAAGTTCCAAAATATTCAATATCGCTTTCCAAAGAAGGTTATTCTTGACAAGTTTTCCAAAAATATATTTTTTGTGAAACTGCTACCCTATAAACAATAAAAGTAATATAATAAAGGAAGAAAATTTTTATTCAAATGATGCCTTCGTTTTAGAATGAATTCATTTTTCCAAATATTGTTTAACATCAACGTAGTATACTCGTATATATGATTTGGACTAATAGTCCATATGCTTCGATTGAAATTGAATCATTTTCTTGTAATATTGAATGAAGGAAAATTCCATCTCAGGATTTGATCCATTTTTCTATATTCAGAAAGAAATATTACTAATTAATAAAAAATATGTAAACATTGAACACTTTTTTATAAAAAAAAGTTTCGCCTCAGATGAAAGAACTTCTATATTACGATTTCAGATTGTAATAATTGCAATAGTCCAAATAATCATATAACTCGTATTTATAATCTTCGATGTACTCTATAGGTACAATGCAGTGTATCCTTCAGTTTCCAATATCTATAAATATGAAATTCACAAATGATATTTTTTAGAACATAAGAAAAACATACCATTTCACATCGTTGTGAATCATGACGATTTTTGGTATTTGTGTATCTTTATTATATATTATGAATTTAACTTTTAAATAGTTACATTAGTTTAAAATTTTTCTACATTTTTTTTTAATTTTGAAATTTTGTTATGATATTATATACAATTTATTTTAATAAATTATTTGAGTTGCCAGAATACTTTGAATAATAAAAAGTTTAATAATTTACAAATATAAATGTATAACAATATTATTAATATTTTCATTTACATTTTAAGTTAAAGAATTATTTTATTCAATTAAAAGTGTACAAACAGATAACAAAATGTTGTTTTTGTTAAAATTATAAAATCTTTCATATAATATTAAAAATAAATTTTTATAACCTGGCAACTCGATTACATATAAACATTCACACAAACATTCATACTTTTGCGATTTATTACTCTCTTAATTTTCTTTTATTTGATCGCTTTGTGGTTTTTTTTTTATTATAAATTTGTAATATGCTTCATTAGCTTCATACCCACCAGCCGGTTTGTGACGAGTAATTATTATGAAGCTTATTTTTTCTTATTTATTGTTTTAATTTTTTTAACCACGGGCTATTATAATATTGAAGCAAAGTACAGCAAAAATCCCAAATACCACTGGTATAGGGTTTTAAAATATTATGTAACAAGTCATTGTCTTGCCAAGTCTACCAAGGAATTATAGATAATACGGTACACATTATGTACATAAAAATGTAATTTAAAACAAAAAAAATATAAATTGAATGTACTCTTACCAAATAAATTGCAGTTAATATTGTACTTTTGTAGTTTTTTAAAATGAAAATCTTGTTACTCAAAATCATGCAACAGTGACAATGGCTTAATTACATAACACTTCAAAACCCACCAGCAGTAGATGGAATTTTTACCATACTTTGCGGTTTTGTAGTAGTATGTAGTATATTGCCAAATAAATGTGTATTTATATTCTGTTGCATGAATTTTGAGGTACAATGGTAGACTGGCCCGCCCACATGTTGCGATTTATTATATACTTTTGTTTAACGTCACATTTCTAATACATATTATAGAGAGACGCAACATGTTTTAACTTAAGCCTGGTATTAGATAGTTTTCGTATAACGTCTTTATTTTTAGATGGTATTAATTAAAAATTATTGACAGCAGTATTGTTTAAGCTCTATAACATTAAAGAAAAATATTAATGCAAACTAATGACTGTTGTAATATAATAAAAGAATGTTTCTTTAACCAAATAGAGGGAAAATGAATGGAATGAAATATAATTTGATTATATTTGTTTTTTAATATAAAAAACTATAAATATTTTTTATAAACCTGCATATAAAATAAGTTTCCTTTTTACCATTGGATGTAGGGACCTTTTTATCAGAAAATAAAATTTTTAATGTACATATATTTTTTAAAAATACACTAAACCAGGATTTTAGACGTTATAGAAATTTTTTCTAATACTAAACCATTGCTTTATACTTTTTATTTTATTTTTGATTTTCATTGTGAGTATTTTTTGATTATCTTATCTATCATAATATTTCTTACATTTTCATTTTGTTAAGATTCTCAATGCTTTATATTTTTTATTTTATTTATTATATACTTATAATAATTAGTTTCATATAATTGCCTTTTATAATAATTCTTTTTATTGTACTTTCTTTTTGGCAAGGTCCGTAAAATTTGTAAAAAGCGCAATGGTTTTATCAGACTTAAGTTTTTTTTATTACCTTTTACAATATTTTACGAACCACTTTTCATGTTGAAATAATTTTTTATTTTTATATTAATTACATGCAGTGTATGCAACGAAACGCAAAACGTAAGACTTTAACATGGGTTTTTAAAAAATTGCCTATACTCTCTTTTCTGATGGATTTAGAGCAAAACTATAAGAGTACAAACTTGTCCAACATAAAATTCTATTTCAGATAATGTAGAATTTAATTTTAAACAACTTTTTTACAGTTGTAGTTTTGTTCTAAATGTATCAGAAGAGAGAGTATTCGCTATTTTTTGATATCTTACGTTCCGCGTTTCGTTGCACACCCTGTATATTAAATATCTTGTATATTATATTTAACAAATCAAATATTGTCATCATAATAAATTTTTTATTATATTACATGTTTCAATTTATTTATGTCATTCATATTATTTTGTATCAAATTTATCAATGATGTTTCAACATGCTTTTAATTTTCATTTTAAATTGATCTTTATTGCTTTCTTATATTAGATTTTAAAATTTTATTAATTTAATTTTTATAAACATGTACTTGATATTATTTTTTTTGTTATATAATTGGTTCAGTGAGTAAAATGTAATTGTACATTGTAGTACTTTTCAACATGATTTTAATATATTTTACTTTTAACACAATAAAATAAATATTTCGTTTAATAGTTTTTAAATTATTTATAATATAATTTAGATATTATAATTATTTGATTCATAATCATATTTAAAATTTATCAATTTTTTTCAAAGATTTCTACTTGTTTAATTTAATAGTTTCAATTTATTCATTTTATTTCTTTTTATATTATTACATAAATATTTTTTAATTTACGTTTCAAATTTATTATGAATGTTTCTACATACTTTTATTTTATACTTTAAATAGATCTTTATTGCTTTTTTTTCATATTTGAATTTTAATATATCATTTAATTATTATAAACATGTAAATGATATGACATTTTTTTGTTATATAGTTAGTTTACTGATTAAAATGTAATTGTACATATGTAGAATTTTTAAACATGATTTTAATATCTTTTTTTTGTTTTAACATTAAATATTTTGTTCGGTAGTTTTTAAATTCATTTTAATACAATTCAGATATTATAAAAATTTCTTTCTTTCATATTCATTTTAAATTGTATATTTAGCTTAATAATTTTTAATTTAATTATAAAACAATTTACATATTATTGCTATTTCGTTCATAGTCTTTAAATTTGTCAACTGTACTCATTGATTTCTACTTGTTTAATTTAACATTTTAAATTTATATATTTAATTCATATTATTCCTTTTTATATTATTACATATTTTTAATTTACGTTTCATATTTATTATAAATATATCTAGATACTTTTATTTTATACTTTAAATTGATCTTTATTGCTTTCTCATATTTGATTTTTAAAATATGATTTAATTTTTATAAACTTGTATATGAAATTTTTTTGTTATATAATTAGTTTACTGATTAAAATGTAATTGGACATATGTTGTATTTTTTAACATGATTTTAATATCTTTTACTTTTAACATTAAATATTTTGCTCGGAAGTTTTTAAATTAATTTTAATACAATATAGATATTATACATATTTTTTTCATATTCTTATTTAAAATTTATCACTTGTTGTAAATGATTTAAACTTGTTTAATTTAAAATTTCTTTAAACACTACATTCCTTGTGAATGCTTCTTTTGTATTTTTAATAATATTTGAATCTGGCAATTTTATCTTTAAATTGTTTGAACTTCTTACTCTTGACATTGCCACATACAATTGGCCATGTGAAAAGACTTAATTTTCTAAATTTATTCCTACATAATTAAATGTTTGGCCTTGGGATTTATTTATTGTCATTGAAAAAACTAATCTTATTGGGAATTGCCTTCGTTTCAAGGTGAATGGTAAATCTGTTTCGGTAGTTAAATCAAAACGTGGTAAATAGAGCCGGCTACCTGCACTCTGTCCTGTTAGAACTTCTACATCTAAATAATTAGTTTTCATGTCTTTTATTATGAACCTTGTTCCATTACACAGACCACGCTTTGGATTCATATTTCTTAATAACATAACTATTGCTCCAATTTTTAGTGTTAATTTGTGAGGAGGCATTCCGGTTGGTGTTAAGCCATTCAATAATTCGGCGGGGTAATTAATTTTGTTTATCTCATCACATTCACAAGAATCAGCACTTAAATATACTCTAGATGACCCTACAACTTTATTTAATACGTGTTCATTAATTATCATTGTGTCATCATTTTTTGGTGCTAAAATGGCTCTATCTGTAAATTTATAAATATCATCAGGTTGTATGTCATCTTCACCGAATATTTCATTTGCTAGACATGTTTCGGAAACGCAATGTGCAGGAATTTTGACAATTTCATTTTCACCGTTGCCTATTTTCAATAAATATTCTGAAATTTCTTTTTCGTCTTTATTTACGCGCATATTTTGTTTTAATGAAAATTTTGTAAATAGTGGCCATAAATGACTTTTTACAACACATGTTTCAATTATTACAGTTCGATGGTTTGTGTAATTGACTATTGGCAAGCACTGTCTGAAATCGCCACCTAAAACTA
This sequence comes from Stenolophus ochropezus, assembly GCA_035578165.1. Lineage (NCBI taxonomy): Eukaryota > Metazoa > Arthropoda > Insecta > Coleoptera > Carabidae > Stenolophus > Stenolophus ochropezus. Next base: position 1,923,964 of record JAQOWZ010000041.1, read on the forward strand.
TTACTTTTCCCCCAAATGGTATTTTATTATCCATCAAATCTTGTAATAATAAATTTATTGCATCGAGTGCGTGTTTAGGTATCATTGTTACCTCATCACAGATTATTACACTTGCCTCTTTTATTAATTTACCCGCTTTGCTATTTGATTTCACTCTACATACACATCCGTCATTTACAGGCACTGGTAACTTGAACACTGAGTGAACTGTTTGACCACCTTTTAACAGAGTAGCTGCTATTCCCGTCCAAGCTACAGCTATAACTTTTTGATTCTGGCCCCTTAAAATACTTATCAATGTGTTATATAGAAATGTTTTCCCTGTTCCCCCGGGACCGTCAACAAAGAAATATCTACTTGTGCAGTTATTGTCATTTACGGCATTTAATATGTTATTTAAAATTTCTATTTGGTCTCTGTTAAATAAAGCTACATTTTGTTCTCCCTCTAATTTTTCGGCTGCTACATCAAAAGAATTAGTTTCATTTTCTAAATCATCAATATTTTCGGGTTGGGGCAAACCGAAATCACTTAAGGTGAATTTATGCATATCGAGTATTTCCTGTATTTTTAATAAACATTTACTTTGTGCAACTTTTTCAGAATTATGTAATAAATAGTCTTCCATTAAATAATGTTTAAATTTTTCCCATAAGCTTAAGGCATTGGTTGACGTATGGAAGCAAATTAAATAAGCAAATAATTCACGCAATTGTCTGGGAAATTTACTCAACACAGCCTCGTCTAAACAATTTTCGCACTCTTTATCATTAGCTAAAAGACCTAATGCACGGGCAGCTTCCTGATATGTATTATATAATTTTCCGTCGACGGTACGCAAGTCTTGGAAGCTTGTGACACCTTTTGCATGCACTAAAATTAATCTTAAATGAAATCTTTCAATATCTCTAGGGCTAACGGAAATCATTCGGCCGATAGGTGGCTTTTTCTCACGTTGTCTAGCTTTCCATGCATTATTTGTAAATACATAATATTTAGGAATTTCCATGTAAACATATTGCCGGGCATTAACGTCTATTTCATTGAGTAGGAACCAAGCTGTTAATGTTGTATTTTTTTTCGCTGCTCGTTCAACAGCTTTTTTTTCTTGACCGTTAGTGAAAAATACCGCTTGTTGATTTTTTAAATGTACTGCTAATTCCATTATTGTATGAGACTTGTCATGCAACGGATATTCTAAAAGTCTCCAACAACATTCTGGGGCAGATACATACCTAGCATCTAAATAACCGTTTATTTCATCCCACTGTATAACTTTATTTTTATCAAGTTGTCCTAATTTGACGCTTGCGCAATCATGCCCCTTGCACAAATAATCACATATATATTTTATACTTTTTACTGATGCGCATATTTCAACATTTATGTGGGTTCTATATTTTTTTAACAAATACGGATTGTACGGAACTATCCACCTATTATCTACCGTGTATTTAACTAAACCATTTTTCCAAAGAATATACATTTTTGCATTATCATTTGACAGTTTATACAGGGGGTAACCGTTAATATTTTCATGTGTTTCATTTCTAAAATCTTTGGGAAACATTTTTGAACATTTATTTTCGTTCATACACGGCGAATTTTTGTTTAGAATACCGCACGGACCGTGAATCATATGTGAGCGAACTAATTGGTGCAATTCCGGTTCTGCGTCTTCGTCTGGAATTTGTGCACTGACTATTTCATCAGTGTCATCTTTGTTACGAATTTTACTTGCACTATCTAAAGTTAATAATAAATGCATGTGAGGCAAACCGCGTTTTTGGAATTCAATTACATATATGAATGCCACAACTTTTCCAAAAATATCATCGTGTAAAAATTCATGCAACATACTTTTTATTTTTCCGTTAAAAACTCTTGCCGTTATATCGGGACGGTCTGCTGAGGTTTGACCCTCACGCAATTGTGCTACTATTTCTGGCCATTTTGGGTTACATGTCACTGTTATAAATAGATCAGGTCGGCCAAATTCTCTAACAATGGACATGGCATTTTGATACATTTTCAACATAAATCTACTGCCACCCTGAAATGTTGACGGTAAAATAATCATGGTGCCTGCTTTTCCGCCTTCATTCTCTGCCAAATTATTAATGTGGTCCATCAACCCACTATATAGCTCTACCCTGAGAGTAGGCTGATTTAATCTAATGTACGTTAATCTTTCGGCTTCGACTTTAACATACGCATCTACAATGTATTGTTGGGTCAGTTTACCGGCTTCTAAACATGGGTTAAATGTGTTTCTAACCGCTAATCTGTTCATATAAAATTGTAACATGCTTTGTTTTTTAACACCGTCAGCTTGCTTTGAATTCATGTTCCAGCCACATTCACCGCGAGGAAATAGTAAAGGATAGGACATGGGATCGCAGTTTTCACTAAACTGATTTATTCGAACTAAACCGCCAACTTTTGGATGGACACAAATGTCCCTATCTATTGGTGGCTCACCGTCATTGGATGTAAAAACGACTGCCACCTCATTACATGTTGGGATATTGTACCTACGTTTATCTTTTTTTCTATCATTTACAATCCACAAATTTATTTCTGGTACCGACTGATTTGTTTGATTAGCTTTGGCTACTTCCCTTTGCTCTACTTCTTTCAACATCATATACGCCTGACAATACGGATTAACCTCCCTAAGTATTACATCTAATTGCCCCATGATATTTGGCTTACATTTTTTATTATACTCTACGTTCATTCGCTTCTCTAACGCTTCATTTGAATTGATGATATATAATTGGGCATATTTTTCTGTTTCATTTTGTTTAGGATACATTGAGGTTGCAGAATCATGATAAATTTTACCGTGAATGCGGAAACAGTAGGGCCCCCTGCCAGGAGGTGCAGAAATTTTAGCCCCAAAGGATGCGAATGCTAACGCGCTATTGTATTGTCTAACATTTTCTCTAAAGTTTCTACTGTCTGAATCTTTACCTAACATTAGATTTTTGATATATTCAGGAAACTCATTTAATTGGTCTGCGTTTAATTTTCCTTTTCGACAGCAGTAAGTGAATTTTCCGTCTGACGGTTTTTCATATGAAAAATTAAGAGATGAACAATATGAACATAAAACATTCATTGATCCCAAGGAGTGGGGCTCAATTTGAACTCCTAATCCCTTTCTAGCTAACAAATATGTATCATTAAAAACCTTGTTTTTGCGCGCTTTTATTTTATTTTTATTAATAATATTATTTTTCTTTAATCGTTCCTGTTTTTGTTCTACTGTTTCCGTTTTAATTAAATTATCAAAATTATTTTTATACTTTTCTAATCGTTTCTGTTTTTGTTCAAAAGTTTCGTTCTTTATGTACTCTTTTAAATTAAATTTTAATTTTTCCAATCTATTTGCTTTTTGCTGTGACGTTTCGCGAGCAATAGAATTAGAAATTATTTCTTTTTGTTTCTCTAAACGTTTTATTTTATCTTCAATTTTTTCATCAGCTAAATATTTTAATTTATAGTTGTCGTTCTCTCTAAGACGTTTAGCTCGTACTTCGTCCGTTTCGTTCGCCTTACGTTTTAAATAATTTTCTTTTAATTCTTGCTGGCGATTTACTGGAAAAGCTGTTATATTACGTGTTCGAAACATTTGCAAAACGTGTGATCTAAGTTTATTAATATCGTAAGTTTCATGCTCAGGATTACGATTAAGAATTAAACTTGTACAGAAAGCTATCGCAAACAACCCGCAATCATAAGTATTAGTCTGGTGTTGAACTCGTACGAATCTAATTATGGGACTGTAAGGAAATAATCTTTCTAAATATAATTTAACACCTGCATTTAAATATTGGGAATTCATGCTATCGTAAATCGTAATTTCTAATCCGTCATAATATACTGTTAACCAATGACCAACGCTCCCAATATTTGCACCTGGCACGAATAAAATTTGTAGGTGTCTAGTTCCCTGCTCGATTGCAACTATTCGGTCTGGAGCATCTACATACACTGTGGGCTGAGGGTCGAACTCAGTTACTGAACGTACTAAAGAAAAGTAAAAGTCTATATGAATGTCTTCTAAATATCCTGCAGGATTTATTAAAGTATTATAATCATGTTCTATTAGCTGTATTTCATTGCCAACTCTTTCAATATCTGTATTTAAATTACCCGTTTGAATATTATTTTCTACTTCATAATCTTTACTTCGTTCTATAAATAATTTTCCTGAATTGCCTGACATTACCTGACGATTTAAACATTCATTTTCTACAATGCTATTATCCGTATTTATACAGCTATTATTATTAATTATATTTTTCGCGTGTCTTTGTTTACGCTTAAGGCGATTTTTTTTACTTTTAGTTGGCATTTTGTTACACTTGTTTTATTACAGAAATTAAAATAAACACTTACAGGTTTTGAGTGCGTTGTTATTTTCAGTGTTACCTTTACCAGCAATAAGTCAGGGTTCTGTGTTAATATTATCAGCAATGCGTCAGGCTTTAGCTTCAAAGAGGATCACTTTATTTTCTATCTTGAAGAGATAGTCTTGCACTCTTACGGCCTGGCAACTGCAGATTATTTTCACACCTACAGTAAAATAAAAATTAAAATACTTGTCTAACATTATAAATATATGTATATAAAAATTAAATGGTAATTCCGCGGGTAAATTATTTTATTTTATTAATAATTAGAAGGAAAAAAACATTAAATATTCATCCATGAAATCACCAATAGTTAAATAAAAGTTATGAAAAATAAATTCTCACCTTAGATTCAAATTAGGCGGCACAACAAACGGGATTTTTAAAATGAATTATTCTGCAGTTGAGAACAAATTTTCAAAAATATCAATTTGATTCAAAAGTAGATTTATTGAAATCACAATAAATATAACTGTTTTACACAGAAGTGAAAGAACAATTAAGTAAATAAACAATTTTTGTTTTCCTAAGCATGCCTAATTATAAAAATGAAATTATATTTTAATAAATGTCAATAACGAAACAATCTGTAATAACGACAGGACATTATGGTAAATACGAAATATTAGTTACCGACAGTGTTACAATAATTATATAGAACAATAATGTTTTGATAATTCAATAAATGTATATTGTAAAATTTTAAAGTAGAAACATACAATTCAAAATTTTATTTGTAATAATTATATAGCATGATCAAAAGCATGTGATAGTCATGTGACCATTAATTTTCTTTAAAGGCAACTAAACTATATTTCTAAAAAGAATTTTTTTTATGGACGTGCGAATTTTTATTAAAACAAATTTTTTATTTTAGTAATTTGATGATTGAATTCAATATCATGCAAATAATGAACACGATAATATATAATAAATAAAAAATGTTCGGTATATTTGAAGTATTGACACCACATTGATTGTTCAAATAAATAATAACAATAAACACCTGTGAAAGCAAAATATTTACTTCAACACCACGAAATAAAATTTAAGAACTACTCAGTTATACAATAACCAATCGTACTTTTAAGACTACTTTTAATAATATATAATAACAATAATGAAACTAATAAATTAAAATATAGACTCACATAAAATGATACAATTCTTATCTTCCATACCTTACATTCCATAAACAAAAAATTCTTCTCCTCACTATATAGAATTATAAAAAATACAGAACTTATTCAATCTTCACATTTATTTCTCATTCAAATTAAAAACTATAAATAATAATAAATATAAATAAATAAAAAACCATTAAAATAAACTTATACTTTATTACCTGTACTACTTCCACTTAATTATTCTAAACTACAAAAGTAAATCATTTTACAATAATCCGATAATTTTTTATACACCAAACTCTATTAGGAACAATTGTTCCAAGAAAGAAATGTCTAATTCTACTTTTAAATAATGATATATCTGCTAACCTGAATCTCATCTAAAAATTTTAGAAGTGTATAACAAATAAATATCATACAGATAAATACATACTTTATCCATTGGTTTATATGTACAATGAATGTAAATATTTTGAACTATTATTTCAAATATAATTCCTGTTTTCTCCGAATGTGTGTGGATTTATAATTATTGTACACATTTTTTGGCACTTCTTTATTGTTCTTGTAATTACTTTTCGCAAATAACCATTTACATGTTCAAATTATTTCATGCTTGACACCACAAAAATCATGTGTTGATATAAATTGTTAGATAATTTGCCATCAAAATCTAAATGTCATGAGGGCATGTGTGCATGTGCCCACTGTACTCAAAGTAAAATAAGAAGACTCTACAAAAAGGCGCCTCATTTGAATACCAAATCCCAATTTCACAATTGTACTGGCTGCCAATTATAATTAATATTATTAATATAATGTACAATAAAACGAAATAATATACTCACATTAAAAAAAATCTTTTCATTCAGCAATACAATGTCTTGTTGTAAATGTGTTGTTTAGAATTAAGATTTATAGTTGTTGTTTAATTTCACAGCCGTTACTGATAAATATAAATTATAGCAATATACAGTGAGGTTAAGATTTACATTTGGCGCGAAACCCTAATTCAAATCTGAGTGCATGCATTTCGTATGGGAGTACATTTTCAATTCACGATATTAAAGCATTTTGGCGATTCTTAATTATAACATAGATTTTTCATGTAAAGTACAAATAAAATAATAAATTATGAAAAATTTCATTTTAAAGAAAGTAGTATCGCAAATAGTAACATATGTCGTTACTTGGTGCAGCAGATTAAAAACGCCGAGTTAAAGCATAGACATATGTCGATGAGTTAAAGTGGCAGGTTCAACCACAAAACATTAACATAACATTCTTAATTATAACATAGGGTTTTTTTATATTCTAAAACATTACTCTTTGGTTTCCGTACAGAAAAAGTACAAATAGAAGAATAAATTAAGAAAAAATTGATTTTAAAGAATAGAAGAAATAGTAACATATGTCGTTACTTGGTGCAGCAGCTTAAAAACGACGCGTAAAAATGACAGGTTCAACTGAATACTAAGACAGCTACGACATACGTTTTCAGAAATTTGCACCTACTGTTTAAATTGAATTTTATTAAATAATATTATGTTTTTTGGGTGTGTATATTATATTAGAAGAAGAAGAAGATAGATAAAACATTAGAGATAAGTATTTATACGGTTTAATAATTAAGATTTGCATTTTATAATACTTTCCAGCAGCTTAAAGATAGCATATTTTTATTCACATAAGAATAACATGGGCGCATAAATCGGCGGAGGCGAGTTAGGGTTTCAGTTTGAATTTGCCGCCACAAAATGACCGTTACACTAATGCAATCTATTAAAACTTATTCAGAACAAACTGAATAAAATATTTCAAATAAAAGTCTTGAATCTTTAGAATTAATGTACAAAGAAACTTCTCATCTCTTTCTACGAATAATGAAATGGTAAACGGTAATATAAAGTATGTGCTTTAAAAGGGGTCTTGTGTGTAATATTTGTCAATTTTTTTGAGTTTAACGTAACTATTTTCATCGAATTCTAAATCATTTACAGCTGACTTCTTATTTTGTAAATCTACAATGATTTTGTTTTGACAGGAATAAGGACATTTTATTTCTAGAAGTTCAAATCCGTTTTTCGTTTTCATAAAACCATCAACACTACATGCTACGTATGATTGGTTAGATAATATTTCATGTATAATATATTAGTTGAAGCTTGAAATACTGATCTCGCTTCACTTTCGGTTTCCAAGCCATAACGCATAGCTTGATTACAATAGAAATTGTAGCCTTTAATTCTTATCAACAACATTTTCATTATAATAATCATTTTTTCTCTGTACCAATCTAATTCTAATGGTACATATGTACATCTACAATGAAAGAGTTCATTACAGAAAATGTAGTATTATTGCGAATTTTTCTATCGTATGAAATTTTTATGAAGGTTTTTATTTTTTGATTTCTTCTTTCTACTCATTTTTCTTTAGACTTCCAGCCCTATTTAATGTGCTTTCAATTTCGCTATAAATATAATACTTTATTCACTCGTTTCAGACAAAATTTCTTTGCTTATATTTTGAAAATGTAAAAAGAGTATCAAGAAAATTTCCAGACGTATTTATGTAGAATGATTTTATTGAAACTTTGTGATATTTTTCTAACTGGGCTTGTAAAGGCTTGTTCCAAATGATAGACTGATCAGTTTTAGACTGTATTTTAGAATTCTTATTTAAATGTGACTTCTCTACACAGTTATAATTGAAGGTAAAATTACAGAAATAATACATATGTAAAGAAATACTTTGTTTCTTGCAGTAGTTTCTTTGGTACAAGTTGTGATATACAATAAATTGGTAGCTTCTTTACATTTCTTAATAAAATGAAGTCTCTTTATGATAATACAGCAAAATGAATATTATATTATTGATTTTAAATGCATAATACAGTCTAATACTTATATTTTCAGCAATGTCAAAATGACAAGATAATTTGACAACTTGTGTTAAGCGTAAATTGTAAAATTCAAAGACACTTACATTACAAAGTGTATTGTACATATTCTTTTAAACATAGTTTACTTTATATTTCTGTATATCTCTCTTTGAAAATATAAAACATGTGTAACGAATTTTTTGGTTATAGACCAACGTCAGATGTCATAAAATTAAATATTTTAAATACACAACACTTAACATTCAGTGTATTTGTATTTATTTCGCTCACTATTATAATGTGTAAAAATATAATTACATTTACAATATCTCTTTTCATTTTCAAAATAAATCAATTAAAAGTTTCATATTGAATTGTCAAAAATGACGGATGACACAGTAATTCTTTTTAAATTTAAACCTGGCATCTAGGATATTTTTTTCAGTTTTGTTCCAGTTTTCCTTTTCCGCTTAGTTTTCGATTTTTTACACGAAAACCACTCACAGTAAAAATATGAGACCCCAAAAAGGCCCTATTCCACTTTAAACCACATCTAATAAAATAATATTAAAATTATTCCATGAATGGTTTGACCTGTACCCGTGAGCAAAATTTTTGCGATGCTCGAGATGAATCCAAATATAGATAGATAGATAGATAGATATATAGATAGTGAATCTATCAAAATAGTATATGACTAGCGAAGGCTCAGCTACGCTGAGCTTCACTAGGCCTCCGGCATCAATAAAGTATTTACAGTTGACGTCTAATTTTATTTCTGTACACCAGCTCTCGACGAGACCTTTCACATGATACCAAACACGACATACTTGTGACAAATTTTGCAAAAAAAAACAAAAGCCGATCGACCTGGCAAATTTTTGTTATTTCAGTATGGCTGCCCTACTCGAGTGCTTTCATTTGATACCAAACACAACATACTTCTGACAACTTTTCGCTGTCAAGTGCTTTCAATTAATACCAAGCACGGTATACCTTAGACTAATTTTTCATTGCTATAATCAAATTTTTAGTCTGTAAACCTTAGTTATAAGTCTCTTTATTTGTGTTAAAAAAGGATTAATTAAAATATGCCTTGTGGTTGATTTAATCAAAGTTAAAATTTTATAAAATTTGATTACATTTTTTTCTTAATCGAAATTTTAACTTCGTTTTAGACTATTGCATTTAAGGAACACACATTTTGAATGGATAATTTTAGGGGTCCTGGGCTAATATTGTTTGGGAACCCTACCTTAAGAATCTTTTAACCGGTAGTTTATCAAAAAACTGTTACTGTTTTTCTTTAATAAAAAAAAAATACAAGGGAACGGGAAGAAAGAACTTTTTTATTTTATATTCCAAATTATTATTAACAAAAACAGAAAATAACACTTATTTTTATAAATAATATTAATTTATAGACATATATACGCATATTTGTAAACATGATTAAGCTAATCCTCATATTCCGGTATTTAAAATTAAATATTTATTGTTTTATGAAAAGGTAAATACAATGATTAGATTAAATTACATTTTAAGAAATAAATTGGAAAAATTAGAGTTGAATTCGTTAATCCATACTGTTTCTTATTTCTCACATCTTCTTCTCTATCTACGACACAAGTTATCCCTATTCCTGTTCAATTAAAAATTATCGAAAACAACGTCCACATGCAAATTTATTAAAGCATGGCTGCAGGGGATGCTAATGTCTGTCCTTAAAGCCCATGTTTTAATCCGCCCTTGATTTGAAGAAGAATTTGTAAAATTTACCGACATACCTTGTTAATAAAACAGTTTTTATTCAACAAAATACATTACTTGCGTCACTTGAAAATCACTTTTGGTTATATTTGAGCAAGTTAATACAAATTTTTTAGTTGATATAATCAAATGTGTTGTTTGTAAACCTTAATGGGATATATGACCTAATTTCTTTTCTTCCATTTTATGGTTCTATTCAAAAAATTAAAATATCCCTATTTTTTAATCGCTTTATTATTGATAATTCCGGAGAAAAACAATAATAAATTTTTGGAGAGGGGATATGTGACGTCACGTAGGACACTTTGAGGATTTGAATTCAATTGATAAAAATCATTTATCACAGTATAATTCACATTACCGCGGTTCCATTTTCAAAACGATGTACATATGTAAATACTAAACAGCCTTTGAAAATCATACGACAGTGACAACGTTGGCAAATGAGTACAGACATTTCAATGTCAACCAAATTTGATTCCATGTTTTCTAGCTGTTGTAAATAAAAGTTAAATCTTGGTAATGTTAACTACATAATATTTTTATTATTTTAATCAGAATTCGATCTTTGTTTTAGACTCGGATCATTCCACGTGGTCAAATCCCACGTGATCAAATCTCTCCTGGTCGAATTCCCATGTCAGCGAATATTTTGGCATTCCCACCACGTCGAATTGCACAGTTTCCCATGTCGTCTAATTTTCCCCCCACTACTTTTTTCCATTCAACGGAATTTCATTCCAACAATCTTTCCTTCAGACTTGTTTCATTTTATTATATTTGTAATATGTTTCATTTTTAATAAATATAATTAAGTGAAAGTAAGTGAATATTGAATTTATTTTACATTTTCATATAAATAAGTTAAACAATATGCAATTATATTTATAATATTTTATTAAGTATTGTCATTCATTATTAAATATGATCACATATTATATTCTCCATATATGAGCGCACTACATATATAAAGTATTATGAGACCCATAACCGGTCACATTCCATTTTTAAAATATAAATTGTACGAAATAAAGAATCAAAAGTACACTAAAGAATACAAAAATCTACACAAAAAACAAAATATAATCAATACCAACCTTGTTTCCAATATATCAAAATCAAAGCCCATGAATTTATAAAGTCAAGTTCAAAATTCAAAGCAAATATCGCATCCATTTAAACAATATACAATTTGCAGAAGAAGTAACAATTCAAACACAGAACACAATGTTACAAATCACGATATGAACGAAAATATGCGTGCGCATAATTTTGTTAAAATGATGATATAAATTATATTATAAATTTAAAATCATAAATTAATTAAAATTGAGTAATAAACTGTATAGTAGGAGTATATATATTCAAGTTTGAATTTGTTTAGAAAAAATAATACAGGATTAAACATGATTTCAATCAAATTTCATACATTATTACACTACATATTTTAGAAGAAATGATATTTTTACCCCGTTCTCAAGTAATTCGCGAAAATAAGTCATTTTTGAATAGTGCTGAATGTAGGCAACACCCAACACGACCTTGTGTCACCAATACATAAATATAGGAGTTAGTTTTGTATAAATGTATTTTACAATAATGTAAGACACGAGAAAAATCTGAAACATATTACGTAAGTTCCTAATACACATGTGGATTCATAAAAAATAGAGGGTGCAATATAAGAAGAACATATAGAAAATATGGGTTGGACTAATCACAGACGAGATCAAGTACTGATTTTTTTAAACCAACCAATCAAATGAAAGTATTTTGTTTCATTTGAAGTGAACAATGAAAAGAGTGATCTATTTGATTTGAATTTTCAACGTTTAAATAAAAATATAATTCTCCAACGATATTTATATACAAGTTGTCTTTACAATGTTGTATTTGTTGTCTTAAGTGAGAAAAATTAGAAAAAAATGTGATTAATAAGAAATGTCAGATAAAATTTATTCAAATATTCTGCATAAGAAAACAGGGTCGTAATTTCGAGCATCTGTTTTAAGTGGTTTACTGTATTACGTTTATTATTTCACGTTATAAAGTTGTTTTAAAATCGTTACGTTTTGTTAATTTTGACATAGCTGAATAAAATATATTTTTTTGTGTGTTAATAATCTTTTTATTTCCCGAATTTTATTAGAGTTATTTATGACAACAATTACATAATTGAAAACACAAAAAATGCGGTGTTTGTTTTACCAATATAATTCTAAGTTCCCATTTAAAAATAAAAATTAGTAGTCATTACGTGCGAATCATACTTTAATTTTTTTTCTCTCTCTGTCATCAAATAGTATCATATTTATATAAAGAAAATATTTCTATTCCTTTCAATAAAAAAGTTAAGGGAGGGTTCGTGTTCCATAACCAATAATATAATATATATATGGTTTGAAACACATTTTAGTTTAATATTTCTGTACATATCACCAACAAAATTCAAAACTTACATCCAAGAATTTTTAAGTTACAGTACAAACGTCAGTTGTCATAGAAAATAAAATATGTTAAATACACAACATAATGTAGTTGTATAAATTTCGCTCACTATTATAAAACATGGAAACATACTTTAATTTCTAATTTTCATTTTCATTTTCATAAATATTTCAATTACATTTTACATATTGAATTGTCAAAATTGACGGATGACACCGTAATTCTTTTTAAATTTAGACATGGTTTCTGGGATCTTCTGTGTCAAGGTACCTACCACTTTGGCTCAGTTTTTATTTTTTTACACAAAAAGTATGCACGGTAAAAATATGAAACCTAAAAAAGGCCCTATTCCTCATTTAGCCACATATAATGGCATATGATTTAAAATTATGACATGAATGGTTTGACCTGTACGGAGAGATCAAACGGCGACTGTGATTCCAAAAATTTTTTCAATGACGCGAAATTATTCAACATTTGAAATTTTTTTAATTATGTTTTTATATATGAGAAGTGTTCCAATAATAATAGATTTATTTAATTTAGAAATGTCAAAATTTAAAAAAATGGATAGTACATTTTTATTTTATAGTTTATTAGTGTACAAATGTATTAAACAAATCTTTTATTAAAATAGCAATAAAAATATCAACTAATTTCACAAAATATATTACCTTGGATACAAACAAAATTTATTAGTAATTCAAGAAATATAGAAGTATAAAGCAGTATAAAGTACGGTAAGATGGAAAAAAATAGTGAACAAGATTTACGGCAGAAAGAAGAAAACAGTAAGTAACTATATTAAATAATAATTTTTCACATTTAATTATATTTATAAATTAATTCATATTTTTTACGGTAGCAACACTCAAAGACCTTAAACACGAGTTAACAGAAGCAATGAAGTATGTGGGGGAATTAAAAAATAAAATAGAGTCCTTAGAAAATAAGGACTCTGGAAAGGAGAACGGAAATAATTCCCGCCGTGGACAAAACGGTAATTACCGCGGCAGGTACCGAAATTACCGTGGCGGCAGATTCAGGAGTAACCGTGGTGGCAGATATGGAAATTACCGCGGCGGGAGCAGCGGGCACTACGGGATCCAGGATGTCCAGCACAACGCCATAGTAAGGAAGAAATATAAATATATTCATATATTTTAATAACTTAATTCTTACAGAATTCAGAGCAATGGTGGGCAGTGTACAGACTTATTAATAATTTTGTTAATAAATAGTGTAATTTTTAGTTTTTATTTGTAGTTATTAATGTTAGATATAATTATGTTCTTAGATGCTAAATTAGTTTAAGTTGTTTAATTTTTATTTCTTACGTAGGTTTAAGTTAAATATTTTTTTATACCGGGTGTCCCAGCTCGACCGACACATGGGAGTTTTACATGGTTAATCAGTTAATTGTGAATAGTATCTCCCCAGTGCAAGATATTAACTTGAAATTTTGTATACTTATCGGAGAATATTAATTCTATGGATCACACTTATTTGAAATATGTAATTTCGACTGCACGGCGAGATTTATTAAATTTAAAATCTAATATTTTTGTTTAAAATCAGACAGCCATGGAAATAAAAGAAAATATTTATCTGACAGTTTAGGGAAGTATCACTGATTTCAATTCTTATTCCTTGTATTTTAATATTATTTAAGTTGAATTTAGTTTCTTTTTGTTAAATAATATACCAATATTACAAAAATATAAATATCTACAATGGCATGTCATTAACTGTCAGAACTGTCACATAGATATTTTCTTTTATTTCCATGGCTGACTGATTTTGAACGAAAATGTTAGATTTTATAATTTAATAAATCTCGTCTTGCAGACGAAATTACATATTTCAAATAACTGTAATCTATAGAAATAATATTCCCCAATAAGCATACAAAATTTCAAGTTAATATCTTGCACTGGGGAGATACTATTCATAATTAACTGATTTCCCATGTAAAACTCCCATGTGTCGGTCGAGCTGGGACACCCGGTATATATAAAGTTAGAGTAATAAATGTTCTTTCGTTCGTACTAGTTCATTCTTTATTCTTTTCTTCTAATGCTGTTTTGTCAGAGTGATCAGGAATGATTGCCCCTGCCGCCTCGTTCTAATTCTTTGTTTGTCGCCTTGTCGTCGTGATAGTGACCTACGATAGACAGATCGTATTAGCGCACTGTGTAATTATAGAAGGAGCAAAAATGAATGTATTCAGAGTGTTCAAAGAATTTTATGCTTCGCAATTTCTATTTGAAGCTTATTTACCTAAAATAATTAGGCAAGCAGGAAATAACGAAAATATGATTTTACATGTTAAATCCCTGTGTTATAAGAATGATATGCTGGGTAGAGAGGAACTAAACATTTTAATATAATTTTCCATATCTTCCCTTATGATGCAATATACTATTTCAAAACACGATCCATTTCGAAGGGAAGTTCGAAGATATGAAACGAATTGAAGTTGAAAATGATTAGCCGTAGAATGATCTCACTTTCAAGTGAAATAAGTTTAAATGACGTGCAGGACAAAATTTGTTTAATTATGCGTACAAGGAAGTCATGTAGTGTTTATAATTATAGCACACTGTAAAAACAAATTTATTTTTTACTTACTTCAATGTTTCCTCATCTAAACGTGTGTTTCTCACATTCTAAATTCTGGCCGCAAAGTGATGTCATTCGAATAGAGACCTTGAGTTCTTGATTTCCTTACATATAACTGGAGTTGAATGTAAGCCTTCGGATGCTGTTTCGTGACAAGATTTACTTGCATTTAACTGGTATAGTTAGTCAGCCTAGAGCTTCTGCAACCTCAGCTTCCACCGACCTGTTGTGCAGTAACCCATACAATTACTTGGCTTATAAAATTTTATTTATCCGCACAACTTTACCAGCTGACAATTATATAAAATAAGACATATATAATAAAACGAATCTAATTTACTTAATTACATATGCATTCTTACTCGTTTAACATTTCTGCTGAAAGTGACATATTCAATTAAAATTCTATTGCTTAATCCTGTAATCTTTCCTTAGTTTCAGGATTTATAATTTGTAGGTTTTGTTCAGTTATTAATAATTATTATATATATATATATATATATATATATATATATATATATATATATATATATAATTTTTATTGCTGTATTGATTTTAAATATATAATAGTCTCATACTGTTTACTGCTGTCAAAATGACAAATGACAACATAACCTAATAACTTTATATTGGATGCATTCAGACTTATTTAATAGGGCACGAGAGTAGCACCGTCGACTTTGCCCAAGCCTCTCACCTCATTTCACAGCATTCTAGTGGCGGAAATTTAAATTAAAGTCAAAATATACTCTTCCAGCGAAAACAAATTGTATTTATACAGATTTAATGGTCACCGACATTGTTATACTATTTTACGTTTAATAAATCATTTAAAACTTACTAATAAAATTTGTTTTCGAATGTCGATCTTGTCCATCTTATCTCACTTCAGACCATTCTATGATTGTCTCATTTCATATCATTCCATGATTGCCTTACTTCACACCAATACAGGCAGAAGAGAAAAAGTGACGGAAATTTAAATCTACGACATTGGCTCAACTCAACAACAATAACAAAATCAAAAACAACAAATACTGACACGAGAAACACTAAAAGAGCTCAATGGATAAACTACACATAGTGATCGCAGAATGGAATGAATACAAAACCCGCCAATGACGT
The DNA here is from genome assembly GCA_035578165.1 of Stenolophus ochropezus. Lineage (NCBI taxonomy): Eukaryota > Metazoa > Arthropoda > Insecta > Coleoptera > Carabidae > Stenolophus > Stenolophus ochropezus. The sequence goes on from JAQOWZ010000041.1 coordinate 1,940,361, forward strand.
CGATTTAAATTTCCGCCACTTCTTCTCTTCCGCCTGGAATAGTGTGAACTGAGACAATCATACAATGGTATGAAATGAGCTGAGAGGCTTGGGCACAGGTCGGCGGTTCTCGTGCCCTATACTGTCTGATTTACTGAATGTGACCAGTAAGTATAAATTTCTATGATAATGATTTCATTTTCTTAATAAATTTGATTATATATTATTATTCTTAAATTATCATTTTAATAAATTTTTTTTTTCAATGAATTTTTAAATGTCAATTTATTTGTAATAGTATAGTAACTTGAAAGTAGCCTTGAAAGCTAATTTCATGTTACAAATTTAACGTCAAAAATATGTTATTGAAAACGAATGTTTATGAATATGAATATTCAATTCGTTTAAAGGATAACGAAGCGTTATAAATATAACGAACGTTGGAACGTTTATGATTATATAAATGACTATGATACACCGTGTTCTTCAAGTGCCCAAACAAAAATTAGTCTAAAAGGGTAAGAACCGGTATAGTCTTTTTCACGAAAATGTGATCGTACGTCATACCTAGTAATAAAATTGTAGCCAAAACAGCAATGCTACTAACCCTAGCATATACCCAGTAAAATGCACGGAACTTAGTGTCTTTTACTAATAAATGGTTGGTAATCATGTGCAACGTTGCCATTCTCGAAATGTCAAAAAATAATATTATTTTTGAAAAATGTCAAAAAATCGAGCAAAAAATTTAGGAAGTTGTGCACAGAATATGGTGAATTCTTTAATAAGGTATTTCGAACAAGAACGTGACAAACGAAAATACAGAGGGGGATGCTGAATAAATTTAATTTATTTTATGTAATTCACAATATGATATATATACACATGGTATACTATGCAACCATCAACACTTGAATGTACCCTACAAATACTTGGCAACGTTGCATCAGGGAACATTATGACGTACGATCACATTTTCGTGAAAAAGACTATACTATAGTCTATGTTTTATAAGAATAATATGCTGAGAGCAGATTGGAACAGTTTTATCTTGAATTCTGATTGGATAGTACCTTAATATTATCCAATCAAAAAACAATATCAAACTGCATCTATCTTCCAAGCATATCGTTCTTATAAAAAATAGACTATACAGTGCAAGTATATATACTTTAGATAATAATTTTATAATTATAAACTTCACTTCATGACTTAAATCTTACCTATTTGTGGTTTTCCTGGCTTGTCTATAATATTTAGTTATTCCACTGTTTTTTGAAAATGTCCATCCAATGTTATTAATATTTCTTTTGTATTTTTTTTATATTGTTATTTTTTGTTGTTAATTTTTTGACATATGTATTAACAGTTTCTCATTTTCATTTTTCGTTAATGTTTGTGGGTAAAGTTTACTGTATTTCTAAATTATAGAAATTATATAAATTATTTTATAATAAATGGTATTAAATTATATAAATTATAAAAAAAATGTACAAATATCGACTGCAGAGTTTGATTTTTTTTTTAGAAGAGGTGATTGTTTTACCTTGTTAATAACAATACACACATATCCCTCTCAATGCTTGCTCTTTCGCATGCAAGTCTATTGCGCCCTGACTTGTTGGGCCTGAAGCAGTCGCTTCCAACGTTTGTGCGTAAATCCGCCACTGCATTTCACTGACACAGATCTTCAACTTCTGAGACACTGATATCGTTAAATAATGTTCTTATATTCCACTGGTATATGTTGTTTGACTTATGGTGTTTGTTTTTTGAAGAAATGTACTTGCATTTCAGTTTCATTGGAGCCAGTAGTCAGCCTAGAACCAGGCGTTGTAATATAATTTTGTACTTTTTCGTTAAAGCTGATTGAACTAATAATAATAATTACACATAAGTTTTATTTGTTTTGGAATTACCTTTTACATGCATCTAATTCTTTGTAAGTAGAATTTAATGAACATTTTATAATAATGTTCTACACCAAACAAAACATTTGTAGGTTAAATTTTGCGATAACTCACCATTAAATCTCTAATCATATTATGTCATGAGCGCAAATGTGTATATTTCTGTGGACTGTACTTTTAAGCAAAATAAGAAGTATTTTATAGAAGCGCGCCTTATTTGAATTACTAATTCCAATTTAAGTCAATTATAAAATTAACAGACTAAGAAACTAATATATTCATATTTACTAAAACTTTTCCAGCTACAAAAGTATTGTGCTGTTATTTACGTGTCTCCTAGAATGCAGTTTAATTTGTGATTTAATTTCATAACTGTAATTGATAAATATAAATTAAAGTAGAAACATACGTAAACACATCCTTTGCTTGAGTAGTTTACAGAAATATTACCTACTTCTGTATATTTTCTAATAAAATTAAATCTTTATAAGGGTTATTTTGTACAAGGGTTTGCATCTTTTTTTACGTTTCCTATTCCGTTTTATAATCGCCGAACATCTTATGGGTCTAAAATTTTCAAACAAAAATGTAGAAAAATAGATGCATAGCAATCTATCTGTACATTTTCTCACTTTTATTAAAATAAAAATTTCTGTCCCTTTTCTTATTTATTGACAATATACTTTTATAATAATCTGTTACACTTCAGTAGTGTACTTATTCATATTTAAATATTATTTCTCTTCTATAAATAATGGATGTATGATCGAACATGAACCCTCACTTAATTTTTTTATTATGAGAAATAGAAAAAAAATCTGTTATATAACAGTTTTATTATATTAAATATTCTGATCGACACTGATATTCACACATCAACTATCAATTTTTACTTTTTATAAAATTATATTGATGAAATAAAACAATAAGGAAGAAACATGTATATATTTATATATTATAATAACTCATACAATTTTTTTTACAGAATACAAAGCAGTGGTGCGCTTTATATAATTTAATTAAGAAATAGGTTTTTTACCTCCCGCCTATCAATATATAGATAAGGGAGGTATTGTTTTTGGTCAGATTTCTCGAGTGTGGGTTTTCAACATATGAGCACGAATTAGGGTCCCAAGAATACGATTTTACTATTTTTAGCATGATGTCTGTATGTCTGTGTGTATGTGTGTGTGTGTGTGTGTATGTGTGTGTCTGTGTGTGTGTGTATGTGTGTGTCTGTGTGTGTGTGTATGTGTGTGTCTGTGTGTGTGTCTGTGACGATTTTTCGTCCACGATAACTCCAATACGATACATGTAAAAAATATAATATTTGGTATTTAAGAGTTCTATTCTAATATGATGAACTGATTAGATTTTGACTACAATTGGTTAACCGGAAGTAGTACTTTACTTGAAGCTTTAAACCGTTTTTCCTAAAAAATACCTCTAAATACCATATTTTCGCAAATTTCGTTATTATAAATTCAAAGATTTTTTAATTTTCTACCGATCTGCATAATTACGTTTATATATGACTTCTAGCTAGATAGAAAAAAAATATATAAATTATAATAATTTTACATATCGTTTAGGCTGAGAAGTTTCGATAAAACAGATGAGTTATTCATATGTCCACAAAATTTGACATATGATGTCAAATTTGATGTAAGTGTAAAAGATAAAATAAGTAAAAAATGAAGTAATTTTATTGTAAAATTTAAAAAGATGGAAGAAATATATTAGGAATGTATTTGCATGCGTGAATCAAAGTAAGTTCGGTTCCGGTTTTAGTAATGTCAAAAATAGCTGTCATATTGGTCATACAAAATTTATGAAGGAAATTTTAGGTATGAAATAAATTAAAAATATTCTGAACTGCAATAAAAAACTAATTTTAAAACTACAAATTGAATGTATTGAATAACTTATATAGAATATATTACTACAGTGGCGGGAGGTATTGTGTTGGACACACCAGATTTTTATTTTTTTTTTGTTTGTAGATAAATATTTTGTAAGTTAGATTCGGTTAGATATAATAAATTTTGTTCTTGAGTTCTAAATTTTTCATTCTTCATTCTTTTCTTCTAATGTTGATTTGACAGAGTGATCGGGAATGATTGCCCGTGCCGCCTCGTTCTGATCTTTTGTTTGTCGCCTTCTGATAGTGAACTACGATTGAAAGATCGCATTAGCGCATAGTGAACTTATGGAAGGAGTAAAAATAAATGTATTCAGGGTGATTAGAATAGAATCGGTAAAAGAAAATTATTTTTATTATTCCTATTAAAAAACGTATGAGTCTTTAAATTTTTTTATTTGCTTTTATAATTGATATTAAGAATACACTAAAAATAAATTCTACTCAAGCTCCATAGACAAGACTTTATGAATTAATTACTATTAACAGAAGTTATATGACATATGGTCATAATAAAAATAATTTTTATTTACTCCCAGTCTATAATTAACAGATTAATATGTAAGTTGTGTGTAATGTATATCATTATTGAAATTGTGTGAAGCAAACCAAAACATGTTTAAGAAACCAATGTAAGTAAATTAAAGGTCACTTTCGTTATTAAACGATTTGTTAACGAGTATTGACACAACAGGTCGCATAAAAACCAATTAATGCTAACAGCGACACAGCGTGTTGTAAAAATTATATTATATTTCGCGTCTATTATATACAAAAATATTTTTAAAAAATAGGTTATGATGAAATTTCCAGTTTAACGTTTAAAAATTCAAATATTATTTGGAAACAATAGCACACATTCAAAGTTAAAAGTAACCAATTCTTAATTACAATACATTATACTGGAGTTATGCCCAGTTTTCTACTTACTTTTTTTATTCCAAAGAAAAAATATGAACAAAATTTATATGAAATGAAACTGTCAACTAACTTTCGGAATGTCGGTAACATAGGTATCAATTAAAAAATGACTACTAATTTTATTCCGTGGAAGATAATTTTTTTTCATTGTAATATTGCAGTCTTTTAATTAACGATAATTAATTTTATTTCGTGTTTGATTTTAAATGATATATAAATATAGTAGTAATAAAATCTCCTTGAATAAGTGTGTAATTTTATAGTTTTTTGAAACTCCACTGTTTGAGAACCGATTTGCTTCAAAATCTACTTCACACAACATTTATAAAAACAAATTTACAAATAACAATTAAGACTTTTTAAAACGACTCATCGCTGCTAAACATTTCTTTGTAGTATAGTTTTGATCAGTTAGATTTATTAAGTCATTATAAAAATATTTCAGAACTGCTGTGCTTACAAAAGAAATTTTTATAATGAAACGGATAAATTGCAAGTGTAAATAATGGCATTTTAAAATTAGGTTTTACTTTTATGTTTGTTAGATAATAAAGTTAAAATTTACCTCAAGAAGATGACCATTTCATTATTTTTACTTACTTGAGTTTCGCCGATATGCCACCATTTTCTTCTGGCGGGAAAATTAAAATATGCAGTACTGACCTAAGATGAATTTTTTGTTTATCGATAATACGGATAAATACGAAATATTTTTTCTAATATTTTATTCGAATATTGTTTAATACTTTCTGTTTTATATTAAACACGTAACAGTCTATAATAAAATTAATATATGTAACACAAACAAAAATGCATTAAAATTTTAACCACAATGTCATATGTCAAAAAATGAAGTTAATAATATACCTGTTAAATTACAAGAATACTTAAAATCGTACAAATTCTATTAATTTTATAATATACGTACTTTTTGCAGTTAATTTATTCCTTAATATTGTCAGGAACCAAATTGCATGATATTGTATTTAAGCGTTTTTTTAAATCTGACATTTCTAGAGATTAATGGCTCAGCCAGTAAGAAACTGACAATGGGGCCTATTCTGTAACTCAGTGGTTAATTTCTAACCAGTTGCTAAAATTATTAACAAATAAAAACAAACATTACAAGTGATGTTTTGATATTTTCTCCAGTGCTACCTATTTTCATTTGAGAAAAAATTAACAACTGGTTAAAAATTAATCACTGACTTACAGAATATACATTTTTAATGAACATGTAGTGAAATTTTAAGAAAATTGTATTAAAAGAAAGAAATTTGAAACATTTAAAATCAGTTTTCTTTAACAGATGTATAATTATAACTTAGATACACAAAATAGGAAAGTTATATATTATTAAAATATTACAATAAATAATAATAACAATAAACTATGTAGTAAAAATCTTCTGGGCGGAAAGAATGAGTCTTCAGGATTTCCTGTAAATGCTAACGGAAAACCGCCAAAAAACGTTAGCAAAAGACGATAACTAAACAAAAAGAATAATGTGAAAGAATGAAACGAACCGGTATTAACACTTACATTATTAAAATATATTGGAATTGCCATAAAGAAAGATCGTTTTCCGAAGAAGCAGTGGGCAAAAGACCAATTCAGATTTAACCTTTTCAAATTTTCTTTTAGTTTCAGAGAAAAAACGAAAATAGGTCGACTTATTTGAAAATTTTTCTAAGTCGCAGAAAACAAGTTCGCGTTTCATTAGGAAAATCTGTTGTAATCGTTGAAAATGACAGAAAATAACGATTTTACCTAATTCAATGCTATAGCAATCGGTCTCAAGTTATGGCCACCAAGGAGCCCTGATTTGACTACAGCTGATTTTTATATTTGGCGCCGTTGGAAACAAATAGTTTATGCAAATTATCTTCCACCGAATTTAGAGAATTTAAAGGAGAGAATTAGAGACGCTGCGATGTCTTCAACTCTGGAAGAAATTCAAAGAAGTTAAAGAATTGCATCGAATACTAGAATTGTGCGCTCAACAAACCGTGAATCGATTGAGTAGAATAGTTATTGTTTATATTATTTTTGCTGTTAAATTTATGAAACTAAAGTTAAAGTCATGTTAACAATAATTTTTAAGACAACGCAAACTTGTTTTTTGGGACTTACAATTAGAAAAATTCTAAGTCGAACAATTTTCGACTTTTCTCTGAAACTAAAAGAAAATTTGAAAAGGTTAAAATTGAGTTTTGGAACATGCAAAAACTTTTATCAAGAATACATTTTTCTCGTAAAATAAAAAATAAAATTCTTTTCCTTCTTTACAACTCGATCCGTAGACATACTGTATATAAAAGCCGCAGAGAATGTTAATATGAATTTTGACTCACTTTATTTGGACATTGCAAGTTTTCTCGTAGAATTTGTGACGCAAAATTTGAAGAATGTTTCTTTCATTTTATGTAGAAATTTATGTGTTTAATTTTTTAAAATGCGATGAAATTTTCCTTCAGTTGTCAAACAGATATGCGTTCTGTTAAATAAAAATTGTAATTAGTAAATATGTTTTTTTCTTCAAATATAAATGTATTTACCATTCTTATTCAACTTTGTCAATAATAATATAGCTTTTCTGATGGTAGTAGAATCGTCAACGAATAGAGTAGTTCCGATTTTAAGTTCCAAAATATTCAATTTCGCTATTCAAAGCAAGTATTCCAAAAATATATTTTTTGTGAAACTGCTACCCTGTAAACAATGAAGACTAATATAATAAAGGAAGATAATTTTTATTCAAATGATGCCTTCGTTTTAAAATTTTTCCAAATATTGTTTAACATCAACGTAGTATATATTTGATTTGGATTAAAATAGTTCATATGCTTCGATTGAAATTTAATCCTTTTCTTGTAATATTGAATGAAGGAAAATTTAACTTGTAGATTTCATCTCAGGAGTTGACCCATTTTTCTGTATTCAGAACGAAATATTATTAATTAATAAAAAATATGTAAACATTGAACACTTTTTTATAAAAAAAAAAAAAATTCGCCTCAGATGAAAGAACTTCTATATTACAATTTCAGATATGTGTTTGCAATAGTCCAAATAATTATATACTTGAATCCTATGTTTATTTTCTTCGACGTACTTTACAGGTACAGGGCTGTGTAGATTTCAGTTTCCAATATCTATAATTATGAAATCCATAAATGTTATTTTTTATAACTTAATAATAACATACCATTATATTTCGTTGTGAAACATGAATTTTTTATATTTGTGTATCTTTATTATATATTATGAATTTAAATTTTAATTAGTTACATTAGTTTAACAAATCTTTCAATATATTTTTAACAAAAATATAATTATGAAAAAGTATTTAAATTTTTTGTTTATAAATTATTTGAGTTGCCAGATAATTCTAAAATTAAAAAGTTAAATAATTAAAAAATATAACTAAAACAATATTTATAAAATTTTTATTTACATTTTAGTTCCACAAATATTTTATTCAATTAAAATTATACGATTCGTTTACAAAACGTATTTGTTGGTAAAATTGTAGAAAAGTAATATTTCATGATAAAGTTAAAATCAAATTTTTATAACCTGGCAACTCGATTACTTAGAAACATTTACACACACACATTCATACTTTTGCGATTTTATTTATCGTTTATTAGATCGCTTTGTGGTTTTTTTTTTATTATAATGTTGTAATTTGCTTCATTTGCTTCGTACCCACCAGCCAGTATGTGACGATTAATTATGATGAAGCTTATTATTATTATTTTTTATTAACCACGGGCTATAATTTTATAGCAAAGTACAGCAAAAATCCCAAATACCACTGGTATTGGGCATTAAAATATTATATTCAAGCCATTGCCTTGCCAATCTATCATAAAAGTAGGTAGTTATGGATTATGTAATATATGTACACTTAAAAAATTGATAAAAAATCAAAACTTTTTTTCTCAAATTCATACAACAGTGACAATGGCTTAAATATAATATTTTAACGCCCACCAATGGTATTTAAGATTTTTACCATACTTTGCGGGTTTATTTATTATTATTTAAAGCCGAAAATATATGTATTCTGTTGCATGAGATTTGAGATACGATGATAGACTGGCTTGCTTACATGTTGCGATTTATTATATACTTTTGTTTAACGTCACATTTTTAATACATTTTATATAGAGACGCAACATGTTTGAACTTAAGCCTGGTATTAGATAATTTTCGTATAACGTCTTCATTTTTAGATGATATTAATTGAATATTATTGACAGCGGTTTAATTTAAATGCCATTACAATTTTTATTATCGAAGAAAAATGTTAATGCAAACTAATGACTGTTGTATTATAATAAAATAATCTGTCTTTTATCAAATAGAGAGTAAATAAATGAAATTAAATATAATTTGATCTTTTAATGTAAAAAAATATAAATATTTTTTATAAACCTACATATAAAATAGATTTCCTTTTTATCATTAGATGTAGGGACATTTTTATCAGTAAATAAAATTTTAAATGTATATTTTTGAAAATATTAGTAACTTACTATAAACCAGGATTTTAGACGTTAGGGAAAATGTTTCTAATACTAAACCATTGCATTATACTTTTTATTTTATTTATGTTTTTCATTGTAAGTATTATTTTATTATCTTTTATCGTTATATTTTTTACATTTTCATTTTGTCAAGATTGTCATTGCTTTATTTTTTTTTAGTTTATTTATTATATACTTCTAATCATTAGTTTTATTTTATTGCCTTTTATAATTCTTTTTAATATACTTTCATTTTGGCAAGGTCCGTAAAATTTGTAAAAGGGGCAATGGTTTTATCAGACTTAAGTTTTTTTTATTACCTTTTACAATATTTTACGAACCATTTTTCATGTTGAAATAATCTTTCATTTTTATATTAATTACATGCAGTGAATGCAACAAAGCGCGAAACATAAGACTTTAACATGGGATTTAAAAAAATTGCCTATACTCTCTCTCCCGATAGATTTGGAGCAAAACTATAAGAGTACCAACTTGTCCAAAAGTAAATTCTATTTCAGATAATGTAGAATTTAATTTTGAACAACTGTTTACGGTTGTAGTTTTGTTTTAAATGTATCAAAAGACAGAGTATTCGCAATTTTTTCATATCCCATGATAAAGTCTTATGTTCCGCGTTTCGTTGCACATCCTGTATATTATATATATTGTATATAATATATTTAACAAATCAAATATTGTCATCATAATAACTTTTTATTATATTACATATTTTAATTTACTTATTTCATTCATATTATTTTGTATTAAATTTATCAATAATGTTTCAACATGCTTTTATGTTATACTTTAAATTGATCTTTATAGCTTTTTCATATTAGATTTTTAAATTTCATTAATATAATTTTTATAAACATACTTGATATGACATTTTTTTGTTATATAATTGGTTTAGTGTACATTGTTGTATTTTTCAACATGATTTTAATATCTTTTACTTTTAACATTACATATTTTGCTTGATAGTTTTTAAATGAATTATAATACAATTTAGATATTATAAATATTTCATTCATATTCATATTTTAAATTTGTCAATTGTTACAATGATTTCTTCTCGTTTAATTAAAATTTTTTAATTTATATATTTAATTCATATTATTCCTTTTTATATTATTACAAATTCTTAATTTACGTTTCAAATTTATCATGAATGTATCCACATGCTTTTATTTTATACTTTAAATAGATCTTTATTGCTTTCTCATATTCGATTTGTAATATATGTTTTATTTTTTATAAACATGTAATTGGTATGACATTTTTCAGTAATATAATTAGTTTACTGATTAAAATGTAATTGTACATAAGTTTTATTTTTTAACATTATTTTAATATCTTTTAATTTTATCATCAAATATTTTGCCTAATAGTTTTTAAATTAATTATAATGCAATTTAGATATTATTAATATTTCCTTCATAATCATATTTAAAATTTGTCAATTGTTTTCAATGATTTCTACTTGTTTAATTTAAAATTTTTAATTTATATATTTAATTCATATTATTCCTTTTAATCATTACATATTTTTAATTTACGTGAATATTTCCACATACTTTTTTTTATACTTTAAATTGATCTTTATGGCTTTCTCATATTTGATTTTGAAAACATGTTTAAATTTTTATAAACATTTAATTACTATGACATTTTTTTGTTATATAATTAATTTACTGATTAAAATGTAATTGTACATTTGGTGTTTTTTTTTAACATGATTTTAATATCTTTCACTTTTAACATTAAATATATTGCTTGATAGTTTTTAAATTAATTATAATATAATTTAGATAATATAAAAAATTTCCTTCATGATTATATTTAAAATTTGTGAATTTTTTTCAAAGATTTCTACGTGTTTAATTTAAAATTTCTTTGAACACTACATTCGTTGTGAATCCTTCTTTTGAATTTTTAGTAATATTTGAATCTGGCAATTTAATTTTCAAGTTACTGGCCGATCTTACCCTCGACATCGCAACATACAATTGGCCATGTGAAAAGACTGGATTTTCTAAATTTATTCCTACATAATTAAATGTTTGGCCTTGGGATTTATTTATTGTCATTGAGAAAGCTAATCTTATTGGGAATTGCCTTCGTTTCAAGGTGAATGGTAAATCTGTTTCGGTAGTTAAATCAAAACGTGGCAAATAGAGCCGGCTACCTGCACTCTGTCCTGTTAGTACTTCTACATCTAAATAATTAGTCTTCATGTCTTTTACTATGAACCTTGTACCATTACATAGACCGCGCTTTGGATTCATATTTCTTAATAACATTACTATTGCTCCAATTTTTAGTGTTAATTTGTGAGGAGGCATTCCGGTTGGTGTTAGGCCATTCAATAATTCGGCGGGGTAATTAATTTTATTTATCTCATCACATTCACAAGAATCAGCACTTAAATATACTCTAGATGACCCTACAACTTTATTTAATACGTGTTCATTAATTATCATTGTGTCATCATTTTTTGGTGCTAAAATGGCTCTATCTGTAAATTTATAAATATCATCAGGTTGTATGTCATCTTCACCGAATATTTCATTTGCTAGACATGTTTCGGAAATGCAATGTGCAGGAATTTTGACAATTTCATTTTCACCGTTGCCTATTTTCAATAAATATTCTGAAAATTCTTTTTCGTCTTTATTTACGCGCATATTTTGTTTTAATGAAAATTTTGTAAATAGTGGCCATAAATGACTTTTTACAACACATGTTTCAATTATTACAGTTCGATGGTTTGTGTAATTGACTATTGGCAAGCACTGTCTGAAATCGCCACCTAAAACTATAACTTTTCCCCCAAATGGTATTTTATTATCCATCAAATCTTGTAATAATAAATTTATTGCATCGAGTGCGTGTTTAGGTATCATTGTTACCTCATCACAGATTATTACACTTGCCTCTTTTATTAATTTACCCGCTTTGCTATTTGATTTCACTCTACATACACATCCGTCATTTACAGGCACTGGTAACTTGAATACTGAGTGAACTGTTTGACCACCTTTTAACAGAGTAGCTGCTATTCCCGTCCAAGCTACAGCTATAACTTTTTGATTTTGGCCCCTTAAAATACTTATCAATGTGTTATACAAAAATGTTTTCCCTGTTCCCCCGGGACCGTCAACAAAGAAATATCTACTTATGCAATTAATGTCATTTACGGCATTTAATATGTTATTTAAAATTTCTGTTTGGTCTCTGTTAAATAAAGCTACATTTTGTTCTCCCTCTAATTTTTCGGCTGCTACATCAAAAGAATTAGTTTCATTTTCTAAATCATCGATATTTTCTGGTTGGGGCAAACCGAAATCACTTAAGGTGAATTTATGTATATCGAGTATTTCCTGTATTTTTAATAAACATTTACTTTGTGCAACTTTGTCAGAATTATGTAATAAATAGTCTTCCATTAAATAATGTTTAAATTTTTCCCATAAGCTGAGGGCATTGGTTGATGTATGGAAGCAAATTAAATAAGCAAATAATTCACGCAATTGTCTGGGAAATTTACTCAACACAGCCTCGTCTAAACAATTTTCGCACTCTTTATCATTAGCTAAAAGACCTAATGCACGGGCAGCTTCCTGGTATGTATTATATAACTTGCCGTCGACGGTACGCAAGTCTTCGAAACTTGTGGCACCTTTTGCATGCACTAAAATTAATCTTAAATGAAATCTTTCAATATCTCTAGGGCTAACGGAAATCATTCGGCCGATAGGTGGCTTTTTCTCACGTTGTCTAGCTTTCCATGCATTATTTGTAAATACATAATATTTAGGAATTTCCATGTAAACATATTGCCGGGCATTAACGTCTATTTCATTGAGTAGGAACCAAGCTGTTAATGTTGTATTTTTTTTCGCTGCTCGTTCAACTGCTTTTTTTTCCTGACCGTTAGTGAAAAATACCGCCTGTTGATTTTTTAAATGTACTGCTAATTCCATTATTGTATGAGACTTGTCATGCAACGGATATTCTAAAAGCCTCCAACAACATTCTGGGGCAGATACATACCTAGCATCTAAATAACCGTTTATTTCATCCCACTGAACAACTTTGTTTTTATCAAGTTGTCCTAATTTGACGCTCGCGCAATCATGCCCCTTGCACAAATAATCACAAATATATTTTATACTTTTTACTGATGCGCATATTTCAACATTTATGTGGGTTCTATATTTTTTTAACAAATACGGATTGTACGGAACTATCCACCTATTGTCTACCGTGTACTTAACTAAACCATTTTTCCAAAGAATGTACATTTTTGCATTATTATTTGACCGTTTATACAGGGGGTAACCGTTAATGTTTTCATGTGTTTCATTTCTAAAATCTTTAGGGAACATTTTTGAACATTTATTTTCGTTCATACATGGCGAATTTTTGTTTAGAATACCGCACGGACCGTGAATCATATGTGAACGAACTAATTGGTACAATTCCGGTTCTGCGCCCTCGTCGGGAATTTCTGCACTGACTATTTCGTCAATGTCATCTTTGTTACGGATTTTACTTGCACTATCTAAAGTTAATAATAAATGCATGTGAGGCAGACCGCGTTTTTGGAATTCAATTACATATATAAATGCTACAACTTTCCCAAAAATATTGTCATGTAAAAATTCATGCAACATACTTTTTATTTTTCCGTTAAAAACTCTGGCGGTTATGTCTGGGCGGTCTGCAGAAGTTTGACCCTCGCGCAACTGTTGTACAATTTCTGGCCATTTCGGGTTACATGTCACTGTTATAAATAGATCAGGGCGGCCAAATTCTCTAACAATGGACATGGCATTTTGATACATTTTCAACATGAATCTACTTCCACCTTGAAATGTTGACGGTAAAATAATCATGGTGCCTGCTTTTCCGCCTTCATTCTCTGCCAAATTATTAATGTGGTCCATCAACCCACTATATAGCTCTACCCTGAGAGTAGGCTGATTTAGTCTAATGTACGTTAATCTTTCGGCTTCGACTTTAACATACGCATCTACAATGTATTGTTGGGTTAGTTTACCGGCTTCTAAACATGGGTTAAATGTGTTTCTAACCGCTAATCTGTTCATGTAAAACTGTAACATACTTTGTTTTTTAACACCGTCAGCTTGTTTTGAATTCATGTTCCAGCCACATTCACCGCGAGGAAATAATAAAGGATAGGACATGGGGTCGCAGTTTTCACTAAACTGATTAATTCGAACTAAACCACCAACTTTTGGGTGGACACAAATGTCCCTATCTATTGGTGGCTCACCGTCATTGGACGTAAAAACAACTGCCACCTCATTACATGTGGGGATATTGTACCTACGTTTATCTTTTTTTCTGTCATTTACAATCCACAAATTTATTTCTGGCACCGACTGATTTGTTTGGTTAGCTTTGGCTAATTCCCGCTGCTCTACTTCTTTCAACATCATATACGCCTGACAATACGGATTAACCTCCCTAAGTATTAAATCTAATTGACCCATGATATTTGGCTTACAATTTTTATTATACTCTACGTTCATTCGTTTCTCTAACGCTTCATTTGAATTAATTATGTATAATTGGGCATATTTTTCTGTTTCATTTGGTTTAGGGTACATTGAGCTGGCAGAATCATGGTAAATTTGGCCGTGTATACGGAAACAGTAGGGCCCTTTGCCTTGAGGCGTGGAAATTTTAGCCCCAAACGATGCGAATGCTAACGCGCTATTGTATTGCCTAATATTTTCTCTAAAGTTTCTGCTATCTGAATCTTTACCTAACATTAGATTTTTAATATATTGAGGGAACTCATTTAAATGATCTACGTTTAATTTTCCCTTTCGACAGCAATAAGTAAATTTGCCGTCCGAGGGCTTTTCATATGAAAAATTAACAGAGGAACAATGTGAACAGACAACATTCATTGGTCCCAAAGAATGGGGCTCAATTTGAACTCCTAATCCTTTTCTAGCTAACAAATAGTTATCATTGGAAACCTTGTTTTTACGCGCTTTTATTTTATTTTTATTAATCATATTATTTTTTGTTAGTCTTTCTTGTTTCTGTTCTACAGTTTCAGTTTCAACCAAATTATCAAAATTATCTCTATACTTTTCTAAACGTTTTTGTTTTTGTTCAGGAGTTTCATTCTTAATGTACTCTTTAAAATTGAATTTTAACTTTTGTAACCTATTCGTTTTTTGTTCAGGATTTTCCTTGTTTATATAATTATTTAAATTAAGTTTAAGTCTTTCTAATCTACTTTCCTTTTGTTCTACAGTCTCATTTTGTACATAATTATTAAAATTTGTTTTGAGTCTTTCTAACCTATATTCTTTTTGTTCGATAGTTTCGTTTTGCATATAAATGTTAAAATTTGTTTTTAGCCTTTCTAACCTATATTCTTTTTGTTCGGTAGTTTCATTTAGAATGTAGTTATTAAAATTTATTTTAAGTGTTTGTAACCTATTATTTTTTTGTTCTAATGTTTCATTTACAAGATTATTCAAATTAATTTCTTTCTGTTTCTCTATACGATGTGTTTTTTTTTCAGGTGTTTCAATAACCACATATTTTAATTTATATTCGTAATTTGATTTTAGACGTTTAGCTCGTTCTTCCTCTATTTCATTTGCTTTCCGTTTAAAATAATTTTCCCTTAAATTTTGCTGGCGAGTTACTGGAAATGCTGTAATATTACGTGTTCGAAACATTTGTAAAACGTGTGATCTAAGTCTATTACTATCGTAAGTTTCATGCTCAGGATTCCGGTTAAGTATTAAACTTGTAAAGAAAGCTATTGCAAACAACCCGCAATCATAGGTGTTAGTCTGTTGTTGAACTCGTACAAACCTAATTGAGGGACTATAAGGGAATAATCTTTCTAAATATAATTTAACACCTGCATTTAAATTCTGGGAATTCATGCTATCGTAAATTGTAATTTCTAATCCGTCATAATACGCTGTCACCCAATGACCTACGCTCCCAATATTTGCACCTGGCACGAATAAAATTTGTAGGTGTCTAGTTCCCTGCTCAATTGCAACTATTCGGTCTGGAGCATCTACATACACTGTGGGCTGAGGGTCTAACTCAGTTACAGAACGTACTAACGAAAAGAAAAAGTCTATATGAATGTCTTCTAAATATCCTGCAGGGTTCATTAAAGTATTATAATCACGTTCTATTAGCTGTATTTGATTGCCAACTGTTTCAATACCTGTATTTAAATTACCCGTTTGATTATTATTTTCTACTTCACAATCTTTACTTCGTTTTATAAATAATTCTCCTGAATTGCCTGACATAACCTGACGATTTATACATTCATTTTCTACAACACTATTATCCGAATTTATGCAGCTATTATTATTAACTATATTTTTTGCGTGTCGTTGTTTACGCTTAAGGCGATTTTTTTCACTTTTAGTTGGCATTTTGTTACACTTGTGTTATTACAGAAATTAAAATAAACACTTACAGGTTTTGAGTGCGTTGTTATTTTCAGTGTTACCTTTACCAGCAATAAGTCAGGGTTCTGTGTTAATATTATCAGCAATACGTCAGGCTGCAGCTTCAAACAGGAATACTTTTTTTTCTATTTTGAATATATATGCTTGCACTCTTACTGCTTCGCAATTGCAGATTATTTTCACACCTATAGTAAAATAAAAATAAAAATACTTGTCCAACATTATCAATATATGTATATAAAATTATGGTAATTCCGAGGGCAATTCATTTCATTTTATTAACAATTAAAAGAGAGAAAACAAATATTTAACCATGAAATTACCTATAGTTAAATAAAAGATATGAAAAATAAATTCTCACCTTAAATTCAAATTTGGCAGCACAACAAACGGGATTTTTTAAATATATTATTCTGCAGTAGAGAACAAATTATCAAAGCTATCAGTTTGATTCGCAATTCGATTTATTGAAAACACAATAAATATAACTGCCTTACACAGAAGTGAAAGAACAATTAAGTAATTAAACAAATTTTGTTTTCCTAAGCATGCCTAATTATAAAAATAAAATTATAATTTAATAAATGCCAATAAATAAAAAACCTGTAATAACGACAGGACATTGTGGTAAATACGGAATATTAGTTACCGACAATTTAACAATAATTATATAGAACAATAATTTTTTGATAATTCAGTAATTATATATTGTAAAATTTTAAAATTTGTGGGTGTATGCAAATAAAAATTGTGATAATCATGTGACCACCAATTTTCTTTAAAAGCTACTAAACTATATGTCTAGGAAGAAAATTTGAAATTACTGTATTTTTATTTTAGTAATTTGATTAAATTCAAAACCATGCAGATAATGAAGAAAATAATAATAAATAATGAATGTAAGGTATATTTTAAGTATTGACATCAAATTGATTGTACAAAAAAATAATAACAATAAACGCCTGTGGAAGCAATTGTTAATATTTATTTCCAGGAAATAAAATTTAAGAACTACGCAGTTTTGCAATAATTAATCATACTGTTATGACTATTTTTAATAATATATGTAATGACGATGATGAAACTAATAAATTAAAATATGTACTCACATAAAATGAAACGTCTCCTATCTTGCATACATTGTATTCCGTAAACAAAAAGTTCTTCTGCTTTCTTTGTAGAATTATAAGAAATGCAGAACTTGTTTAGGCTTCAAATTTATTTGTCACACAAATTAAAAGCTGTAATTGATAATAAATATAAATAAATAGAAAAACATTAAAATAAACTCATACTTTGTTGCCCGCAGTAAATCCGCTTGTATATATTTCCGTTCTAAACTGCAAAAGTACATAATTTTACATTGATGCGAGTATTTTTTGTTAGGCTGGATTCTAGAATGCCTACCATCCTTAAAGTTGCAATTTTTTTTGTTGCAATGTCTTCCTTTAGCTAAACAATGACAAAAAAACATAAAATTAGGGCACGGAAGCAAATATTTATATGATTTTGTACAAAAATAAAGTCAGATTTTATCTATTCTAAAAATTGATTTAACATGAAGTTCGCTCAATTGATGTCGGTAAAACAATATAAACCAGTGATAGTAAAACAATGGTTTATGGAATTAAAATATATTTTTGTGGTAAAAATTTTTGAATAATCTTTGGGTTGTATTTTAAAGAATATGTTATATTGTCACTTATTTTAACAATATTTGCCCAATAAATTGTTTTAATTTATTTAAAATTTCATATCGGTATACCTGAGTACATGTGGGTTACGAGAACCAACTAAAAATGTATCAAATTTATTGTTAATATACAAATATTTATATTCTACATTAAAATACCTGTAAAATACATGATTTCAATAATATTTTATACGATATTTTACTATATATTGTAGTAAAAATGATATTTTCACACTGCGAACTAGTTCGTGTCTCCAACTGAAGTGTCAAATGCGAAATTTTTGTAAAATTTTATCATATCATCCAATTTTCTGGTTTCTTTTTGAGGGATACGTTATATTTTCACTTATAATAATGATTTTTATCAAACTAATTGCTTCATTTTATTTATAATTACATCTCGATATGTCAAAGTTCATGCAGGTTAGGATAAGTAACTAAAAATGAACAAAATTTACAATTAATATGCAAATATTTATATTATACCTTAACGTACATGTATTAATGATGATTTGCGATAATTTTCATACAATATCTCGCTGTAATATTAGAAGAAATAATCACTCCCTGAAATAGTCTTTTTCACCGAGCTATCTGTCACTTTATGAGTCCATCTGTCAAAAAAGCCGGTCATGCATAACCGTATAATTTAAAGTGTTTTAATTGAAAAGAAAATATATAGATAAATTAAGTTTTATAGTAATAGACATAATAATACAAACATTACCTTGTTATTCGCCTTATTTCTCAAGATTTATTGTTTTGAAATGTACCTGCAATGGTGGAAAGCAGTTCTCAAACAAAAGTGAAAATGGAATTAGTTTTTTTTTTATTTAAAATACGTTTTTATTGGAATGTATATGTACGAATCATTAAAATATACTGATTTATAACAAAATATATTATATTTACAATTTATAATAGCCTATTTATATTTTTGGTACCCTTACGTATAATAAACGTCAATGTCATAAAATTAAATATTTAAAATACACCACATTTAACATTCAGTGTATTTGTATATGTTTCGCTCACTATTATAATGTGTAAAAACATAATTACCTTTACAATATCTCTTTTCATATTCAAAATAAATCAATTAAAAGTTTCATATTGAATTGTCAAAAATGACGGATGGCACAGTAATTCTTTTTAAATTTAAACCTGGCATCTAGGATATTTTTTTCAGTTTTGTTCCAGTTTTCCTTTTTGGCTTAGTTTTCGATTTTTTACACAAAAACTATGCACGGTAAAAATATGAGACACCCAAAAGCGATTGGTCCTCAAAAAACCACATCTAATAAAATAATATTAAAATTATTACATGAATGGTTTGACCTGTACCCGTGAGCAAACTTTTTGCGATGCTCGAGATGAATCCAAATATAGATAGATAGATATATAGATAGTGAATCTATCAAAATAGTATATGACTAGCGAATTCTCGGCTACGCCGAGCATTCCCTAGAGCTCCGCTGTCAAAGAAAAAAAACAAATGCCGATCGACATTATAAAAAAATTATATCTGCTTGTCAGCCCCCAATGAGACCTTTCTTTAGATTCCAAACATGATATACTTCTAATAACTTTTTGCATAAAACAAAAGCTGATCGGCATGGAACATTTTTGTCTATTCTGCACGCTTGCCCTCAACGAAACCTTTCATTTAAGACCAAACACCACATACTTCTGACAACTATTTGCAAAAAACAAAAACCGATTGTTATGGCACATTTTTGTCATTTCTGCACGCTAGCCCTCAACGAGACCTTTCATTTGAGACCAAACTCGACATACTTCTAAAAACTTTTTGCAAAAAACAAAAGCCGATCAACATTAACCATTTTTGTTAATTCTGTACACCAGCCCTTATGGAAACCTTTCATTTGATAACAAACACCACACAATTGTGACAACTTTTTGCAAAAAACAAAAACCAATCGACATAACACATTTTTGTCAATTCTGCACGTTAGCCCTCAACCAGACGTTTCATTTGAGACCAAACTTGACATACCTTGGAGAACTTCTTGCAGAAAACAAAAGGCCTATCGGAATGGAGCATTTTTATCAATTTTGCACGCTAGCCCTCAACGAGACCTTTCATTTGAGACCAAACTCGACATACCTTTGAGAAATTTTTGCAAAAAACAAAAGCCGATCAACATTGACCGTTTTTGTTAATTCTACACGCCAGCCCGTATCGAGCCTTTTTATTTGACACCAAACACCACATACTTCTGACAACTTTTTACAAAAAACAAAAACCAATCGACATAGCACATTTTTGTCAATTCTGCACGTTAGCCCTCAACGAGACGTTTCATTTGAACCCAAACTCGACATACCTTTGAGAACTTTTTGCAGAAAACAGAAGCCGATCGGAATGGAACATTTTTATCAATTCTGCACGCTAGGCCTCAACGAGACCTTTCATTTGAGACCAAACTCGACATACTTTTAAAAACTTTTTGCAAAAAACAAAAGCCGATCAACATTAACCATTTTTGTTAATTCTGCACATCAGCCCTTATCAAAATCTTTCATTTGATACCAAACACCACACACTTCTGACAACTTTTTGCAAAAAACAAAAACCGATCGACATGACACATTTTTGTTAATTCTGCACGCTAGCCCTCATCAAAACGTTTAATTTAAGACCAAACTCGACATACCTTTGAGAACTTTTTGCAAAAAACAAAAACCGATCGACATAGCATATTTTTTTCAATTCTGCACGCGAGCCCTCAACGAGACTTTTCATTTGAGACCAAACTTGACATATCTTTGAAAAAGTTTTGCAAAAAACAAAAGCCGATCAACATTGACCATTTTTGTTAATTCTACACGCTAGCTCTTATCGAGCTCTTTCATTTGATACCAAACACCACATACTTCTAACAACTTTTTTCAAAAAACAAAAGCCGTTCGATATGGAAAATTTTTGTTCATTCTGCACGGTAGCCCTCATCAAGACCTAGCCTAATACAATGTACACTGTCTGCAGTAAAGTTAATTTGGGCATATTTGTTCTTTGTTTAGTTACTTCATTACACATTTGCCAACATTGACTTATGTAATTCGAAAATACCCAAACACGACATTTTTCTCTGACAACATTTTGCAAAAAAAAACATGTTATAATCTACCTAGAACATTTTTGTCTTTCGTGCACACCAGTCCACATTGTGTCATTTTCTTAAAACCCAAGGACGGCCAACTTCTAACAACTTTTTACGAAAAACAAATGCAGATCGACATGACACATTTTTTTTGTCATTTCAAAATCGGCCCTGATGGTTTTCTTTCTTTTGATATCAAACACAGCAAAGTGTTTAATTTAATTAGGAACATTTGTTTTTTATTTAGTTACTTCATAATTTGGCAACAATGTTTATATTAAAATATAACAGCCACTGTCTTCAGTGAAGTTCATTTAGGAATATTTGTTTTTTGTTTAGTTATTTTATCACACATTTGGCAACATTGACTTATGTAATTCGAAACGTCAAAATTTAAAATAAATAAATGTGTTGTGTTATAAACTTAAAATATTGGTAAAACCTTTGCTCAGGACTATTATTCATGACACTGTTTTCAAATCTTTGATATCAATGTTCTATTAAAAGATACAATCGATTAAAATTCATAGACAGATTGTCAAAAGTGACGGATGACTGCGTGATTCTTCTTAAATTTATACATGGCATCTAGGATATTTTTTTCAGTTTTGTTCCAGTTATACTTTTTAGCTTAGTTTTCGATTTTTTACACAAAAACTATGCACGGTAAAAATATGGGACACCCGAAAGCGATTGGTCCTCAATAATCCACATCTAATAAAATAATATTAAAATTATTCCATGAATGGTTTGACCTGTACCCGTGAGCAAAGTTTTTGCGATGCTCGAGATGAATCCAAATATAGATATATAGTGAATCTATCAAAATAGTATATGACTAGCGAAGGCTCAGCTACGCTGAGCTTCACTAGGCCTCCGGCATCAATGAAATATTTACAGTTGACGTCTAATTTCATTTCTGTACACCAGCTCTCGACGAGACCTTTCATATGATACCAAACACGACATACTTGTGACAAATTTTGCAAAAAAAACAAAAGCCGATCGACCTGGCAAATTTTTGTTATTTCAATATGGCTGCCCTACTCGAGTGCTTTCTTTTGATACCAAACACGGCATACTTCTGATATTTTTTCACAAAAACAAAAGCCGATCAAAAATTTTATGATTTCTGCAAGCCAGCTCTTATCGACTCCTTTCATACGATACCAAACACAACATACTTCTGACAACTTTTCGCTGAAAACAAAAGCCGATCGACATGGGACTATTTTATCATTTTTGCAAGCTAAGCCCTTGTCCAGTGCTTTCAATTAATACCAAGCACGGTATACCTTAGACAAATTTTTCATTGCTATAATCAAATTTTTAGGCTGTAAACCTTAATTACAAGTTCATTTTTGTTAAAAAAAGGATTAATTAAAATACGCCTTGTGGTTGATATAATCAAAATTAAAATTTTATAAAATTTGATTACATTTTCTTCTATTATCTTACTCAAAATTTTCACTTCGTTTTAGACTATTGCATTTAACGAACAAACCTTTTGAATGGATAATTTTGGGGAACAAATTATAATAATTTGAAGAAGAATTTATAATATTTACCGACATACCTCCTTAATAAAACAGTTATTATTCAACAAAGTAGATTACTTGCTTCACTTGAAAGTAATTTTGCTTACATTTAAGGAAGTTACTACAAGTTTTTTAGTTGATATAATCAAATGTGTTGTTTGTAAACCTTAATGGTATATATGACCTAATTTCTTTTTTTCCATTTTATGGTTCTGTACAAAAAATAAAATACCCGTATTTTTTTAAATCGCTCTAGTATTGATAATTCCGGAGAAAAACATTAATAAAATTTTGGAGAGGGGATATGTGACGTCACGTAGGAAACTTTGAGGATATCTCCGTTTATCATTGTTATTAAAAATTAACTTAATTAAAACATGCCTTATGATTGTAGTGATCAAAGTTTAAATTTTATAAATTAAATGTAATCATAATTTAAGCTTTGTTTTGCACTATTTACTTATGAGAAATCATCTTATTTCATTTTAAAATATCATAGAATTTCGTAAAATCTAACCGTTTTGTAATCGGAAATTTTCATCAGTAATTTAATAACATACATAAAGAATTAAAAAAAAAAGTCGGCCGACGTAAAACATATTTGTCATTTCTGCACGTCAGAAAACATTAATTATAATGACATAATAACAATAATAAACTCTCAGGTAAATATTTTTTTATTTCCGTAACTGTCTGATTTTTAGCGCAAAAGATACATTTTTTATTTAATATATCTCATACTACAGACGTGCAGTTCCATCAGATATGATATTATTTGATGTAGAATTGAAATTTGAACCTCTTTGTACTTTTGTAGTTTTGCTCTAAATGCATCAGGAGAGAAAGTATTCGTAATTTTTTGAAATCCCATATTATAGTCCTATATTCCGTGTTTTATTGCACAGTTGTATAGGTACCGGGTGTAGAAATGAAAAGTGACACATAGCGATTTCAATGTTATTTTTTTCATACTTCTGTATCTCTTTACCTATTTATTTTAGCGCTAAAAGCTTTAGAATATAAGTAGTTCAAAAATTAAAAAGGCTTCCTATAAATTAAAATTACTTTCATAATTATTTATATTTAACGATATATTAATTAAATAAAATTTATAGTTTTTTAGAAAATGAATTAAGATTGCCTTGGTAAATAAAACAAATTTTTGATTTAATTATCTATCAACACTTTTCACTCATCAATAAATTATTATTTTATTTAAAATTATTGTATTCTTGTATTAAAGATAACAATAACTCTGTTTATAAAATTAATTACCATACAATATTATTTTTGAATTAATACATCTATGTTTTTAAGCAATATATACACATAATTTTTATAGGTTTAACAATACCGTTTAAACCAGTCTTTGTAAAATTTGTTTCTGTGTATATCGGACGAATATTATTGCATCTGCTAAAGAAGGAATCGATATAAGTATTCAACAATTAAATATTTTTATATTTAATTTTATATGTATAAACATTAAAATATTATTTTTAGGCATAAATGAAATTTATATTCTAAGCTAAAACAAGAACATAATAATATTTTGGTTACATTGCGACATGCCAAACTAATTGGTGGCGCTAGTGTTGTTTTATTTATTTCCAAATCACCAATATGATGTGAAAATAAAAAAACTGAATCTCCAGAGTAATTCTAAAGGGCTTTTATAATATTTATTATTGAAAATAAAATTATGAAATATTTGATCAAAATGCATAAAACTTTATTACTATGTACAAAAATAGATTACTATACCCATTATTTCATGTGTTTGTAACAAATATACAATTAAAAATTATTCAGAACAAACTGAATGAAATATTTAAAATAAAAGTCGTGAATCTTTGGAATTAATGTAGATAGAAACTTTTCATCTCTTTCTACGAATAATGAAAGAATTTCGGTAACATAAGTACCTAGAGTACCATCATAATAAATGACTACTAATTTCATTCCGTGAAAGATAATTTTGATTGTATTGTAATATCGTAGTTTTTTCATTAACGATATTTAATTTTATTTCTTGTCAGATTGAAAATGAAATGTAAATATAGTATAATAAAATCACCTAAAATAATTGCGTATTTTAAATTCTAATTTCCTTGATATCTACAACAGCTAAAAATTTACGTACATAACTAACTTCACGCGTTTAACAAGCACCAGAACTCGCGAATATCAGTGGCATTCAAACAACCTAATCTAACCTCTCTACGTCCGACCTGTTATACCGACGAAGGGTTTATATTAATTGAAAAAAAATTTAAAGCTAACCTGACCTAACTGAGTGTATGCAGACAGAGGGTTTACATAAATTAAAAAAAACTACCTTAAAATTAACCTTTCATAACTGAGTATATGATAATGGCGGTAACATCCATACCTATTGATATTCGCTGGAATTGAGAATGCGCGAGTATAATGTGCACTCTGCCTTACGTTTGAAGATAGTTACGTACCAGTTAGTAAACGTCAACCGTTTTTTGTATGTTTTTCATAAACCAGAGATGAGTTGTATTTTTTTTTTACATTTAAATAATGACACATCGTCAACATGTTTCTTATGTAAAATTTTAAATATATATGAATGCATATGTTTTGTTCTCTGTACTCTAAGCACAATAAGAAGAATTTTGTAGAAGCGCGAGTTATTTAAATTACAAATGGGGTATGTGACTATAATTAAATTTCAGTACATAAGTCCTAAAATATAACAACTAACCACCCTAACTTCTCATTGTAATAATAAAAACTAAACAATTGTTTGTAAGAAGAAAGTTATTAGCAATTTCATCATTTACAAAAACTAGGTAGACTGTTTCTTACAGTAACCGCCTACCTAACTTCTTTTACGGTTCGGCCACGATGATGTCGCAGCATCCCCTCCCCAAATCTTTAATAATTTACAAAAAATATGGATTTTTTTTCTGTATTACATATATAAAAATCAAAATTTAGTCACATTCCTCATTGTAATTTTATTCAATTAAAAAAATTCAACAGAAAAGGGAACAAATATCTTCATATTTACTTACACCATCCATAAAGCATTACGTTGTTACTAACGTGTCGTTTAGAATACACATTTAGTTTTGATTTCATTTCACGGTTGTAATTAATAAATAAAGTAGAAACGAATCCGTAAACACATACTTTATTTATGTAGTTTCACAGAAATATTACCTACTTCCGTATATTTACTAATAAAATCAAGTCTTTTTATAACGATTATTTAGTTCTAGAGTTTATAATTTGTCGTTTTTTTTTTAAGTTTCGTATTTCGTTTTATAGTAACGTCGAATATCTTATAGGCCTAAAATTTACCAGTTTTCATTTAGAAAAATACATAGAAATCTAACCGTAAGTATAAGTATTTTTATAAAGGACATGCTGTACTAAACACGAACACACATTTTCATTTCAATTTGTACTAAGTAAAAGGAAGTATTGTACTCGCGAAAATTTTCGGTTTTGAGTTTTCAACGGAAATATTCATTTTGACCATCCCTGAATCCATTTTGCCTAGTTTCAGCGTGACAACGTACGTATGTCTCAAAAACAAATGGCCATAAAATTCTTAATTTTTTTTATATAGGACTGCTATAACATCTAGTTTAGCACCTCCCTTTTTTATTGCAATCGGCATTGCCAAAAGGGCACTTTGCTTATAGTGTTTTCTTGAATTTTTAACATAACTCAGAAAAGATTAACAGTAGAATGTTGAAATTTTGTTTGCTATAATATCTAGTTATTACCTCCATTTGTGGTTCCAATTGTCCTTTCCAAAAGAGTAGTTTAATTTTTGTAGGAAACATTTAATTTATTAAATTGACATTGACAGCTGGCAAAATATATTACTGAGAATTATGTACGAAATAAATGATAACAACATCTCTTTCTTTACAAGTTTTCCAGCGATTACAATAATTTTGTGTAGTGCAATAAGAAATAGTGATAAACATTTTTATATTTTTTTTTTTAAATGATCCATTTTGAAGGGAAGTTCGAAGATATGAAACGAATGGAAGTTAAAGCATGATTAGCCGTGTAGAATGATCTCACTTTCCAGCGATGACAGTAATTCTTCTTAAATTTAGACATGGTTTCTGGATCTTCTGTGTCAAGTTACACTTTGGCTCAGTTTTAATTTAATTACGCAAAAGTATGCACGGTAAAAATATGAGACCTCAAAAAGGCACTATTCCTTATGAAACCACATATAATGGTATAAAATTTTAAATTATTACATAAATGGTTTGACCTGTATGGGATGACCAAAAACCGGCGACTGCGATTCCAAAATTTTTTTCACTAACGTGAAATTATTTAACAATTAAAATTTGGTGGAATATGTATTTATATTATGAAAAGTATTTTAATAATAATATATTTATATAAATGGGAAACGTCAAAATTTCTAAAATAAAAATTGTACATCTGATGTGATGTTTTATTTGTGTATAATTGTATTTCTTAAACGAAACTTTCATTATAATAGCAATAAAAATAGGAACTAATTTCACATATATATATTTTTTTTGAAAAATATTGCCATGGGTACAAATAAAATTTATTAGTAATTATTGAAAAAAAAAATTTGATACGATCGTAGTGCAGCAGAAATGGAAGAAGAAAAGAGTAAGTAATTATTTTAAATTATAATTTATTACTTATTGTTATTAATAGATTTATATTTTCCTACGGCAGGTACAATGGAAGACATAAAAAGAGAAATTAAAGAAACTGAAAATTATATGAAAGAATTAAGGCGGCAGTTACAGACATTGGAAGGGAAGGAGGACGGGAAGGAGGACGGGAAGGAGGACGGGAAGGAGGACGCGAAGGAGGACGGGAAGGAGGACGGGAAGGAAAACGATGACAGGAAGAAAGAAGAAAGTATTCGCGGCAGAAGTCACGAAAGTTTCCGCGGCCGTGGAAGTTTTCGTGGCCGAGGAAATTTTCGAGGTAATGGTAATTACCGTGGCGGCCGAGGCCAGAGAAATTACCGTGGCTTTCGGAATCGTGGCCGTTCATATTGGGCCCACCACAATGCTACAGTAAGGAAGAAACATCAACATATTTATATATTTTTATAACTCATACAAATTTTTTTTATAGAATACTAAGAAGTGGTGGGCGGCGTACAAGTTAGTAAATAAGTTACTAAGTAAATAATTTTTTTTTTTTTTTAGTTAATAAAATTTGTTATTAAGTTATAAATTGTTCATTCTTCATTGTTTTCTTCTAATGCTGTGTTAGAGTGAATGTTTGCCCGAGCTGCTTCGTTCTGATTTTTTATTTGTCCCCTTGTTGTGGTAGTGACCTACGATTGACAGATCGAATTAGCGCACAGTGAACTTATAGAAGGAGCAAAAATGAATGTATTCAGAGTGTTTAGAATAGAGTCAGGAAAAGAAAATTATTTTTAGTAATTCTATTAAAGCACGTATGAGTCTCTAACTTTTCTTATTCCTCTTTTTATTTATATTATCAAAATTTTATAAATAAATTCCACCCAAGCTCCGTATACAAGACTTTATAAATTAATTGCTGTTAAAAGATTATTATGACATATGGACATGATAAAAAGAATTTTTATATACTCCCAGTGTATAATGAACAGATTAATATGTAATGTTTGTAATTAATAAAATCGTGTGTCAATCAAACCAAATTATATTCAAGAAAACAATGTAATTTATTAATTTTAACAATGATCGCATGCAAACTCAGTTAATGCTAACAACTATACAGTATTGTAAAAAAATATATAATATTTGATGTCATAGACCATATTTATTTGTAACATTTTAAGTAACCTGATATGTTAATTCTGTTTACTTAGTACGTTTGAAGTAACCTAGAACAGATCTCGAACTGATCAAACTTATCCAGCTATTTTGCTGGGATGATGAATTGAACATACATATTTTCTATCTTTGTTTAGACATTTCTTTCTCGTTCTATATCTGTCAGAACACCACTTAAAATTTTCACTTACTATGAAATTTGATTGTTTATTTGGTACCAATATGAATAAGTTTAAGTTTGCATTCACATTTTCCAAATAAATACAGCCTACTAAAATATTTTTAAAATTTGAGGTTATATTGAATTTTCAAATTTGACGTTTAAAGTAAATGTCATCTAGCAAACATTTACAGTTAAATATAACCAATTATAAATTATAATACATTATATTGAAGCTTTGTCCAGTTCTCTACTTACTTGTTTATTCCTAAGAACAAATATGAACATAATTTGTATAGAATGAAATTGCAAACGTCATTGATTTATCGGAATGTCGGTAACAAAGGTACCATAATTAATAAATGACAACTAATTTTATTCCATGTGTAGGGCACGAGAGCAGCACCGTCGACTTTGCCCAAGCCTCTCATCTCATTTCACAGAATTCCAGTGGCGGAAATTTAAATAAAAGTCAAAATATACTCTTCCATCGAAAACAAGTTGTATTTATATAGATTTAATGTTCACTGACATTGTTATACTATTTTACGTTTAATAAATCATTTAAAACTTACTAATAAAATTTGCTTTCAAATGTCGATCTTGTCCCTCTTATCTCACTTCAGACCATTCTATGATTGTTTCATTTCACGTCATTCCATGATTGCCTTATTTCATACCAATCCAGGCGGAAGAGAAAAAGTGGTGGCAGAAATTTAAATCGACGGCATTGGCGGGTTTTGTATTCATTCCATTTTGCGATTTCCATGTGTGGTTTATCAATTGCGCTCTTTTAAGTGTTTCTCGTGTTAGTTATTTGTTGTCGATTTTGTTATTATTGTTGAGTTTGTTATTGTTGTTGAGTTCGTTATTGTTATTTTTGTTCTTTATTGAGAATGAGAGGTGATATATGATTTGGCTAGTGTCTATTGCGTCCTGGAATACAAAAACAATAACAAACTCAACAACAATAACAAAATCAACAACAACTAATACTGACACAAGAAACACTAAAAGGTGCAATGGATAAACCACACAGAGATCGCAGAGGCAGAATGGAATGAATACAAAACCCGCCAATGCCGTCGATTTAAATTTCTGCCACTTCTTTTCCGCCTGAAATAAGTGCGAACTGAGAACATAGAATGGTGTGAATTGAGCTGAGGCTTGGGCACAGGTTGACGGTGCTCTCGTGCCCTATAATTAATGAAAATTGAAGGTGCATTCACATCAAACAAATTAGTGGCATAGGTAGAATTAGTGGTTTTGGTTGAGGTAACAAAATTAAAAAATTAAGGTCTAGCTTTCCAAATAAAGAAAATATAGAATTGGCTGATGTACCGCCATTATTCTTTGGCGGGAAAATTTGAATATGCATTACGGACCATATTTTTTACCAATATTTTATTTGAAAATTGTTAAATAGTTATTGTAACAAAAGCAAAAGACTTTTACAAACTGCAACTTTTTTTATCATTTTAATAGTATTATACAATGAAGTATTGAAATATTTCATTTAAAAAATGATATAATTTAAAACAGTTGTTTGATTTCTGCTGTCAACTAACTGTCAGCTGTGAAAAATATTTGATTTGATAAACGTCAAAATTTTCTTTTCGCATTTTAACTAATTTTGGAATTTAGTTTTCTAAAAATTGTTTGATTCTTGATTGCGAAATGCTTTTGCATTCTCGAGTGCAAAAGGGACATTTCACAATCAAGAATAAAAAATAACAACGTCTTAAACAAATGTTTAATTATAACTTAGATACACAAAATAGGAAAGTAATAAATTATTAAAACATTACAATATATAATAATGTCAATAAGTTATACAGCAAGAAGCTTCTGGACGGGACGAATCAGTCTCCAGGATTTCCTGTAAATGCTAACGGAAAACCGTCCAAAAAACGTTAGCAAAAGACGATCACTATACACAAAGAATAATTTGAAATAATGAGATATATCAGTAGTAAAAAAATGACTTACATTATTTAAATATATTGGAATTGTTTCATCTATAAAGGATGAGCGTTTTGTCGCAGACGGATTGGGCTAAGTATCTATAATCTATAACCAAATAAGATAAAATATATTATGGCCGCAAAGAACTTTAGTAAGAATTTGACTTACTTTATTTGAACACTGCAAACTTTTCATGTAGAATTTATAATGCAATATTTGAGAAATTGTTCTTTCAGCTAATGTAGTAACTTTATTGTATATTTTGTCTGAAAAAAATTTAATGAGTAAATATTAATAATTAGTTACAAATAAATATTACCTATGTTTAATAAATTATTTGATAATTCGAAGAAGTATTCTGCCAGTGATGAAAGCGTTGTGCATTCTGTTAAATAAAAAATAATAATTAATAAAGATGTTTTTTTTAATATAAATGTATTTACCATTCTTATTAAACTTTGTCTATAATATTGAAGTTTTTCCAATGGCAGGAAAATTGTCAGCGAATAGGTTTCAAAGTTCGGTTCCAAAATATTCAATATCGCTTCTCAGTCGAGATTATTGTTGACAAGTATTTCAAAAAGACATTCTGGTGAAACTCCTGTCCTCTACAAATAAAGACTAATATAATTGAGGAAGATTATTTTCTTTTAATTGTTACCTCCTTTTTACAGTGGATTCAGTGTCTGACATCAAAATATAAACTACTATATTTCATTTATCATTTGAATTAAAATATGCTATATGCTTCGATTAAAATTGAATTATTTTCTTGTGATTGAAATGAATGAAATATTTAACGAAGAAACATTCAACTTGTAGATTTTATCCCAGGGTATGATCGATCCAGTTTTCTGTTTTTAAAAAGGAACATTATTAATTTATATAAAATATGTAAACATTCAAACACTTTTTTTATAAAAAAAAATGTTCGCCCCAGTTGAAAAAACTTCGGTATTACGATTTCACATAAGTAATTGTCCAAATACTGGTATACTTGTATCCCATATTTATTATATTCGACATAGTTTACAGCCATAATGCAGTGTAGATTTCAGTTTTTATTATCTAAAAATATGAAATACAAAAATTTTATTTCCCAGAACTTGATAATAACATACCATATTATATCGATGTGAATCAAATGAAATTTTTTTGATATTTGTGTATCTTTATTATATACTATGAATTTAACTTTTAATTAGTTACAAAAGTTAAACAAATCATTCTACATTTTTTTTAAGAAATATATAATTTTGAAAAAGTTTTCTGACATTATATTTTAATTTTTATTAGAAATTATTTGAGTTGCCAGATAATTTTTAATACAAATAAATTAAATAATTTAAAAATACGAATGTATAATAATATTAATAAAAATTTCATTTACATTTTAGATAATTTATAGAAATATGTCACTCAACTCAACAAAATATTAAAAGAATACGATTTGTTTACTAACTGTAGTTATTATTGTTAAAATTGTATAATCTTTCATATAAAATAAAATACAAATTTTGATAACCTGGCAACTCGATTTCATACAAACATTTACACACTTTCATACTTTTGCGATTTATTACTCTCTTATTTTTCTTTTATTGGATCGCTTTGTGGTTTTTTATTATTATTATTATTATTATTTTATAATGTCTTGTGCTTCATTTGCTTCATTCCAGCCAGCCAATTTGTGACGATTAATTTTGATGAAGCTTATTTTTTCTTATTTATTTTTTAAATTTTTTTAACCACGGGCTATTATAATATTGAAGCAAAGTACAGCAAAAATCCCAAATACCACTGGTATAGGGTTTTAAAGTATTATGTAACAAGTCATTGTCTTGCCAAGTCTACCAAGGAATTATAGATAATATTGTACACATTATGTACATAAAAATGTAATTTAAAACAAAAAAAATATAAATTGAATGTACTCTTACCAAATAAATTGCAGTTAATATTTGTACTTTTGTAGTTTTTTTAAATGAAAATCTTGTTACTCAAAATCATACAACAGTGACAATGACTTAATTACATAACACTTCAAAACCCACCAGCAGTAGATGGAATTTTTACCATACTTTGCGGTTTTGTAGTAGTATGTAGTATATTGCCAAATAAATGTGGATTTATATTCTGTTGCATGAATTTTGAGGTACAATGGTAGACTGGCCCGCCCACATGTTGCGATTTATTATATACTTTTGTTTAACGTCACATTTCTAATACATATTATAGAGAGACGCAACATGTTTTAACTTAAGCCTGGTATTAGATAGTTTTCGTATAACGTCTTTCTTTTTGATGGTATTAATTAAAAATTATTGACAGAAGTATTGTTTAAGCTCTATTACATTAAAGAAAAATATTAATGCAAACTAATGACTGTTGTATTATAATAAAAGAATGTTTCTTTAACCAAATAGAGGGAAAATAAATGGAATAAAATATAATTTTATTATATTTGTCTTTTAATGTAAAAAACAATAAATATTTTTTATATAAACCTGCATATAAAATAAGTTTCCTTTTTACCATTAGATGTAGGGACCTTTTCATCAGAAAATAAAATTTGTAATGTACATATATTTTTTTAAAATATTAGTAACACATAGACTAAACCAGGATTTTAGACGTTATAGAAACTTTTTCTAATACTAAACCATTGCTTTATACTTTTTATTTTATTTATGATTTTCATTGTGAGTATTTTTTTATTATCTTTTATCATAATATTTCTTACATTTTCATTTTGTTTAGATTGTGATTGCTTTATATTTAATTTATTACATACTTATAATAATTAGTTTTATAAATAATTGCCTTTTACAATTATTCTTTTTATTATACCTTCATTTTGGCAAGGTCCGTAAAATATGTAAAAGGCGCAATGGTTTTATCAGACTCAAGTTCTTTTTGTTTTAACCTTTTACAATATTTTACGAACCACTTTTCATGTTGAAAAAATTTTTCATTTTTATATTAATTACATGCAGTGTATATAAAATATATTGTATATTATATTATATTTAACAAATCAAATATTGTCATCAGAATAACTTTTTTATTATAATACATGTTTTAATTTATTTATTTCATTCATATTATTTTGTATCAAATTTATCAATAATGTTTCAACATGTTTTTAATTTATAATTTAAATTGATCTTTATTGCTTTCTTATATAAGATTTTTATATTTTATTAATTTAATTTTTATAAACATGTACTTAATATTTTTTTTTTGTTGTATAATTGGTTCAATGAGTAGAATGTAATTGTACATTGTACTTTTCAACATGATTTTAATATATTATACTTTTAACATTAAATATTTCGCTAAATAGTTTTTAAATTATTTATAATACAATTTCATAATCATATTTAAAATTTATCAATTGTTTTCTAAGATTTCTACTTGTTTAATTTAATATTTTCAATTTATTCATTTTATTTCTTTATATATTATTACATATAGTCAAATCCACGTAAAAATCGCATTCCAATGTGATGACGTCACTTACTACGTTTATAAGAAATAGTAGTAAAAATTAAAATCTGTCATAATTTGATATTTTTAAATTAAATAAATGTAATAAATTTACTTTTACTAATCATATCATAGATAGTTCATCAAATTGCAGAATAAGTAAATTCATCAATTCCTGTAACTTGCTTTTTACGATTTCTTTTTTTTTGGCGATGATAAGGTTCTACATTTCATTTCATTCAGGATCTTTGATATTATGGATGTGACACACCGAAAGCAGCACAAACTCTCTAAGACAATAACCAACAATAACAATATCGAAAAATGTATAAATATAAAAAACATTTACTGTCATTAAACATATAACCTCAAAATATAATACTTACATCTTCTGAAGAAGAAAATGAAATTAGAGGACCAACTAAACGTTTTTCTTCATGAAAGAATGCAGATGCAATGTCTAGATAATTTTTTATCACTCATATTCAACTACAAAACGATGAAGTGCGGATATAAACATAGAAAATATTTATGCAGTTCAAGTACAGACGTACGTCAACACACGCTTTATGATATTAGCAACACTCCAAACAATCGCATAGCTACTAATGTATTTGCGTTACTTAATACATACACTCTAGTGACGTCATCACATTGGAATTTCAACAATGCAATTTTTACGTGGATTTGACTATACATATTTTTTAATTTACGTTTCAAATTTATTATGAATGTTTCTACATGCTTTTATTTAATACTTCAAATAGATCTTTCTTGCTTTTTTTCTCATATTTGATTTTTAATATATCATTTAATTTTTATAAACATATAAATAATATGACATTTTTTTATTATATAATTAGTTTACTGATTAAAATGTAATTGTTGAATTTTTAAACATGATTTTAATATCTTTTACTTTTAACATGAAATATTTTGCTCGGTAGTTTTTAAATTAATTTTAATACAATTTAGATATTATAAATATTTCTTTCTTTCATGTTCATTTTGACATTATTTTAATATCTTTTACATTTAAAATTGTATATTTAGCTTAATAGTTTTTAATTTAATTATAATACAATTTACATTTTATTGCTATTTCGTTCATAGTCAGTTAAAATTGTATTCATTGATTTCTACTTGTATAATTTAACATTTTAAATTTATATATTTAATTCATATTATTCCTTTTTATATTATTACATATTTTTAATTTGCGTTTCAAATTTATTATGAATATATCTACATACTTTTATTTTATACTTTAAATTGATCTTTATTGCTTTCTCATAATTGATTTTTAAAATATGATTTAATTTTTATAAACTTGTATAAGAAATTTTTGTTATATAATTATGTTACTGATTAAAATGTAATTGGACATATATTGTATTTTTTAACATGATTTTAATATCTTTTACTTTTAACATTAAATATTTTGCTCGGTAGTTTTTAAATTAATTTTAATACAATTTAAATATTTCTTTCATATTCATATTTCAAATTTGTCACTTGTTTTAAATGATTTAAACTTGTTTAATTTAAAATTTCTTTAAACACTACATTCGTTGTGAATGCTTCTTTTGAATTTTTAATAATATTTGAATCTGGCAATTTTATCTTTAAATTGTTTGAACTTCTTACTCTTGACATCGCAACATACAATTGGCCATGTGAAAAGACTGGATTTTCTAAATTTATTCCTACATAATTAAATGTTTGGCCTTGGGATTTATTTATTGTCATTGAGAAAGCTAATCTTATTGGGAATTGCCTTCGTTTCAAGGTGAATGGTAAATCTGTTTCGGTAATTAAATCAAAACGTGGTAAATAGAGCCGGCTACCTGCACTCTGTCCTGTTAGAACTTCTACATCTAAATAATTAGTTTTCATGTCTTTTATTATTAACCTTGTTCCATTACACAGACCACGCTTGGGATTCATATTTCTTAATAACATTACTATTGCTCCAATTTTTAGTGTTAATTTGTGAGGAGGCATTCCGGTTGGTGTTAGGCCATTCAATAATTCGGCGGGGTAATTAATTTTGTTTATCTCATCACATTCACAAGAATCAGCACTTAAATATACTCTAGATGACCCTACAACTTTATTTAATACGTGTTCATTAATTATCATTGTGTCATCATTTTTTGGTGCTAAAATGGCTCTATCTGTAAATTTATAAATATCATCAGGTTGTATGACATCTTCACCGAATATTTCATTTGCTAGACATGTTTCGGAAACGCAATGTGCAGGAATTTTGACAATTTCATTTTCACCGTTGCCTATTTTCAATAAATATTCTGAAAATTCTTTTTCGTCTTTATTTACGCGCATATTTTGTTTTAATGAAAATTTTGTAAATAGTGGCCATAAATGACTTTTTACAACACATGTTTCAATTATTACAGTTCGATGGTTTGTGTAATTGACTATTGGCAAGCACTGTCTGAAATCGCCACCTAAAACTATAATTTTTCCCCCAAATGGTATTTTATTATCCATCAAATCTTGTAATAATAAATTTATTGCATCGAGTGCGTGTTTTGGTATCATTGTTACCTCATCACAGATTATTACACTTGCCTCTTTTATTAATTTACCCGCTTTGCTATTTGATTTCACTCTACATACACATCCGTCATTTACAGGCACTGGTAACTTGAATACTGAGTGAACTGTTTGACCACCTTTTAACAGAGTAGCTGCTATTCCCGTCCAAGCTACAGCTATAACTTTTTGATTTTGGCCCCTTAAAATACTTATCAATGTGTTATACAGAAATGTTTTCCCTGTTCCCCCGGGACCGTCAACAAAGAAATATCTACTTGTGCAATTATTGTCATTTACGGCATTTAATATGTTATTTAAAATTTCTATTTGGTCTCTGTTAAATAAAGCTACATTTTGTTCTCCCTCTAATTTTTCGGCTGCTACATCAAAAGAATTAGTTTCATTTTCTAAATCATCAATATTTTCGGGTTGGGGCAAACCGAAATCACTTAAGGTGAATTTATGCATATCGAGTATTTCCTGTATTTTTAATAAACATTTACTTTGTGCAACTTTTTCAGAATTATGTAATAAATAGTCTTCCATTAAATAATGTTTAAATTTTTCCCATAAGCTTAAGGCATTGGTTGACGTATGGAAGCAAATTAAATAAGCAAATAATTCACGTAATTGTCTGGGAAATTTACTCAACACAGCCTCGTCTAAACAATTTTCGCACTCTTTATCATTAGCTAAAAGACCTAATGCACGGGCAGCTTCCTGATATGTATTATATAATTTTCCGTCGACGGTACGCAAGTCTTCGAAGCTTGTGACACCTTTTGCATGCACTAAAATTAATCTTAAATGAAATCTTTCAATATCTCTAGGGCTAACGGAAATCATTCGGCCGATAGGTGGCTTTGTCTCACGTTGTCTAGCTTTCCATGCATTATTAACAAATACATAATATTTAGGAATTTCCATGTAAACATATTGCCGGGCATTAACGTCTATTTCATTGAGTAGGAACCAAGCTGTTAATGTTGTATTTTTTTCGCTGCTCGTTCAACAGCTTTTTTTTCTTGACCGTTAGTGAAAAATACTGCCTGTTGATTTTTTAAATGTACTGCTAATTCCATTATTGTATGAGACTTGTCATGCAACGGATATTCTAAAAGCCTCCAACAACATTCTGGGGCAGATACATACCTAGCATCTAAATAACCGTTTATTTCATCCCACTGTACAACTTTATTTTTATCAAGCTGTCCTAATTTGACGCTCGCGCAATCATGCCCCTTGCACAAATAATCACAAATATATTTTATACTTTTTACTGATGCGCATATTTCAACATTTATGTGGGTTCTATATTTTTTTAACAAATACGGATTGTACGGAACTATCCACCTATTGTCTACCGTGTATTTAACTAAACCATTTTTCCAAAGAATGTACATTTTTGCATTATTATTTGACCGTTTATACAGGGGGTAACCGTTAATGTTTTCATGTGTTTCATTTCTAAAATCTTTAGGGAACATTTTTGAACATTTATTTTCGTTCATACACGGCGAATTTTTGTTTAGAATACCGCACGGACCGTGAATCATATGTGAACGAACTAATTGGTACAATTCCGGTTCTGCGTCCTCGTCGGGAATTTCTGCACTGACTATTTCGTCAATGTCATCTTTGTTACGGATTTTACTTGCACTATCTAAAGTTAATAATAAATGCATGTGAGGCAGACCTCTTTTTTGGAATTCAATTACATATATGAATGCCACAACTTTCCCAAAAATATTGTCATGTAAAAATTCATGCAACATACTTTTTATTTTTCCGTTAAAAACTCTGGCGGTTATGTCTGGGCGGTCTGCAGAGGTTTGACCCTCGCGCAACTGTTGTACAATTTCTGGCCATTTCGGGTTACATGTCACTGTTATAAATAGATCAGGGCGGCCAAATTCTCTAACAATAGACATGGCATTTTGGTACATTTTTAGCATGAATCGACTACCACCTTGAAATGTAGACGGTAGAATAATCATGGTGCCTGCTTTTCCGCCTTCATTCTCTGCCAAATTATTAATGTGGTCCATCAACCCACTATATAGCTCTACCCTGAGAGTAGGCTGATTTAGTCTAATGTACGTTAATCTTTCGGCTTCGACTTTAACATACGCATCTACAATGTATTGTTGAGTTAGTTTACCGGCTTCTAAACATGGGTTAAATGTGTTTCTAACCGCTAATCTGTTCATGTAAAACTGTAACATGCTTTGTTTTTTAATACCGTCAGCTTGTTTTGAATTCATGTTCCAGCCACATTCACCGCGAGGAAATAATAAAGGATAGGACATGGGGTCGCAGTTTTCACTAAACTGATTAATTCGAACTAAACCGCCAACTTTTGGGTGGACACAAATGTCCCTATCTATTGGTGGCTCACCGTCATTGGACGTAAAAACAACTGCCACCTCATTACATGTGGGGATATTGTACCTACGTTTATCTTTTTTTCTGTCATTTACAATCCACAAATTTATTTCTGGCACCGACTGATTTGTTTGGTTAGCTTTGGCTAATTCCCGCTGCTCTACTTCTTTCAACATCATATACGCCTGACAATACGGATTAACCTCCCTAAGTATTACATCTAATTGACCCATGATATTTGGCTTACAATTTTTATTATACTCTACGTTCATTCGTTTCTCTAACGCTTCATTTGAATTAATTATGTATAATTGGGCATATTTTTCTGTTTCATTTGGTTTAGGGTACATTGAGCTGGCAGAATCATGGTAAATTTGGCCGTGGATACGGAAACAGTAGGGCCCTTTGCCTGGAGGGGCGGAAATTTTTGCCCCAAACGATGCGAATGCTAAAGCACTATTGTATTGCCTAATATTTTCTCTAAAATTTCTGCTATCTGAATCTTTACCTAACATTAGATTTTTAATATATTCAGGGAACTCATTTAATTGATCTACGTTTAATTTTCCCTTTCGACAGCAATAAGTAAATTTGCCGTCCGAGGGCTTTTCGTATGAAAAATTTACAGATGAACAATATGAACATAAAACATTCATTGGTCCCAAGGAGTGGGGCTCAATTTGAACTCCTAATCCCTTTCTAGCTAACATATATTTATC
Source organism: Stenolophus ochropezus (assembly GCA_035578165.1). Classification (NCBI taxonomy): domain Eukaryota; kingdom Metazoa; phylum Arthropoda; class Insecta; order Coleoptera; family Carabidae; genus Stenolophus; species Stenolophus ochropezus. The sequence continues at coordinate 1,980,581 of JAQOWZ010000041.1, forward strand.
ATTTTGAACAATGATTTTACGTGCCTTATTTTTATTTTTATTAATTATGTTATTTTTCGTTAATCGTTTCTGTTTTTGTTCTACAGTTTCCGTTTTAACTAAATTATCAAAGTTGTCTCTATTTTTTTCTAAACGTGTTTGTTTTTGCTCGGGAGTTTCAATTTGTAAATAATTTTGTAAATTCACTTTAAGTCTTGCTAATCTATTCTCCTTTTGTTCTGCTGTTTCATTTTGCACGTAATTATTAAAATTTGATTGAAGTTTTTCCAATCTATTTGTTTTTTCTTGTGATGTTTCGCGAGCAATAGAATTAGAATTTAGTTCTTTTTGTTTCTCTATCCGCCTTATTTTATCATCAATTTTTTCATTAGCTATATATTTTAATTTATAGTTGTCATTCTCTCTTAGACGTTTAACGCGTTCTTCGTCTGTTTCGTTCGCCTTACGTTTTAAATAATTTTCTTTCAATTGCTGTTGACGAGTTACTGGAAATGCTGTAATATTACGTGTTCGAAACATTTGTAAAACGTGTGATCTAAGTCTGTTACTATCGTAAGTTTCATGCTCAGGATTCCGGTTAAGTATTAAACTTGTAAAGAAAGCTATTGCAAACAGCCCGCAATCATAGGTGTTAGTCTGTTGTTGAACTCGTACAAACCTAATTGAGGGACTATAGGGGAATAATCTTTCTAAATATAATTTAACACCAGCATTTAAATTCTGGGAATTCATGCTATCGTAAATTGTAATTTCTAATCCGTCATAATACGCTGTAATCCAATGACCAACGCTCCCAATATTTGCACCTGGCACGAATAAAATTTGTAGGTGTCTTGTTCCTTGCTCAATTTCAACTATTCGGTCTGGAGCATCTACATACACTGTTGGCTGAGGGTCGAACTCAGTTACAGAACGTACTAACGAAAAGAAAAAGTCTATATGAATGTCTTCTAAATATCCAGCAGGATTCATTAAAGTATTATAATCACGTTCTATTAGCTGTATTTGATTGCCAACTATTTCAATACCTGTATTTAAATTACCCGTTTGTATATTATATTCTACTTCACCATCTTTACTGTGTTCTAGTAATAATAATTTTCCCGCATTGCCTGACTTAACCTGACGATTTATATAAACATTTTCTACTACATTATCCGGATTACTACAGCAATTTTTGTTATCTATATTTTTCTCGTATCTTTGTTTACGCTTAAGGCGATTTTTTTCACTTTTAGTTGGCATTTTGTTACACTTGTGTTATTACAGAAATTAAAATAAACACTTACAGGTTTTGAGTGCGTTGTTATTTTCAGTGTTACCTTTACCAGCAATAAGTCAGGGTTCTGTGTTACTATTATCAGCAATACGTCAGGCTGCAGCTTCAAACAGGAATACTTTTTTTTCTATTTTGAATATATATGCTTGCACTCTTACTGCTTCGCAACTGCAGATTATTTTCACACCTACAGTAAAATAAAAATTAAAATACTTGTCCAACATTATCAATATACCTATGTATATAAAATTATGGTAATTCCGAAGGCAATTCATTTCATTTTATTAACAATTAGAAGAGAGAAAACAATAAATATTTAACGATGAAATTACCTATAGTTAAATAAAAGATATGAAAAATAAATTCTCACCTTAAATTCAAATTTGGCAGCACAACAAACGGGATTTTTAAAATATATTATTCTGCAGTAGAGAACAAATTATCAAAACTATCAGTTTGATTCGCAATTCGATTTATTGAAAACACAATAAATATAACTGCCTTACACAGAAGTGAAAGAACAATTAAGTAATTAAACAAATTTTGTTTTCCTAAGCATGCCTAATTATTAAAATAAAATTATAATTTAATAAAAGCCAATAAATAAACAACCTGTAATAACGACAGGACATTATGGTAAATACGGAATATAAGTTACCAACAGTTTAACACTAATTTTTTGATAATTCAATGATTGTATATTGCAAAATTTTAAAATTTGTAGGTGTATGCAAATAAAAATTTTATTTGAAATAATTATAAAAGCCTGATCAAAAGCAAGTGATAATCACGGGACCACCAATTTTCTTTAAAAGCTACTAAACTATATGTCTAGGAAGAAAATTTGAAATTTATGTTCATGGACGTGCGAATTTTTATTATACCGTATTTTTATTTTAGTAATTTGATTATATTCAAAACCATGCAGATAATGAAGAAGATAATAATAAATAATGAATGTAAGGTATATTTGAAGTATTGACATCAAATTGATTGTACAAAAAAATAATAACAATAAACGCCTGTGGAAGCAATTGTTAATATTTATTTCCAGGAAATAAAATTTAAGAACTACGCAGTTTTGCAATAATTAATCATACTGTTATGACTATTTTTAATAATATATGTAATGACGATGATGAAACTAATAAATTAAAATATGTACTCACATAAAATGAAACGTCTCCTATCTTGCATACATTGTATTCCGTAAACAAAAAGTTCTTCTGCTTTCTTTGTAGAATTATAAGAAATGCAGAACTTGTTTAGGCTTCAAATTTATTTGTCACACAAATTAAAAGCTGTAATTGATAATAAATATAAATAAATAGAAAAACATTGAAATAAACTCATACTTTGTTGCCCGCAGTAAATCCGCTTGTATATATTTCCGTTCTAAACTGCAAAAGTACATAATTTTACATTGATGCGAGTATTTTTTATTAGGCTGGATTCTAGAATGCCTACCATCCTTAAAGTTGCAATTTTTTTGTTGCAATGTCTTCCTTTAGGTAAACAATGACAAAAAAAACATAAAATTAGGGCACGGAAGCAAATATTTATATGATTTTGTACAAAAATAAAGTCAGATTTTATCTATTCTAAAAATTGATTTAACATGAAGTTCGCTCAGTTGATGTCGGTAAAACAATATAAACCAGTGATAGTAAAACAATGGTTTAGGGAATTAAAATATATTTTTGTGGTAAAAATTTTTGAATAATCTGGGTTGTATTTTAAAGAATATGTTATATTGTCACTTATTTTAACAATATTTGCCCAATGAATTGTTTTACTTTATTTAAAATTTCATCTCGGTATACCTGAGTACATGTGGGTTACGAGAACTAACTAAAAATGTATCAAATTTACTGTTAATATACAAATATTTATATTCTACATTAAAATACCTGTAAAATACATTATTTCAATAATATTTTATACGATATTTTACTATATATTGTAGTAAAAATGATATTTTCACGCTGCGAACTAGTTCGTGTCTCCAACTGAAGTGTCAAATGCGAAATTTTTGTAAAATTTTATCATATCATCCAATTTTCTGGTTTCTTTTTGAGGGATACGTTATATTTTCACTTATAATAATGATTTTTATCAAACTAATTGCTTCATTTTATTTATAATTACATCTCGATATGTCAAAGTTCATGTAGATTAGGAAAACTAACTAAAAATGAACAAAATTTACAATTAATATGCAAATATTTATATTATACCTTAACGTACATGTATTAATGATGATTTGCGATAATTTTCATACAATATCTCGCTGTAATTTTAGAAGAAATAATCACTTCCTGAAATAGTCTTTTTCACCGAGCTTATCTGTCACTTTATGAGTCCATCTGTCAAAAAATCCGGTCATGCATAACCGTATAATTGAAAGTGTTTTAATTGAAAAGAAAATAAATAGATAAATTAAGTTTTATAGTAATAGACATAATAATACAAACATTACCTTGTTATTCGCCTTATTTCTCAAGATTTATTGTTTTGAAATGTACCTGCAATGGTGGAAAGCAGTTCTCAAACAAAAGTGAAAACGGAATTAGTTTTTTTTATTTAAAATACGTTTTTATTGGAATGTATATGTACGAATCATTAAAATATACTGATTTATAACAAAATATATTATATTTACAATTTATAATAGCCTATTTATATTTTTGGTACCCTTACGTATAATAAACGTCAATGTCATAAAATTAAATATTTAAAACACACCACACTTAACATTCAGTGTATTTGTATATATTTCGCTCACTATTATAATGTGTAAAAACATAATTACCTTTACAATATCTCTTTTCATTTTCAAAATAAATCAATTAAAAGTTTCATATTGAATTGTCAAAAATGACGGATGGCACAGTAATTCTTTTTAAATTTAAACCTGGCATCTAGGATATTTTTTTCAGTTTTGTTCCAGTTTTCCTTTTTCGGTTAGTTTTCGATTTTTTACACAAAAACTATGCACGGTAAAAATATGAGACACCCAAAAGCGATTGGTCCTCAATAAACCACATCTAATAAAATAATATTAAAATTATTCCACCTGTACCCGTGAGCAAAATTTTTGCGATGCTCGAGATGAATCCAAATATAGATAGATAGATATATAGATAGTGAATCTATCAAAATAGTATATGACTAGCGAATTCTCGGCTACGCCGAGCATTCCCTAGAGCTCCGCTGTCAGTACAAAAAACAAATGCCAATCGACATGAAACAATTTTTTCATTTTTTCTCGTTAGCCCTTACTGAGACCTTTCATTAGATTCCAAACACGATATGTTTCCAATAACTTTTTGCAAAAAACAAATGCCGGTCGACATGAAAAATTTTTGTCATTTATGCACACCAGCCTTAACCGAGACCTTTCATTTGATACCAAACACGACATACTTCTGACAACTTTTTGCATAAAACAAAAGTCGATCGACATGGATCATTTTTGTCATTTCTGCACGCTAGCGCACAACGAGACGTTTCATTTGATACCAAACATGACATATTTCTAACAATTTTTTGAAAAAAACAAAAGCCGGCCGACGTAAAATATATTTGTCATTTATGCAAGCCAGAAAACATTTACATAGAAAACATCCATTTTTAAAATAATTTTAGACTTTAACAAAAATTAATAATTAATATTAATTATAACATTTACTAGAATGATATAATAACAATAATAAACTCTCAGATAAATATTTTTTTTATTTCCGTAACTGTCTGATTTTTAGCGAAAGAGTTACATTTTATATTTAATATATTTCAGACGTGCAGTACAATCGGTTATGATTTTATCTGATGTAGAATTGAAATTTAAACAACTTTGTACTTTTGTAGTTTTGCTCTAAATATATCAGGAGAGAGAGTTTTCAAAATTTTTTGAAATCCCATTTTATCCTATGTTTCTTGTTTTATTGCGTGTAGATGTGTAGATTTCAATGTTATTTTTTTCATACTTCTTTATCTCTTTACCTATTCATTTTAGCGCTAATAAGGAACAGAAATAATTTGTTCAAAAATTAAGTAGGCATCCTATAAATTCAACTTTCATAATTAATCATATTTAATGATATATTAATTAAATAAAATTTAAGGTGTTTTAGAAAATGAATTAAGATTGCCTTGATAGATGAAAAAAATTTTTGAATAAATTATCTATTAACACTTTCCGCTCATCGATAATTTATTATTTTATTTTAAATTATTGTATTCTTGTATTAAAAATAACTATAACTTTGTTTATAAATTTAATTACTATACAATAATATTTTTGAATTAATAAATCTATATTTTTAAATAATATATACACATAATTTTTATAGGTTTAACAATACCGTTTAAACCAGTCTTTGTAAAATTTGTTTCTGTGTACATCAGAAAAAATCAATATTTTAATAGTTAAAAAAAATCACATAGATGGTACTAATTATGAATTTCATTGCATCTGCTAAGGAAGGAATCGATATAATTATTCAACAATTAAATATTTTTATATTTAATTTTATATGTATATGAATAAAAATATTATTTTTAGGTATAAATGAAATTTATAATTCTAAGCAAAAACAAGAACATAATAATATTTTGAATACTTTGTGACATATCAAACTAACTGGTGGCGCTAGTGTTGTTTTACTTATTTCCAAATCACCAGTGTGATGTGAAAAGAAAAAAATCATTTACAGCTGACTTCTTATTTTGTAAATCTAGAATGAATTTGTTTTGACAGGAATAAGGACATTTTATTTCCAAAAGTTCAAATCCGTTTTCTGTTTTCATAAAACCATCATCACTACATGCTAAGTATGGTTGGTTTGATAATATTAAGCTTGAAATACTGATCTCGCTTCACTTTCGATTTTCAAGCCATAACGCCATAGCTTGATTACAATAAAAATTATAGCCATTGATTCTTATCAACAACATTTTCATTATAATAATCATTGTCATATTTTCTCTGTACCAATCTAATTCTTTTGGTACATATGTACATCTACAATGAAAGAGTTCATGTAGAATATGTAGTATTATTGCGATATGTCTATCGTCTGAAATTTTTATTACAGTTTTTATTTCTTGGCTTCTACTTTCTACTCATTCTTTCTTTACACTTTCAGCCCTATTTAAAGTGCTTTCAATTTCGCTATAAGTATAATACTTTATGCACTCGTTTCAGGCAAAATTTCTTTGCTTACGTTATGAAAATGCAAAAAGAGTACCAGGACAATTTCCAGAAGTGTTTATGTAGAATGGTTTTATTGAATCTTTGTGTTATTTTTCAAACTGCGCTTGTGAAGGCTTGTTCCAAATGATAGACTGATCAGTTTTGGACTATATTTTAGAATTCTTATTTAAATGTTTCTTCACGACACAGTTATAATTAAAGGTAAAATTATAGAATTAACACATATGCAAACAAATACTTTGTTTCTTGGAGTAGTTTCATTTGTACAAGTTGTGATACACAATAAATTGCTAACTCCTTTACATTTCTTAATAAAATGAAGTCTCTTTATGACAATACAGCAAAAAGAATATCTAGTCCAGGGGGCTGAAACAGTATTGCGATGCGTGAAACAAAGTTTCAATCTAGATCTCTTTGAAAATCTTTTCCGAAGCCGATCAGAGATGTCACTACTAGTTCCAAATTTTAGTATTTTTTTTAGTAATATTATATTATTAAGTTCTTTGGTGACATTTATTTAGAAATGAATGTTTTCTCATCAAGTATCACATGCAATTCTTTTATTGTCTATTTTCTTTGACATTTTACAAATATTTTGATTTGAATTAATGTAAAATATTTGATTATCATTGGTAAGAACAGTATTATTTTTTGTAGGAATTTTATAGGTATTTTGTTATAGTACCGTTGATTGAAAAATTAATTGATTCCTCTATCAACGGTAATACTAAAATATACAAAGTAAAATTTTTTTTCTACAAATTTTGAATATTTAGTAAATATTAACTCAAATATTTAAATCTGATTTGTAACTTGTTTTTAGTTTAAATTATAAATATACCAGAAAATAAGAAAAAAAGTATATAATTACTAAATATCTCACAATAACACATATTTTAAAAGAAAGTTTTAAAATATTATTTATTATGGTCATAAAAATAAATATTTTACAATATAGTTAATCCTTAATATTGACATTACTAGAAATATCTCTTCATGATAAATATTGTATGAAATACAATATGAAGAAATAAATATCAAACAGAAAACAAAATAATTTGAATTATGGGGTTTGACATTACCGACCGTTAACGCACATGTCAAATTTAGTTCCCGAAACCGACCCTAAGGGGCGCTAAAATTTGTTTTCACAGATGATAAGGTAGATATCCAATCTTCTACTAATATATTTCCTTAATCTATGATCTAGTCTTATTGAATTTAAATGCATAATAAAGTCTAATACTTATATTTTCACCATTGTCAAAATGACAAGATAATTTGACAACTTTGTTTTGGATGCATTCAAACATGTGTTATACATTCGGATTACTGAATGTGACCATTAAATGTAAATTTTAAAATTCAAAGAATCTTGTTAATAAATTTAATTAGAACACAATATTTTCTTTAATAAAATAACACAGCAAAATGAATATCTAATCTTATTGATTTTAAATCCATTATATAGTCCAATACTTATATTTTCAGCAATGTCAAAATGACAAAATAATTTGACAACTTTATTTTGGATGCGTTCAAACTTGTGTTAAGTGTAAATTTTAAAATTCAATGACACTTGTTAATAAATTTAATTAGATCACAATATTTTTTTAATAAAAATATTATAAATATAACTTAACAATTACCAATGGGCCTTTAGGTCCCGAAAATTTACATAAAGGGCAGCCAACAATCAAAGCCGGCCATTTTCTTTTAAATTTTCGAGAATCTAAAGGCTCATTTTTAAATGTTAAATATTTTTAGTTTGTAAATAAATCACTTTAGAATATATCTTATCATTGTAATAGGTACACTTCGTTTATGAAAAAGAATTTGATAAAAGAGATAAAAATTAAAAATGTACTTAAAAATATTAATATCATACCTTAAACTAATATACAATAATTTTCAAATATACTTTTGCATTAATTCGTAGTAAAAATATGATTTTTCATGCAATCCATACACCTGAGAGCATATGTCAACAAACGCATTTTTTGATTAATATTTGGTTTCAGAAAGTGTTTATTGTTTGAAATATCAATGATAATTAAATAATTGGATAGATACTTTGTAATTGTAAACGTTTTTATTTAAAAAATCATCTCATTCTCTAACAAAATACAATAGAATTTTTAAAAATCTAATCGTTGTAGTAATCAACTACTTTTATCTGAAATTTGATGAAAGAATACATAACGAATGTATAAAATGCAGTTACTTACAGTTTAATATAATCCAGATACATAATTCAAAATAATTATTGTTTAATAAATTGTTAAACATTTCTTCCAAGAGGTTATGAAGGGAAGATTTGTCAGTATTTTTAAATAAATGTGTTTATGACTGAATACGACGCGCCTTGTTTGATTTCCATAATTAAATTTTTGTAAATAGTGTTATTATCCGTATTTTTATGTTATTTCTTTTCTGTAAATTAAACCAATTAAAAACTTTAACTAAAATGAAAATACATATCTAAATACAGCAAAGAAAATATAAAATTACATACTTACATTACAAAATGTAGTGTAATTTTACTTTTAAACTAATTTTACTATATATTTGTCCAGGAAAATACAAGACTTGCATGATCAGTGTTTGATTAGAGCTGACGTTTTGACAAACGTCATATGACATGAATATTTAAATAATGTGTACAATGCACTTTTATGATAATCAGTTACACTTCAGTAGTGCTATTATCAGTAATTTTATGTTATTTCTCTTCTATAAATGTACTCTTGTTTGGGTAACCAATTAAAAATTATAACTGAAATAAAAATACATATTTAAAAACAGCAAAATAAATTTAAAATGATATACTTACATCAAAAAGTGTATTGTACATATTCTTTTAAATATAGTTTACTTTATATTTCTGTATATTTCTTTTTAAAAATATAAAACTTGTGCCACGAATTTTTTGATTGACTGACCAAACGTCAAATGTCATAAAATTAATTATTATAAATACACCACACTTAACATTCAGTGTATTTGTATATATTTCGCTCACTATTATAATGTGTAAAAATATAATTACCTTTACAATATCTCTTTTCATTTTCAAAATAAATCAATTAAAAGTTTCATATTGAATTGTCAAAAATGATGGATGGCACAGTAATTCTTTTTAAATTTAAACCTGGCATCTAGGATATTTTTTTCAGTTTTGTTCCAGTTTTCCTTTTTCGCTTAGTTTTTGATTTTTTACACGAAAACCACTCACAGTAAAAATATGAGACCCCAAAAAGGCCCTATTCCACTTTAAACCACATCTAATAAAATAATATTAAAATTATTCCATGAATGGTTTGACCTGTACCCGTGAGCAAAATTTTTGCGATGCTCGAGATGAATCCAAATATAGATAGATAGATATATAGATAGTGAATCTATCAAAATAGTATATGACTAGCGAATTCTCGGCTACGCCGAGCATTCCCTAGAGCTCCGCTGTCAGTACAAAAAACAAATGCCAATCGACATGAAACAATTTTTTCATTTTTTCTCGTTAGCCCTTACTGAGACCTTTCATTAGATTCCAAACACGATATGTTTCCAATAACTTTTTGCAAAAAACAAATGCCGGTCGACATGAAAAATTTTTGTCATTTATGCACACCAGCCTTAACCGAGACCTTTCATTTGATACCAAACACGACATACTTCTGACAACTTTTTGCATAAAACAAAAGTCGATCGACATGGATCATTTTTGTCATTTCTGCACGCTAGCGCACAACGAGACGTTTCATTTGATACCAAACATGACATATTTCTAACAATTTTTTGAAAAAAACAAAAGCCGGCCGACGTAAAATATATTTGTCATTTATGCAAGCCAGAAAACATTTACATAGAAAACATCCATTTTTAAAATAATTTTAGACTTTAACAAAAATTAATAATTAATATTAATTATAACATTTACTAGAATGATATAATAACAATAATAAACTCTCAGATAAATATTTTTTTTATTTCCGTAACTGTCTGATTTTTAGCGAAAGAGTTACATTTTATATTTAATATATTTCAGACGTGCAGTACAATCGGTTATGATTTTATCTGATGTAGAATTGAAATTTAAACAACTTTGTACTTTTGTAGTTTTGCTCTAAATATATCAGGAGAGAGAGTTTTCAAAATTTTTTGAAATCCCATTTTATCCTATGTTTCTTGTTTTATTGCGTGTAGATGTGTAGATTTCAATGTTATTTTTTTCATACTTCTTTATCTCTTTACCTATTCATTTTAGCGCTAATAAGGAACAGAAATAATTTGTTCAAAAATTAAGTAGGCATCCTATAAATTCAACTTTCATAATTAATCATATTTAATGATATATTAATTAAATAAAATTTAAGGTGTTTTAGAAAATGAATTAAGATTGCCTTGATAGATGAAAAAAATTTTTGAATAAATTATCTATTAACACTTTCCGCTCATCGATAATTTATTATTTTATTTTAAATTATTGTATTCTTGTATTAAAAATAACTATAACTTTGTTTATAAATTTAATTACTATACAATAATATTTTTGAATTAATAAATCTATATTTTTAAATAATATATACACATAATTTTTATAGGTTTAACAATACCGTTTAAACCAGTCTTTGTAAAATTTGTTTCTGTGTACATCAGAAAAAATCAATATTTTAATAGTTAAAAAAAATCACATAGATGGTACTAATTATGAATTTCATTGCATCTGCTAAGGAAGGAATCGATATAATTATTCAACAATTAAATATTTTTATATTTAATTTTATATGTATATGAATAAAAATATTATTTTTAGGTATAAATGAAATTTATAATTCTAAGCAAAAACAAGAACATAATAATATTTTGAATACTTTGTGACATATCAAACTAACTGGTGGCGCTAGTGTTGTTTTACTTATTTCCAAATCACCAGTGTGATGTGAAAAGAAAAAAATCATTTACAGCTGACTTCTTATTTTGTAAATCTAGAATGAATTTGTTTTGACAGGAATAAGGACATTTTATTTCCAAAAGTTCAAATCCGTTTTCTGTTTTCATAAAACCATCATCACTACATGCTAAGTATGGTTGGTTTGATAATATTAAGCTTGAAATACTGATCTCGCTTCACTTTCGATTTTCAAGCCATAACGCCATAGCTTGATTACAATAAAAATTATAGCCATTGATTCTTATCAACAACATTTTCATTATAATAATCATTGTCATATTTTCTCTGTACCAATCTAATTCTTTTGGTACATATGTACATCTACAATGAAAGAGTTCATGTAGAATATGTAGTATTATTGCGATATGTCTATCGTCTGAAATTTTTATTACAGTTTTTATTTCTTGGCTTCTACTTTCTACTCATTCTTTCTTTACACTTTCAGCCCTATTTAAAGTGCTTTCAATTTCGCTATAAGTATAATACTTTATGCACTCGTTTCAGGCAAAATTTCTTTGCTTACGTTATGAAAATGCAAAAAGAGTACCAGGACAATTTCCAGAAGTGTTTATGTAGAATGGTTTTATTGAATCTTTGTGTTATTTTTCAAACTGCGCTTGTGAAGGCTTGTTCCAAATGATAGACTGATCAGTTTTGGACTATATTTTAGAATTCTTATTTAAATGTTTCTTCACGACACAGTTATAATTAAAGGTAAAATTATAGAATTAACACATATGCAAACAAATACTTTGTTTCTTGGAGTAGTTTCATTTGTACAAGTTGTGATACACAATAAATTGCTAACTCCTTTACATTTCTTAATAAAATGAAGTCTCTTTATGACAATACAGCAAAAAGAATATCTAGTCCAGGGGGCTGAAACAGTATTGCGATGCGTGAAACAAAGTTTCAATCTAGATCTCTTTGAAAATCTTTTCCGAAGCCGATCAGAGATGTCACTACTAGTTCCAAATTTTAGTATTTTTTTTAGTAATATTATATTATTAAGTTCTTTGGTGACATTTATTTAGAAATGAATGTTTTCTCATCAAGTATCACATGCAATTCTTTTATTGTCTATTTTCTTTGACATTTTACAAATATTTTGATTTGAATTAATGTAAAATATTTGATTATCATTGGTAAGAACAGTATTATTTTTTGTAGGAATTTTATAGGTATTTTGTTATAGTACCGTTGATTGAAAAATTAATTGATTCCTCTATCAACGGTAATACTAAAATATACAAAGTAAAATTTTTTTTCTACAAATTTTGAATATTTAGTAAATATTAACTCAAATATTTAAATCTGATTTGTAACTTGTTTTTAGTTTAAATTATAAATATACCAGAAAATAAGAAAAAAAGTATATAATTACTAAATATCTCACAATAACACATATTTTAAAAGAAAGTTTTAAAATATTATTTATTATGGTCATAAAAATAAATATTTTACAATATAGTTAATCCTTAATATTGACATTACTAGAAATATCTCTTCATGATAAATATTGTATGAAATACAATATGAAGAAATAAATATCAAACAGAAAACAAAATAATTTGAATTATGGGGTTTGACATTACCGACCGTTAACGCACATGTCAAATTTAGTTCCCGAAACCGACCCTAAGGGGCGCTAAAATTTGTTTTCACAGATGATAAGGTAGATATCCAATCTTCTACTAATATATTTCCTTAATCTATGATCTAGTCTTATTGAATTTAAATGCATAATAAAGTCTAATACTTATATTTTCACCATTGTCAAAATGACAAGATAATTTGACAACTTTGTTTTGGATGCATTCAAACATGTGTTATACATTCGGATTACTGAATGTGACCATTAAATGTAAATTTTAAAATTCAAAGAATCTTGTTAATAAATTTAATTAGAACACAATATTTTCTTTAATAAAATAACACAGCAAAATGAATATCTAATCTTATTGATTTTAAATCCATTATATAGTCCAATACTTATATTTTCAGCAATGTCAAAATGACAAAATAATTTGACAACTTTATTTTGGATGCGTTCAAACTTGTGTTAAGTGTAAATTTTAAAATTCAATGACACTTGTTAATAAATTTAATTAGATCACAATATTTTTTTAATAAAAATATTATAAATATAACTTAACAATTACCAATGGGCCTTTAGGTCCCGAAAATTTACATAAAGGGCAGCCAACAATCAAAGCCGGCCATTTTCTTTTAAATTTTCGAGAATCTAAAGGCTCATTTTTAAATGTTAAATATTTTTAGTTTGTAAATAAATCACTTTAGAATATATCTTATCATTGTAATAGGTACACTTCGTTTATGAAAAAGAATTTGATAAAAGAGATAAAAATTAAAAATGTACTTAAAAATATTAATATCATACCTTAAACTAATATACAATAATTTTCAAATATACTTTTGCATTAATTCGTAGTAAAAATATGATTTTTCATGCAATCCATACACCTGAGAGCATATGTCAACAAACGCATTTTTTGATTAATATTTGGTTTCAGAAAGTGTTTATTGTTTGAAATATCAATGATAATTAAATAATTGGATAGATACTTTGTAATTGTAAACGTTTTTATTTAAAAAATCATCTCATTCTCTAACAAAATACAATAGAATTTTTAAAAATCTAATCGTTGTAGTAATCAACTACTTTTATCTGAAATTTGATGAAAGAATACATAACGAATGTATAAAATGCAGTTACTTACAGTTTAATATAATCCAGATACATAATTCAAAATAATTATTGTTTAATAAATTGTTAAACATTTCTTCCAAGAGGTTATGAAGGGAAGATTTGTCAGTATTTTTAAATAAATGTGTTTATGACTGAATACGACGCGCCTTGTTTGATTTCCATAATTAAATTTTTGTAAATAGTGTTATTATCCGTATTTTTATGTTATTTCTTTTCTGTAAATTAAACCAATTAAAAACTTTAACTAAAATGAAAATACATATCTAAATACAGCAAAGAAAATATAAAATTACATACTTACATTACAAAATGTAGTGTAATTTTACTTTTAAACTAATTTTACTATATATTTGTCCAGGAAAATACAAGACTTGCATGATCAGTGTTTGATTAGAGCTGACGTTTTGACAAACGTCATATGACATGAATATTTAAATAATGTGTACAATGCACTTTTATGATAATCAGTTACACTTCAGTAGTGCTATTATCAGTAATTTTATGTTATTTCTCTTCTATAAATGTACTCTTGTTTGGGTAACCAATTAAAAATTATAACTGAAATAAAAATACATATTTAAAAACAGCAAAATAAATTTAAAATGATATACTTACATCAAAAAGTGTATTGTACATATTCTTTTAAATATAGTTTACTTTATATTTCTGTATATTTCTTTTTAAAAATATAAAACTTGTGCCACGAATTTTTTGATTGACTGACCAAACGTCAAATGTCATAAAATTAATTATTATAAATACACCACACTTAACATTCAGTGTATTTGTATATATTTCGCTCACTATTATAATGTGTAAAAATATAATTACCTTTACAATATCTCTTTTCATTTTCAAAATAAATCAATTAAAAGTTTCATATTGAATTGTCAAAAATGATGGATGGCACAGTAATTCTTTTTAAATTTAAACCTGGCATCTAGGATATTTTTTTCAGTTTTGTTCCAGTTTTCCTTTTTCGCTTAGTTTTTGATTTTTTACACGAAAACCACTCACAGTAAAAATATGAGACCCCAAAAAGGCCCTATTCCACTTTAAACCACATCTAATAAAATAATATTAAAATTATTCCATGAATGGTTTGACCTGTACCCGTGAGCAAAATTTTTGCGATGCTCGAGATGAATCCAAATATAGATAGATAGATATATAGATAGTGAATCTATCAAAATAGTATATGACTAGCGAATTCTCGGCTACGCCGAGCATTCCCTAGAGCTCCGCTGTCAGTACAAAAAACAAATGCCAATCGACATGAAACAATTTTTTCATTTTTTCTCGTTAGCCCTTACTGAGACCTTTCATTAGATTCCAAACACGATATGTTTCCAATAACTTTTTGCAAAAAACAAATGCCGGTCGACATGAAAAATTTTTGTCATTTATGCACACCAGCCTTAACCGAGACCTTTCATTTGATACCAAACACGACATACTTCTGACAACTTTTTGCATAAAACAAAAGTCGATCGACATGGATCATTTTTGTCATTTCTGCACGCTAGCGCACAACGAGACGTTTCATTTGATACCAAACATGACATATTTCTAACAATTTTTTGAAAAAAACAAAAGCCGGCCGACGTAAAATATATTTGTCATTTATGCAAGCCAGAAAACATTTACATAGAAAACATCCATTTTTAAAATAATTTTAGACTTTAACAAAAATTAATAATTAATATTAATTATAACATTTACTAGAATGATATAATAACAATAATAAACTCTCAGATAAATATTTTTTTTATTTCCGTAACTGTCTGATTTTTAGCGAAAGAGTTACATTTTATATTTAATATATTTCAGACGTGCAGTACAATCGGTTATGATTTTATCTGATGTAGAATTGAAATTTAAACAACTTTGTACTTTTGTAGTTTTGCTCTAAATATATCAGGAGAGAGAGTTTTCAAAATTTTTTGAAATCCCATTTTATCCTATGTTTCTTGTTTTATTGCGTGTAGATGTGTAGATTTCAATGTTATTTTTTTCATACTTCTTTATCTCTTTACCTATTCATTTTAGCGCTAATAAGGAACAGAAATAATTTGTTCAAAAATTAAGTAGGCATCCTATAAATTCAACTTTCATAATTAATCATATTTAATGATATATTAATTAAATAAAATTTAAGGTGTTTTAGAAAATGAATTAAGATTGCCTTGATAGATGAAAAAAATTTTTGAATAAATTATCTATTAACACTTTCCGCTCATCGATAATTTATTATTTTATTTTAAATTATTGTATTCTTGTATTAAAAATAACTATAACTTTGTTTATAAATTTAATTACTATACAATAATATTTTTGAATTAATAAATCTATATTTTTAAATAATATATACACATAATTTTTATAGGTTTAACAATACCGTTTAAACCAGTCTTTGTAAAATTTGTTTCTGTGTACATCAGAAAAAATCAATATTTTAATAGTTAAAAAAAATCACATAGATGGTACTAATTATGAATTTCATTGCATCTGCTAAGGAAGGAATCGATATAATTATTCAACAATTAAATATTTTTATATTTAATTTTATATGTATATGAATAAAAATATTATTTTTAGGTATAAATGAAATTTATAATTCTAAGCAAAAACAAGAACATAATAATATTTTGAATACTTTGTGACATATCAAACTAACTGGTGGCGCTAGTGTTGTTTTACTTATTTCCAAATCACCAGTGTGATGTGAAAAGAAAAAAATCATTTACAGCTGACTTCTTATTTTGTAAATCTAGAATGAATTTGTTTTGACAGGAATAAGGACATTTTATTTCCAAAAGTTCAAATCCGTTTTCTGTTTTCATAAAACCATCATCACTACATGCTAAGTATGGTTGGTTTGATAATATTAAGCTTGAAATACTGATCTCGCTTCACTTTCGATTTTCAAGCCATAACGCCATAGCTTGATTACAATAAAAATTATAGCCATTGATTCTTATCAACAACATTTTCATTATAATAATCATTGTCATATTTTCTCTGTACCAATCTAATTCTTTTGGTACATATGTACATCTACAATGAAAGAGTTCATGTAGAATATGTAGTATTATTGCGATATGTCTATCGTCTGAAATTTTTATTACAGTTTTTATTTCTTGGCTTCTACTTTCTACTCATTCTTTCTTTACACTTTCAGCCCTATTTAAAGTGCTTTCAATTTCGCTATAAGTATAATACTTTATGCACTCGTTTCAGGCAAAATTTCTTTGCTTACGTTATGAAAATGCAAAAAGAGTACCAGGACAATTTCCAGAAGTGTTTATGTAGAATGGTTTTATTGAATCTTTGTGTTATTTTTCAAACTGCGCTTGTGAAGGCTTGTTCCAAATGATAGACTGATCAGTTTTGGACTATATTTTAGAATTCTTATTTAAATGTTTCTTCACGACACAGTTATAATTAAAGGTAAAATTATAGAATTAACACATATGCAAACAAATACTTTGTTTCTTGGAGTAGTTTCATTTGTACAAGTTGTGATACACAATAAATTGCTAACTCCTTTACATTTCTTAATAAAATGAAGTCTCTTTATGACAATACAGCAAAAAGAATATCTAGTCCAGGGGGCTGAAACAGTATTGCGATGCGTGAAACAAAGTTTCAATCTAGATCTCTTTGAAAATCTTTTCCGAAGCCGATCAGAGATGTCACTACTAGTTCCAAATTTTAGTATTTTTTTTAGTAATATTATATTATTAAGTTCTTTGGTGACATTTATTTAGAAATGAATGTTTTCTCATCAAGTATCACATGCAATTCTTTTATTGTCTATTTTCTTTGACATTTTACAAATATTTTGATTTGAATTAATGTAAAATATTTGATTATCATTGGTAAGAACAGTATTATTTTTTGTAGGAATTTTATAGGTATTTTGTTATAGTACCGTTGATTGAAAAATTAATTGATTCCTCTATCAACGGTAATACTAAAATATACAAAGTAAAATTTTTTTTCTACAAATTTTGAATATTTAGTAAATATTAACTCAAATATTTAAATCTGATTTGTAACTTGTTTTTAGTTTAAATTATAAATATACCAGAAAATAAGAAAAAAAGTATATAATTACTAAATATCTCACAATAACACATATTTTAAAAGAAAGTTTTAAAATATTATTTATTATGGTCATAAAAATAAATATTTTACAATATAGTTAATCCTTAATATTGACATTACTAGAAATATCTCTTCATGATAAATATTGTATGAAATACAATATGAAGAAATAAATATCAAACAGAAAACAAAATAATTTGAATTATGGGGTTTGACATTACCGACCGTTAACGCACATGTCAAATTTAGTTCCCGAAACCGACCCTAAGGGGCGCTAAAATTTGTTTTCACAGATGATAAGGTAGATATCCAATCTTCTACTAATATATTTCCTTAATCTATGATCTAGTCTTATTGAATTTAAATGCATAATAAAGTCTAATACTTATATTTTCACCATTGTCAAAATGACAAGATAATTTGACAACTTTGTTTTGGATGCATTCAAACATGTGTTATACATTCGGATTACTGAATGTGACCATTAAATGTAAATTTTAAAATTCAAAGAATCTTGTTAATAAATTTAATTAGAACACAATATTTTCTTTAATAAAATAACACAGCAAAATGAATATCTAATCTTATTGATTTTAAATCCATTATATAGTCCAATACTTATATTTTCAGCAATGTCAAAATGACAAAATAATTTGACAACTTTATTTTGGATGCGTTCAAACTTGTGTTAAGTGTAAATTTTAAAATTCAATGACACTTGTTAATAAATTTAATTAGATCACAATATTTTTTTAATAAAAATATTATAAATATAACTTAACAATTACCAATGGGCCTTTAGGTCCCGAAAATTTACATAAAGGGCAGCCAACAATCAAAGCCGGCCATTTTCTTTTAAATTTTCGAGAATCTAAAGGCTCATTTTTAAATGTTAAATATTTTTAGTTTGTAAATAAATCACTTTAGAATATATCTTATCATTGTAATAGGTACACTTCGTTTATGAAAAAGAATTTGATAAAAGAGATAAAAATTAAAAATGTACTTAAAAATATTAATATCATACCTTAAACTAATATACAATAATTTTCAAATATACTTTTGCATTAATTCGTAGTAAAAATATGATTTTTCATGCAATCCATACACCTGAGAGCATATGTCAACAAACGCATTTTTTGATTAATATTTGGTTTCAGAAAGTGTTTATTGTTTGAAATATCAATGATAATTAAATAATTGGATAGATACTTTGTAATTGTAAACGTTTTTATTTAAAAAATCATCTCATTCTCTAACAAAATACAATAGAATTTTTAAAAATCTAATCGTTGTAGTAATCAACTACTTTTATCTGAAATTTGATGAAAGAATACATAACGAATGTATAAAATGCAGTTACTTACAGTTTAATATAATCCAGATACATAATTCAAAATAATTATTGTTTAATAAATTGTTAAACATTTCTTCCAAGAGGTTATGAAGGGAAGATTTGTCAGTATTTTTAAATAAATGTGTTTATGACTGAATACGACGCGCCTTGTTTGATTTCCATAATTAAATTTTTGTAAATAGTGTTATTATCCGTATTTTTATGTTATTTCTTTTCTGTAAATTAAACCAATTAAAAACTTTAACTAAAATGAAAATACATATCTAAATACAGCAAAGAAAATATAAAATTACATACTTACATTACAAAATGTAGTGTAATTTTACTTTTAAACTAATTTTACTATATATTTGTCCAGGAAAATACAAGACTTGCATGATCAGTGTTTGATTAGAGCTGACGTTTTGACAAACGTCATATGACATGAATATTTAAATAATGTGTACAATGCACTTTTATGATAATCAGTTACACTTCAGTAGTGCTATTATCAGTAATTTTATGTTATTTCTCTTCTATAAATGTACTCTTGTTTGGGTAACCAATTAAAAATTATAACTGAAATAAAAATACATATTTAAAAACAGCAAAATAAATTTAAAATGATATACTTACATCAAAAAGTGTATTGTACATATTCTTTTAAATATAGTTTACTTTATATTTCTGTATATTTCTTTTTAAAAATATAAAACTTGTGCCACGAATTTTTTGATTGACTGACCAAACGTCAAATGTCATAAAATTAATTATTATAAATACACCACACTTAACATTCAGTGTATTTGTATATATTTCGCTCACTATTATAATGTGTAAAAATATAATTACCTTTACAATATCTCTTTTCATTTTCAAAATAAATCAATTAAAAGTTTCATATTGAATTGTCAAAAATGATGGATGGCACAGTAATTCTTTTTAAATTTAAACCTGGCATCTAGGATATTTTTTTCAGTTTTGTTCCAGTTTTCCTTTTTCGCTTAGTTTTTGATTTTTTACACGAAAACCACTCACAGTAAAAATATGAGACCCCAAAAAGGCCCTATTCCACTTTAAACCACATCTAATAAAATAATATTAAAATTATTCCATGAATGGTTTGACCTGTACCCGTGAGCAAAATTTTTGCGATGCTCGAGATGAATCCAAATATAGATAGATAGATATATAGATAGTGAATCTATCAAAATAGTATATGACTAGCGAAGGCTCAGCTACGCTGAGCTTCACTAGGCCTCCGGCATCAATAAAGTATTTACAGTTGACGTCTAATTTTATTTCTGTACACCAGCTCTCGACGAGACCTTTCACATGATACCAAACACGACATACTTGTGACAAATTTTGCAAAAAAAAACAAAAGCCGATCGACCTGGCAAATTTTTGTTATTTCAGTATGGCTGCCCTACTCGAGTGCTTTCATTTGATACCAAACACAACATACTTCTGACAACTTTTCGCTGTCAAGTGCTTTCAATTAATACCAAGCACGGTATACCTTAGACTAATTTTTCATTGCTATAATCAAATTTTTAGTCTGTAAACCTTAGTTATAAGTCTCTTTATTTGTGTTAAAAAAGGATTAATTAAAATATGCCTTGTGGTTGATTTAATCAAAGTTAAAATTTTATAAAATTTGATTACATTTTTTTCTTAATCGAAATTTTAACTTCGTTTTAGACTATTGCATTTAAGGAACACACATTTTGAATGGATAATTTTAGGGGTCCTGTGCTAATATTGTTTGGGAACCCTACCTTAAGAATCTTTTAACCGGTAGTTTATCAAAAAACTGTTACTGTTTTTCTTTAATAAAAAAAAAATACAAGGGAACGGGAAGAAAGAACTTTTTTATTTTATATTCCAAATTATTATTAACAAAAACAGAAAATAACAC
Organism: Stenolophus ochropezus; assembly: GCA_035578165.1. Taxonomy (NCBI): domain Eukaryota; kingdom Metazoa; phylum Arthropoda; class Insecta; order Coleoptera; family Carabidae; genus Stenolophus; species Stenolophus ochropezus. The sequence continues at coordinate 2,002,130 of JAQOWZ010000041.1, forward strand.
TTATTTTTATAAATAATATTAATTTATAGACATATATACGCATATTTGTAAACATGATTAAGCTAATCCTCATATTCCGGTATTTAAAATTAAATATTTATTGTTTTATGAAAAGGTAAATACAATGATTAGATTAAATTACATTTTAAGAAATAAATTGGAAAAATTAGAGTTGAATTCGTTAATCCATACTGTTTCTTATTTCTCACATCTTCTTCTCTATCTACGACACAAGTTATCCCTATTCCTGTTCAATTAAAAATTATCGAAAACAACGTCCACATGCAAATTTATTAAAGCATGGCTGCAGGGGATGCTAATGTCTGTCCTTAAAGCCCATGTTTTAATCCGCCCTTGATTTGAAGAAGAATTTGTAAAATTTACCGACATACCTTGTTAATAAAACAGTTTTTATTCAACAAAATACATTACTTGCGTCACTTGAAAATCACTTTTGGTTATATTTGAGCAAGTTAATACAAATTTTTTAGTTGATATAATCAAATGTGTTGTTTGTAAACCTTAATGGGATATATGACCTAATTTCTTTTCTTCCATTTTATGGTTCTATTCAAAAAATTAAAATATCCCTATTTTTTAATCGCTTTATTATTGATAATTCCGGAGAAAAACAATAATAAATTTTTGGAGAGGGGATATGTGACGTCACGTAGGACACTTTGAGGATTTGAATTCAATTGATAAAAATCATTTATCACAGTATAATTCACATTACCGCGGTTCCATTTTCAAAACGATGTACATATGTAAATACTAAACAGCCTTTGAAAATCATACGACAGTGACAACGTTGGCAAATGAGTACAGACATTTCAATGTCAACCAAATTTGATTCCATGTTTTCTAGCTGTTGTAAATAAAAGTTAAATCTTGGTAATGTTAACTACATAATATTTTTATTATTTTAATCAGAATTCGATCTTTGTTTTAGACTCGGATCATTCCACGTGGTCAAATCCCACGTGATCAAATCTCTCCTGGTCGAATTCCCATGTCAGCGAATATTTTGGCATTCCCACCACGTCGAATTGCACAGTTTCCCATGTCGTCTAATTTTCCCCCCACTACTTTTTTCCATTCAACGGAATTTCATTCCAACAATCTTTCCTTCAGACTTGTTTCATTTTATTATATTTGTAATATGTTTCATTTTTAATAAATATAATTAAGTGAAAGTAAGTGAATATTGAATTTATTTTACATTTTCATATAAATAAGTTAAACAATATGCAATTATATTTATAATATTTTATTAAGTATTGTCATTCATTATTAAATATGATCACATATTATATTCTCCATATATGAGCGCACTACATATATAAAGTATTATGAGACCCATAACCGGTCACATTCCATTTTTAAAATATAAATTGTACGAAATAAAGAATCAAAAGTACACTAAAGAATACAAAAATCTACACAAAAAACAAAATATAATCAATACCAACCTTGTTTCCAATATATCAAAATCAAAGCCCATGAATTTATAAAGTCAAGTTCAAAATTCAAAGCAAATATCGCATCCATTTAAACAATATACAATTTGCAGAAGAAGTAACAATTCAAACACAGAACACAATGTTACAAATCACGATATGAACGAAAATATGCGTGCGCATAATTTTGTTAAAATGATGATATAAATTATATTATAAATTTAAAATCATAAATTAATTAAAATTGAGTAATAAACTGTATAGTAGGAGTATATATATTCAAGTTTGAATTTGTTTAGAAAAAATAATACAGGATTAAACATGATTTCAATCAAATTTCATACATTATTACACTACATATTTTAGAAGAAATGATATTTTTACCCCGTTCTCAAGTAATTCGCGAAAATAAGTCATTTTTGAATAGTGCTGAATGTAGGCAACACCCAACACGACCTTGTGTCACCAATACATAAATATAGGAGTTAGTTTTGTATAAATGTATTTTACAATAATGTAAGACACGAGAAAAATCTGAAACATATTACGTAAGTTCCTAATACACATGTGGATTCATAAAAAATAGAGGGTGCAATATAAGAAGAACATATAGAAAATATGGGTTGGACTAATCACAGACGAGATCAAGTACTGATTTTTTTAAACCAACCAATCAAATGAAAGTATTTTGTTTCATTTGAAGTGAACAATGAAAAGAGTGATCTATTTGATTTGAATTTTCAACGTTTAAATAAAAATATAATTCTCCAACGATATTTATATACAAGTTGTCTTTACAATGTTGTATTTGTTGTCTTAAGTGAGAAAAATTAGAAAAAAATGTGATTAATAAGAAATGTCAGATAAAATTTATTCAAATATTCTGCATAAGAAAACAGGGTCGTAATTTCGAGCATCTGTTTTAAGTGGTTTACTGTATTACGTTTATTATTTCACGTTATAAAGTTGTTTTAAAATCGTTACGTTTTGTTAATTTTGACATAGCTGAATAAAATATATTTTTTTGTGTGTTAATAATCTTTTTATTTCCCGAATTTTATTAGAGTTATTTATGACAACAATTACATAATTGAAAACACAAAAAATGCGGTGTTTGTTTTACCAATATAATTCTAAGTTCCCATTTAAAAATAAAAATTAGTAGTCATTACGTGCGAATCATACTTTAATTTTTTTTCTCTCTCTGTCATCAAATAGTATCATATTTATATAAAGAAAATATTTCTATTCCTTTCAATAAAAAAGTTAAGGGAGGGTTCGTGTTCCATAACCAATAATATAATATATATATGGTTTGAAACACATTTTAGTTTAATATTTCTGTACATATCACCAACAAAATTCAAAACTTACATCCAAGAATTTTTAAGTTACAGTACAAACGTCAGTTGTCATAGAAAATAATAGTTATTTGTGTATCAAGGTTGTAAAAGTAATCTTTTTGGGCCGAAACCAAAGTTTGTAGCCGAGGCAAAGCCGAGGCTACAAATCAGATGAGGCCCAAAAAGAACTTTTAGCCGAGGTGCACACAACATTTTTTAGGCGATTACAACAAAAAATTATGAATTTTCATTCAAAATCAATTTTTGACATCTGTCAAAATTTACTTTACGGCCGCATTTACTTTACGGCCGCATTTACCTTACGGCCGCATTTACTTTACGGCCGCTATTTTTACTCGAAAATTCATTACTTTTTCATTAATATTTGTAAAGGAATAGTTAAAAATTTACTTACATTTGTTATTATATTCTAAAATAATTAATCACATTAATATAAACTATGTAAATCAATAATTAACAAACAAGCGGCCAAAAATTTTGATTTTGACAGATGTCAAATAAAAATTGATACTTTAAGGTTGCCAACAGATACGAAAAACAACAATTTATGTACCAGCCGCCTAAAAAATATGTTAAATACACAACATAATGTAGTTGTATAAATTTCGCTCACTATTATAAAACATGGAAACATACTTTAATTTCTAATTTTCATTTTCATTTTCATAAATATTTCAATTACATTTTACATATTGAATTGTCAAAATTGACGGATGACACCGTAATTCTTTTTAAATTTAGACATGGTTTCTGGGATCTTCTGTGTCAAGGTACCTACCACTTTGGCTCAGTTTTTATTTTTTTACACAAAAAGTATGCACGGTAAAAATATGAAACCTAAAAAAGGCCCTATTCCTCATTTAGCCACATATAATGGCATATGATTTAAAATTATGACATGAATGGTTTGACCTGTACGGAGAGATCAAACGGCGACTGTGATTCCAAAAATTTTTTCAATGACGCGAAATTATTCAACATTTGAAATTTTTTTAATTATGTTTTTATATATGAGAAGTGTTCCAATAATAATAGATTTATTTAATTTAGAAATGTCAAAATTTAAAAAAATGGATAGTACATTTTTATTTTATAGTTTATTAGTGTACAAATGTATTAAACAAATCTTTTATTAAAATAGCAATAAAAATATCAACTAATTTCACAAAATATATTACCTTGGATACAAACAAAATTTATTAGTAATTCAAGAAATATAGAAGTATAAAGCAGTATAAAGTACGGTAAGATGGAAAAAAATAGTGAACAAGATTTACGGCAGAAAGAAGAAAACAGTAAGTAACTATATTAAATAATAATTTTTCACATTTAATTATATTTATAAATTAATTCATATTTTTTACGGTAGCAACACTCAAAGACCTTAAACACGAGTTAACAGAAGCAATGAAGTATGTGGGGGAATTAAAAAATAAAATAGAGTCCTTAGAAAATAAGGACTCTGGAAAGGAGAACGGAAATAATTCCCGCCGTGGACAAAACGGTAATTACCGCGGCAGGTACCGAAATTACCGTGGCGGCAGATTCAGGAGTAACCGTGGTGGCAGATATGGAAATTACCGCGGCGGGAGCAGCGGGCACTACGGGATCCAGGATGTCCAGCACAACGCCATAGTAAGGAAGAAATATAAATATATTCATATATTTTAATAACTTAATTCTTACAGAATTCAGAGCAATGGTGGGCAGTGTACAGACTTATTAATAATTTTGTTAATAAATAGTGTAATTTTTAGTTTTTATTTGTAGTTATTAATGTTAGATATAATTATGTTCTTAGATGCTAAATTAGTTTAAGTTGTTTAATTTTTATTTCTTACGTAGGTTTAAGTTAAATATTTTTTTATATATATAAAGTTAGAGTAATAAATGTTCTTTCGTTCGTACTAGTTCATTCTTTATTCTTTTCTTCTAATGCTGTTTTGTCAGAGTGATCAGGAATGATTGCCCCTGCCGCCTCGTTCTAATTCTTTGTTTGTCGCCTTGTCGTCGTGATAGTGACCTACGATAGACAGATCGTATTAGCGCACTGTGTAATTATAGAAGGAGCAAAAATGAATGTATTCAGAGTGTTCAAAGAATTTTATGCTTCGCAATTTCTATTTGAAGCTTATTTACCTAAAATAATTAGGCAAGCAGGAAATAACGAAAATATGATTTTACATGTTAAATCCCTGTGTTATAAGAATGATATGCTGGGTAGAGAGGAACTAAACATTTTAATATAATTTTCCATATCTTCCCTTATGATGCAATATACTATTTCAAAACACGATCCATTTCGAAGGGAAGTTCGAAGATATGAAACGAATTGAAGTTGAAAATGATTAGCCGTAGAATGATCTCACTTTCAAGTGAAATAAGTTTAAATGACGTGCAGGACAAAATTTGTTTAATTATGCGTACAAGGAAGTCATGTAGTGTTTATAATTATAGCACACTGTAAAAACAAATTTATTTTTTACTTACTTCAATGTTTCCTCATCTAAACGTGTGTTTCTCACATTCTAAATTCTGGCCGCAAAGTGATGTCATTCGAATAGAGACCTTGAGTTCTTGATTTCCTTACATATAACTGGAGTTGAATGTAAGCCTTCGGATGCTGTTTCGTGACAAGATTTACTTGCATTTAACTGGTATAGTTAGTCAGCCTAGAGCTTCTGCAACCTCAGCTTCCACCGACCTGTTGTGCAGTAACCCATACAATTACTTGGCTTATAAAATTTTATTTATCCGCACAACTTTACCAGCTGACAATTATATAAAATAAGACATATATAATAAAACGAATCTAATTTACTTAATTACATATGCATTCTTACTCGTTTAACATTTCTGCTGAAAGTGACATATTCAATTAAAATTCTATTGCTTAATCCTGTAATCTTTCCTTAGTTTCAGGATTTATAATTTGTAGGTTTTGTTCAGTTATTAATAATTATTATATATATATATATATATATATATATATATATATATATATATATATATAATTTTTATTGCTGTATTGATTTTAAATATATAATAGTCTCATACTGTTTACTGCTGTCAAAATGACAAATGACAACATAACCTAATAACTTTATATTGGATGCATTCAGACTTATTTAATAGGGCACGAGAGTAGCACCGTCGACTTTGCCCAAGCCTCTCACCTCATTTCACAGCATTCTAGTGGCGGAAATTTAAATTAAAGTCAAAATATACTCTTCCAGCGAAAACAAATTGTATTTATACAGATTTAATGGTCACCGACATTGTTATACTATTTTACGTTTAATAAATCATTTAAAACTTACTAATAAAATTTGTTTTCGAATGTCGATCTTGTCCATCTTATCTCACTTCAGACCATTCTATGATTGTCTCATTTCATATCATTCCATGATTGCCTTACTTCACACCAATACAGGCAGAAGAGAAAAAGTGACGGAAATTTAAATCTACGACATTGGCTCAACTCAACAACAATAACAAAATCAAAAACAACAAATACTGACACGAGAAACACTAAAAGAGCTCAATGGATAAACTACACATAGTGATCGCAGAATGGAATGAATACAAAACCCGCCAATGACGTCGATTTAAATTTCCGCCACTTCTTCTCTTCCGCCTGGAATAGTGTGAACTGAGACAATCATACAATGGTATGAAATGAGCTGAGAGGCTTGGGCACAGGTCGGCGGTTCTCGTGCCCTATACTGTCTGATTTACTGAATGTGACCAGTAAGTATAAATTTCTATGATAATGATTTCATTTTCTTAATAAATTTGATTATATATTATTATTCTTAAATTATCATTTTAATATATTTTGTTTTTCAATGAATTTTTAAATGTCAATTTATTTGTAATAGTATAGTAACTTGAAAGTAGCCTTGAAAGCTAATTTCATGTTACAAATTTAACGTCAAAAATATGTTATTGAAAACGAATGTTTATGAATATGAATATTCAATTCGTTTAAAGGATAACGAAGCGTTATAAATATAACGAACGTTGGAACGTTTATGATTATATAAATGACTATGATACACCGTGTTCTTCAAGTGCCCAAACAAAAATTAGTCTAAAAGGGTAAGAACCGGTATAGTCTTTTTCACGAAAATGTGATCGTACGTCATACCTAGTAATAAAATTGTAGCCAAAACAGCAATGCTACTAACCCTAGCATATACCCAGTAAAATGCACGGAACTTAGTGTCTTTTACTAATAAATGGTTGGTAATCATGTGCAACGTTGCCATTCTCGAAATGTCAAAAAATAATATTATTTTTGAAAAATGTCAAAAAATCGAGCAAAAAATTTAGGAAGTTGTGCACAGAATATGGTGAATTCTTTAATAAGGTATTTCGAACAAGAACGTGACAAACGAAAATACAGAGGGGGATGCTGAATAAATTTAATTTATTTTATGTAATTCACAATATGATATATATATACACATGGTATACTATGCAACCATCAACACTTGAATGTACCCTACAAATACTTGGCAACGTTGCATCAGGGAACATTATGACGTACGATCACATTTTCGTGAAAAAGACTATACTATAGTCTATGTTTTATAAGAATAATATGCTGAGAGCAGATTGGAACAGTTTTATCTTGAATTCTGATTGGATAGTACCTTAATATTATCCAATCAAAAAACAATATCAAACTGCATCTATCTTCCAAGCATATCGTTCTTATAAAAAATAGACTATACAGTGCAAGTATATATACTTTAGATAATAATTTTATAATTATAAACTTCACTTCATGACTTAAATCTTACCTATTTGTGGTTTTCCTGGCTTGTCTATAATATTTAGTTATTCCACTGTTTTTTGAAAATGTCCATCCAATGTTATTAATATTTCTTTTGTATTTTTTTTATATTGTTATTTTTTGTTGTTAATTTTTTGACATATGTATTAACAGTTTCTCATTTTCATTTTTCGTTAATGTTTGTGGGTAAAGTTTACTGTATTTCTAAATTATAGAAATTATATAAATTATTTTATAATAAGGTAATTTCCTAAAAAATGGTATTAAATTATATAAATTATAAAAAAAATGTACAAATATCGACTGCAGAGTTTGATTTTTTTTTTAGAAGAGGTGATTGTTTTACCTTGTTAATAACAATACACACATATCCCTCTCAATGCTTGCTCTTTCGCATGCAAGTCTATTGCGCCCTGACTTGTTGGGCCTGAAGCAGTCGCTTCCAACGCTTGTGCGTAAATCCGCCACTGCATTTCACTGACACAGATCTTCAACTTCTGAGACACTGATATCGTTAAATAATGTTCTTATATTCCACTGGTATATGTTGTTTGACTTATGGTGTTTGTTTTTTGAAGAAATGTACTTGCATTTCAGTTTCATTGGAGCCAGTAGTCAGCCTAGAACCAGGCGTTGTAATATAATTTTGTACTTTTTCGTTAAAGCTGATTGAACTAATAATAATAATTACACATAAGTTTTATTTGTTTTGGAATTACCTTTTACATGCATCTAATTCTTTGTAAGTAGAATTTAATGAACATTTTATAATAATGTTCTACACCAAACAAAACATTTGTAGGTTAAATTTTGCGATAACTCACCATTAAATCTCTAATCATATTATGTCATGAGCGCAAATGTGTATATTTCTGTGGACTGTACTTTTAAGCAAAATAAGAAGTATTTTATAGAAGCGCGCCTTATTTGAATTACTAATTCCAATTTAAGTCAATTATAAAATTAACAGACTAAGAAACTAATATATTCATATTTACTAAAACTTTTCCAGCTACAAAAGTATTGTGCTGTTATTTACGTGTCTCCTAGAATGCAGTTTAATTTGTGATTTAATTTCATAACTGTAATTGATAAATATAAATTAAAGTAGAAACATACGTAAACACATCCTTTGCTTGAGTAGTTTACAGAAATATTACCTACTTCTGTATATTTTCTAATAAAATTAAATCTTTATAAGGGTTATTTTGTACAAGGGTTTGCATCTTTTTTTACGTTTCCTATTCCGTTTTATAATCGCCGAACATCTTATGGGTCTAAAATTTTCAAACAAAAATGTAGAAAAATAGATGCATAGCAATCTATCTGTACATTTTCTCACTTTTATTAAAATAAAAATTTCTGTCCCTTTTCTTATTTATTGACAATATACTTTTATAATAATCTGTTACACTTCAGTAGTGTACTTATTCATATTTAAATATTATTTCTCTTCTATAAATAATGGATGTATGATCGAACATGAACCCTCACTTAATTTTTTTATTATGAGAAATAGAAAAAAAATCTGTTATATAACAGTTTTATTATATTAAATATTCTGATCGACACTGATATTCACACATCAACTATCAATTTTTACTTTTTATAAAATTATATTGATGAAATAAAACAATAAGGAAGAAACATGTATATATTTATATATTATAATAACTCATACAATTTTTTTTACAGAATACAAAGCAGTGGTGCGCTTTATATAATTTAATTAAGAAATAGGTTTTTTACCTCCCGCCTATCAATATATAGATAAGGGAGGTATTGTTTTTGGTCAGATTTCTCGAGTGTGGGTTTTCAACATATGAGCACGAATTAGGGTCCCAAGAATACGATTTTACTATTTTTAGCATGATGTCTGTATGTCTGTGTGTATGTGTGTGTGTGTGTGTGTGTATGTGTGTGTCTGTGTGTGTGTGTATGTGTGTGTCTGTGTGTGTGTGTATGTGTGTGTCTGTGTGTGTGTCTGTGACGATTTTTCGTCCACGATAACTCCAATACGATACATGTAAAAAATATAATATTTGGTATTTAAGAGTTCTATTCTAATATGATGAACTGATTAGATTTTGACTACAATTGGTTAACCGGAAGTAGTACTTTACTTGAAGCTTTAAACCGTTTTTCCTAAAAAATACCTCTAAATACCATATTTTCGCAAATTTCGTTATTATAAATTCAAAGATTTTTTAATTTTCTACCGATCTGCATAATTACGTTTATATATGACTTCTAGCTAGATAGAAAAAAAATATATAAATTATAATAATTTTACATATCGTTTAGGCTGAGAAGTTTCGATAAAACAGATGAGTTATTCATATGTCCACAAAATTTGACATATGATGTCAAATTTGATGTAAGTGTAAAAGATAAAATAAGTAAAAAATGAAGTAATTTTATTGTAAAATTTAAAAAGATGGAAGAAATATATTAGGAATGTATTTGCATGCGTGAATCAAAGTAAGTTCGGTTCCGGTTTTAGTAATGTCAAAAATAGCTGTCATATTGGTCATACAAAATTTATGAAGGAAATTTTAGGTATGAAATAAATTAAAAATATTCTGAACTGCAATAAAAAACTAATTTTAAAACTACAAATTGAATGTATTGAATAACTTATATAGAATATATTACTACAGTGGCGGGAGGTATTGTGTTGGACACACCAGATTTTTATTTTTTTTTTGTTTGTAGATAAATATTTTGTAAGTTAGATTCGGTTAGATATAATAAATTTTGTTCTTGAGTTCTAAATTTTTCATTCTTCATTCTTTTCTTCTAATGTTGATTTGACAGAGTGATCGGGAATGATTGCCCGTGCCGCCTCGTTCTGATCTTTTGTTTGTCGCCTTCTGATAGTGAACTACGATTGAAAGATCGCATTAGCGCATAGTGAACTTATGGAAGGAGTAAAAATAAATGTATTCAGGGTGATTAGAATAGAATCGGTAAAAGAAAATTATTTTTATTATTCCTATTAAAAAACGTATGAGTCTTTAAATTTTTTTATTTGCTTTTATAATTGATATTAAGAATACACTAAAAATAAATTCTACTCAAGCTCCATAGACAAGACTTTATGAATTAATTACTATTAACAGAAGTTATATGACATATGGTCATAATAAAAATAATTTTTATTTACTCCCAGTCTATAATTAACAGATTAATATGTAAGTTGTGTGTAATGTATATCATTATTGAAATTGTGTGAAGCAAACCAAAACATGTTTAAGAAACCAATGTAAGTAAATTAAAGGTCACTTTCGTTATTAAACGATTTGTTAACGAGTATTGACACAACAGGTCGCATAAAAACCAATTAATGCTAACAGCGACACAGCGTGTTGTAAAAATTATATTATATTTCGCGTCTATTATATACAAAAATATTTTTAAAAAATAGGTTATGATGAAATTTCCAGTTTAACGTTTAAAAATTCAAATATTATTTGGAAACAATAGCACACATTCAAAGTTAAAAGTAACCAATTCTTAATTACAATACATTATACTGGAGTTTTGCCCAGTTTTCTACTTACTTTTTTTATTCCAAAGAAAAAATATGAACAAAATTTATATGAAATGAAACTGTCAACTAACTTTCGGAATGTCGGTAACATAGGTATCAATTAAAAAATGACTACTAATTTTATTCCGTGGAAGATAATTTTTTTTCATTGTAATATTGCAGTCTTTTAATTAACGATAATTAATTTTATTTCGTGTTTGATTTTAAATGATATATAAATATAGTAGTAATAAAATCTCCTTGAATAAGTGTGTAATTTTATAGTTTTTTGAAACTCCACTGTTTGAGAACCGATTTGCTTCAAAATCTACTTCACACAACATTTATAAAAACAAATTTACAAATAACAATTAAGACTTTTTAAAACGACTCATCGCTGCTAAACATTTCTTTGTAGTATAGTTTTGATCAGTTAGATTTATTAAGTCATTATAAAAATATTTCAGAACTGCTGTGCTTACAAAAGAAATTTTTATAATGAAACGGATAAATTGCAAGTGTAAATAATGGCATTTTAAAATTAGGTTTTACTTTTATGTTTGTTAGATAATAAAGTTAAAATTTACCTCAAGAAGATGACCATTTCATTATTTTTACTTACTTGAGTTTCGCCGATATGCCACCATTTTCTTCTGGCGGGAAAATTAAAATATGCAGTACTGACCTAAGATGAATTTTTTGTTTATCGATAATACGGATAAATACGAAATATTTTTTCTAATATTTTATTCGAATATTGTTTAATACTTTCTGTTTTATATTAAACACGTAACAGTCTATAATAAAATTAATATATGTAACACAAACAAAAATGCATTAAAATTTTAACCACAATGTCATATGTCAAAAAATGAAGTTAATAATATACCTGTTAAATTACAAGAATACTTAAAATCGTACAAATTCTATTAATTTTATAATATACGTACTTTTTGCAGTTAATTTATTCCTTAATATTGTCAGGAACCAAATTGCATGATATTGTATTTAAGCGTTTTTTTAAATCTGACATTTCTAGAGATTAATGGCTCAGCCAGTAAGAAACTGACAATGGGGCCTATTCTGTAACTCAGTGGTTAATTTCTAACCAGTTGCTAAAATTATTAACAAATAAAAACAAACATTACAAGTGATGTTTTGATATTTTCTCCAGTGCTACCTATTTTCATTTGAGAAAAAATTAACAACTGGTTAAAAATTAATCACTGACTTACAGAATATACATTTTTAATGAACATGTAGTGAAATTTTAAGAAAATTGTATTAAAAGAAAGAAATTTGAAACATTTAAAATCAGTTTTCTTTAACAGATGTATAATTATAACTTAGATACACAAAATAGGAAAGTTATATATTATTAAAATATTACAATAAATAATAATAACAATAAACTATGTAGTAAAAATCTTCTGGGCGGAAAGAATGAGTCTTCAGGATTTCCTGTAAATGCTAACGGAAAACCGCCAAAAAACGTTAGCAAAAGACGATAACTAAACAAAAAGAATAATGTGAAAGAATGAAACGAACCGGTATTAACACTTACATTATTAAAATATATTGGAATTGCCATAAAGAAAGATCGTTTTCCGAAGAAGCAGTGGGCAAAAGACCAATTCAGATTTAACCTTTTCAAATTTTCTTTTAGTTTCAGAGAAAAAACGAAAATAGGTCGACTTATTTGAAAATTTTTCTAAGTCGCAGAAAACAAGTTCGCGTTTCATTAGGAAAATCTGTTGTAATCGTTGAAAATGACAGAAAATAACGATTTTACCTAATTCAATGCTATAGCAATCGGTCTCAAGTTATGGCCACCAAGGAGCCCTGATTTGACTACAGCTGATTTTTATATTTGGCGCCGTTGGAAACAAATAGTTTATGCAAATTATCTTCCACCGAATTTAGAGAATTTAAAGGAGAGAATTAGAGACGCTGCGATGTCTTCAACTCTGGAAGAAATTCAAAGAAGTTAAAGAATTGCATCGAATACTAGAATTGTGCGCTCAACAAACCGTGAATCGATTGAGTAGAATAGTTATTGTTTATATTATTTTTGCTGTTAAATTTATGAAACTAAAGTTAAAGTCATGTTAACAATAATTTTTAAGACAACGCAAACTTGTTTTTTGGGACTTACAATTAGAAAAATTCTAAGTCGAACAATTTTCGACTTTTCTCTGAAACTAAAAGAAAATTTGAAAAGGTTAAAATTGAGTTTTGGAACATGCAAAAACTTTTATCAAGAATACATTTTTCTCGTAAAATAAAAAATAAAATTCTTTTCCTTCTTTACAACTCGATCCGTAGACATACTGTATATAAAAGCCGCAGAGAATGTTAATATGAATTTTGACTCACTTTATTTGGACATTGCAAGTTTTCTCGTAGAATTTGTGACGCAAAATTTGAAGAATGTTTCTTTCATTTTATGTAGAAATTTATGTGTTTAATTTTTTAAAATGCGATGAAATTTTCCTTCAGTTGTCAAACAGATATGCGTTCTGTTAAATAAAAATTGTAATTAGTAAATATGTTTTTTTCTTCAAATATAAATGTATTTACCATTCTTATTCAACTTTGTCAATAATAATATAGTTTTTCTGATGGTAGTAGAATCGTCAACGAATAGAGTAGTTCCGATTTTAAGTTCCAAAATATTCAATTTCGCTATTCAAAGCAAGTATTCCAAAAATATATTTTTTGTGAAACTGCTACCCTGTAAACAATGAAGACTAATATAATAAAGGAAGATAATTTTTATTCAAATGATGCCTTCGTTTTAAAATTTTTCCAAATATTGTTTAACATCAACGTAGTATATATTTGATTTGGATTAAAATAGTTCATATGCTTCGATTGAAATTTAATCCTTTTCTTGTAATATTGAATGAAGGAAAATTTAACTTGTAGATTTCATCTCAGGAGTTGACCCATTTTTCTGTATTCAGAACGAAATATTATTAATTAATAAAAAATATGAAAACATTGAACACTTTTTTATAAAAAAAAAAAAAATTCGCCTCAGATGAAAGAACTTCTATATTACAATTTCAGATATGTGTTTGCAATAGTCCAAATAATTATATACTTGAATCCTATGTTTATTTTCTTCGACGTACTTTACAGGTACAGGGCTGTGTAGATTTCAGTTTCCAATATCTATAATTATGAAATCCATAAATGTTATTTTTTTATAACTTAATAATAACATACCATTATATTTCGTTGTGAAACATGAATTTTTTATATTTGTGTATCTTTATTATATATTATGAATTTAAATTTTAATTAGTTACATTAGTTTAACAAATCTTTCAATATATTTTTAACAAAAATATAATTATGAAAAAGTATTTAAATTTTTTGTTTATAAATTATTTGAGTTGCCAGATAATTCTAAAATTAAAAAGTTAAATAATTAAAAAATATAACTAAAACAATATTTATAAAATTTTTATTTACATTTTAGTTCCACAAATATTTTATTCAATTAAAATTATACGATTCGTTTACAAAACGTATTTGTTGGTAAAATTGTAGAAAAGTAATATTTCATGATAAAGTTAAAATCAAATTTTTATAACCTGGCAACTCGATTACTTAGAAACATTTACACACACACATTCATACTTTTGCGATTTTATTTATCGTTTATTAGATCGCTTTGTGGTTTTTTTTTTATTATAATGTTGTAATTTGCTTCATTTGCTTCGTACCCACCAGCCAGTATGTGACGATTAATTATGATGAAGCTTATTATTATTATTTTTTATTAACCACGGGCTATAATTTTATAGCAAAGTACAGCAAAAATCCCAAATACCACTGGTATTGGGCATTAAAATATTATATTCAAGCCATTGCCTTGCCAATCTATCATAAAAGTAGGTAGTTATGGATTATGTAATATATGTACACTTAAAAAATTGATAAAAAATCAAAACTTTTTTTCTCAAATTCATACAACAGTGACAATGGCTTAAATATAATATTTTAACGCCCACCAATGGTATTTAAGATTTTTACCATACTTTGCGGGTTTATTTATTATTATTTAAAGCCGAAAATATATGTATTCTGTTGCATGAGATTTGAGATACGATGATAGACTGGCTTGCTTACATGTTGCGATTTATTATATACTTTTGTTTAACGTCACATTTTTAATACATTTTATATAGAGACGCAACATGTTTGAACTTAAGCCTGGTATTAGATAATTTTCGTATAACGTCTTCATTTTTAGATGATATTAATTGAATATTATTGACAGCGGTTTAATTTAAATGCCATTACAATTTTTATTATCGAAGAAAAATGTTAATGCAAACTAATGACTGTTGTATTATAATAAAATAATCTGTCTTTTATCAAATAGAGAGTAAATAAATGAAATTAAATATAATTTGATCTTTTAATGTAAAAAAATATAAATATTTTTTATAAACCTACATATAAAATAGATTTCCTTTTTATCATTAGATGTAGGGACATTTTTATCAGTAAATAAAATTTTAAATGTATATTTTTGAAAATATTAGTAACTTACTATAAACCAGGATTTTAGACGTTAGGGAAAATGTTTCTAATACTAAACCATTGCATTATACTTTTTATTTTATTTATGTTTTTCATTGTAAGTATTATTTTATTATCTTTTATCGTTATATTTTTTACATTTTCATTTTGTCAAGATTGTCATTGCTTTATTTTTTTTTAGTTTATTTATTATATACTTCTAATCATTAGTTTTATTTTATTGCCTTTTATAATTCTTTTTAATATACTTTCATTTTGGCAAGGTCCGTAAAATTTGTAAAAGGGGCAATGGTTTTATCAGACTTAAGTTTTTTTTATTACCTTTTACAATATTTTACGAACCATTTTTCATGTTGAAATAATCTTTCATTTTTATATTAATTACATGCAGTGAATGCAACAAAGCGCGAAACATAAGACTTTAACATGGGATTTAAAAAAATTGCCTATACTCTCTCTCCCGATAGATTTGGAGCAAAACTATAAGAGTACCAACTTGTCCAAAAGTAAATTCTATTTCAGATAATGTAGAATTTAATTTTGAACAACTGTTTACGGTTGTAGTTTTGTTTTAAATGTATCAAAAGACAGAGTATTCGCAATTTTTTCATATCCCATGATAAAGTCTTATGTTCCGCGTTTCGTTGCACATCCTGTATATTATATATATTGTATATAATATATTTAACAAATCAAATATTGTCATCATAATAACTTTTTATTATATTACATATTTTAATTTACTTATTTCATTCATATTATTTTGTATTAAATTTATCAATAATGTTTCAACATGCTTTTATGTTATACTTTAAATTGATCTTTATAGCTTTTTCATATTAGATTTTTAAATTTCATTAATATAATTTTTATAAACATACTTGATATGACATTTTTTTGTTATATAATTGGTTTAGTGTACATTGTTGTATTTTTCAACATGATTTTAATATCTTTTACTTTTAACATTACATATTTTGCTTGATAGTTTTTAAATGAATTATAATACAATTTAGATATTATAAATATTTCATTCATATTCATATTTTAAATTTGTCAATTGTTACAATGATTTCTTCTCGTTTAATTAAAATTTTTTAATTTATATATTTAATTCATATTATTCCTTTTTATATTATTACAAATTCTTAATTTACGTTTCAAATTTATCATGAATGTATCCACATGCTTTTATTTTATACTTTAAATAGATCTTTATTGCTTTCTCATATTCGATTTGTAATATATGTTTTATTTTTTATAAACATGTAATTGGTATGACATTTTTCAGTAATATAATTAGTTTACTGATTAAAATGTAATTGTACATAAGTTTTATTTTTTAACATTATTTTAATATCTTTTAATTTTATCATCAAATATTTTGCCTAATAGTTTTTAAATTAATTATAATGCAATTTAGATATTATTAATATTTCCTTCATAATCATATTTAAAATTTGTCAATTGTTTTCAATGATTTCTACTTGTTTAATTTAAAATTTTTAATTTATATATTTAATTCATATTATTCCTTTTAATCATTACATATTTTTAATTTACGTGAATATTTCCACATACTTTTTTTTATACTTTAAATTGATCTTTATGGCTTTCTCATATTTGATTTTGAAAACATGTTTAAATTTTTATAAACATTTAATTACTATGACATTTTTTTGTTATATAATTAATTTACTGATTAAAATGTAATTGTACATTTGGTGTTTTTTTTTAACATGATTTTAATATCTTTCACTTTTAACATTAAATATATTGCTTGATAGTTTTTAAATTAATTATAATATAATTTAGATAATATAAAAAATTTCCTTCATGATTATATTTAAAATTTGTGAATTTTTTTCAAAGATTTCTACGTGTTTAATTTAAAATTTCTTTGAACACTACATTCGTTGTGAATCCTTCTTTTGAATTTTTAGTAATATTTGAATCTGGCAATTTAATTTTCAAGTTACTGGCCGATCTTACCCTCGACATCGCAACATACAATTGGCCATGTGAAAAGACTGGATTTTCTAAATTTATTCCTACATAATTAAATGTTTGGCCTTGGGATTTATTTATTGTCATTGAGAAAGCTAATCTTATTGGGAATTGCCTTCGTTTCAAGGTGAATGGTAAATCTGTTTCGGTAGTTAAATCAAAACGTGGCAAATAGAGCCGGCTACCTGCACTCTGTCCTGTTAGTACTTCTACATCTAAATAATTAGTCTTCATGTCTTTTACTATGAACCTTGTACCATTACATAGACCGCGCTTTGGATTCATATTTCTTAATAACATTACTATTGCTCCAATTTTTAGTGTTAATTTGTGAGGAGGCATTCCGGTTGGTGTTAGGCCATTCAATAATTCGGCGGGGTAATTAATTTTATTTATCTCATCACATTCA
Organism: Stenolophus ochropezus; assembly: GCA_035578165.1. Lineage (NCBI taxonomy): Eukaryota > Metazoa > Arthropoda > Insecta > Coleoptera > Carabidae > Stenolophus > Stenolophus ochropezus. The sequence continues at coordinate 2,020,260 of JAQOWZ010000041.1, forward strand.
CAAGAATCAGCACTTAAATATACTCTAGATGACCCTACAACTTTATTTAATACGTGTTCATTAATTATCATTGTGTCATCATTTTTTGGTGCTAAAATGGCTCTATCTGTAAATTTATAAATATCATCAGGTTGTATGTCATCTTCACCGAATATTTCATTTGCTAGACATGTTTCGGAAATGCAATGTGCAGGAATTTTGACAATTTCATTTTCACCGTTGCCTATTTTCAATAAATATTCTGAAAATTCTTTTTCGTCTTTATTTACGCGCATATTTTGTTTTAATGAAAATTTTGTAAATAGTGGCCATAAATGACTTTTTACAACACATGTTTCAATTATTACATTTCGATGGTTTGTGTAATTGACTATTGGCAAGCACTGTCTGAAATCGCCACCTAAAACTATAACTTTTCCCCCAAATGGTATTTTATTATCCATCAAATCTTGTAATAATAAATTTATTGCATCGAGTGCGTGTTTAGGTATCATTGTTACCTCATCACAGATTATTACACTTGCCTCTTTTATTAATTTACCCGCTTTGCTATTTGATTTCACTCTACATACACATCCGTCATTTACAGGCACTGGTAACTTGAATACTGAGTGAACTGTTTGACCACCTTTTAACAGAGTAGCTGCTATTCCCGTCCAAGCTACAGCTATAACTTTTTGATTTTGGCCCCTTAAAATACTTATCAATGTGTTATACAAAAATGTTTTCCCTGTTCCCCCGGGACCGTCAACAAAGAAATATCTACTTATGCAATTAATGTCATTTACGGCATTTAATATGTTATTTAAAATTTCTGTTTGGTCTCTGTTAAATAAAGCTACATTTTGTTCTCCCTCTAATTTTTCGGCTGCTACATCAAAAGAATTAGTTTCATTTTCTAAATCATCGATATTTTCTGGTTGGGGCAAACCGAAATCACTTAAGGTGAATTTATGTATATCGAGTATTTCCTGTATTTTTAATAAACATTTACTTTGTGCAACTTTGTCAGAATTATGTAATAAATAGTCTTCCATTAAATAATGTTTAAATTTTTCCCATAAGCTGAGGGCATTGGTTGATGTATGGAAGCAAATTAAATAAGCAAATAATTCACGCAATTGTCTGGGAAATTTACTCAACACAGCCTCGTCTAAACAATTTTCGCACTCTTTATCATTAGCTAAAAGACCTAATGCACGGGCAGCTTCCTGGTATGTATTATATAACTTGCCGTCGACGGTACGCAAGTCTTCGAAACTTGTGGCACCTTTTGCATGCACTAAAATTAATCTTAAATGAAATCTTTCAATATCTCTAGGGCTAACGGAAATCATTCGGCCGATAGGTGGCTTTTTCTCACGTTGTCTAGCTTTCCATGCATTATTTGTAAATACATAATATTTAGGAATTTCCATGTAAACATATTGCCGGGCATTAACGTCTATTTCATTGAGTAGGAACCAAGCTGTTAATGTTGTATTTTTTTTCGCTGCTCGTTCAACTGCTTTTTTTTCCTGACCGTTAGTGAAAAATACCGCCTGTTGATTTTTTAAATGTACTGCTAATTCCATTATTGTATGAGACTTGTCATGCAACGGATATTCTAAAAGCCTCCAACAACATTCTGGGGCAGATACATACCTAGCATCTAAATAACCGTTTATTTCATCCCACTGAACAACTTTGTTTTTATCAAGTTGTCCTAATTTGACGCTCGCGCAATCATGCCCCTTGCACAAATAATCACAAATATATTTTATACTTTTTACTGATGCGCATATTTCAACATTTATGTGGGTTCTATATTTTTTTAACAAATACGGATTGTACGGAACTATCCACCTATTGTCTACCGTGTACTTAACTAAACCATTTTTCCAAAGAATGTACATTTTTGCATTATTATTTGACCGTTTATACAGGGGGTAACCGTTAATGTTTTCATGTGTTTCATTTCTAAAATCTTTAGGGAACATTTTTGAACATTTATTTTCGTTCATACATGGCGAATTTTTGTTTAGAATACCGCACGGACCGTGAATCATATGTGAACGAACTAATTGGTACAATTCCGGTTCTGCGCCCTCGTCGGGAATTTCTGCACTGACTATTTCGTCAATGTCATCTTTGTTACGGATTTTACTTGCACTATCTAAAGTTAATAATAAATGCATGTGAGGCAGACCGCGTTTTTGGAATTCAATTACATATATAAATGCTACAACTTTCCCAAAAATATTGTCATGTAAAAATTCATGCAACATACTTTTTATTTTTCCGTTAAAAACTCTGGCGGTTATGTCTGGGCGGTCTGCAGAGGTTTGACCCTCGCGCAACTGTTGTACAATTTCTGGCCATTTCGGGTTACATGTCACTGTTATAAATAGATCAGGGCGGCCAAATTCTCTAACAATGGACATGGCATTTTGATACATTTTCAACATGAATCTACTTCCACCTTGAAATGTTGACGGTAAAATAATCATGGTGCCTGCTTTTCCGCCTTCATTCTCTGCCAAATTATTAATGTGGTCCATCAACCCACTATATAGCTCTACCCTGAGAGTAGGCTGATTTAGTCTAATGTACGTTAATCTTTCGGCTTCGACTTTAACATACGCATCTACAATGTATTGTTGGGTTAGTTTACCGGCTTCTAAACATGGGTTAAATGTGTTTCTAACCGCTAATCTGTTCATGTAAAACTGTAACATACTTTGTTTTTTAACACCGTCAGCTTGTTTTGAATTCATGTTCCAGCCACATTCACCGCGAGGAAATAATAAAGGATAGGACATGGGGTCGCAGTTTTCACTAAACTGATTAATTCGAACTAAACCACCAACTTTTGGGTGGACACAAATGTCCCTATCTATTGGTGGCTCACCGTCATTGGACGTAAAAACAACTGCCACCTCATTACATGTGGGGATATTGTACCTACGTTTATCTTTTTTTCTGTCATTTACAATCCACAAATTTATTTCTGGCACCGACTGATTTGTTTGGTTAGCTTTGGCTAATTCCCGCTGCTCTACTTCTTTCAACATCATATACGCCTGACAATACGGATTAACCTCCCTAAGTATTAAATCTAATTGACCCATGATATTTGGCTTACAATTTTTATTATACTCTACGTTCATTCGTTTCTCTAACGCTTCATTTGAATTAATTATGTATAATTGGGCATATTTTTCTGTTTCATTTGGTTTAGGGTACATTGAGCTGGCAGAATCATGGTAAATTTGGCCGTGTATACGGAAACAGTAGGGCCCTTTGCCTTGAGGCGTGGAAATTTTAGCCCCAAACGATGCGAATGCTAACGCGCTATTGTATTGCCTAATATTTTCTCTAAAGTTTCTGCTATCTGAATCTTTACCTAACATTAGATTTTTAATATATTGAGGGAACTCATTTAAATGATCTACGTTTAATTTTCCCTTTCGACAGCAATAAGTAAATTTGCCGTCCGAGGGCTTTTCATATGAAAAATTAACAGAGGAACAATGTGAACAGACAACATTCATTGGTCCCAAAGAATGGGGCTCAATTTGAACTCCTAATCCTTTTCTAGCTAACAAATAGTTATCATTGGAAACCTTGTTTTTACGCGCTTTTATTTTATTTTTATTAATCATATTATTTTTTGTTAGTCTTTCTTGTTTCTGTTCTACAGTTTCAGTTTCAACCAAATTATCAAAATTATCTCTATACTTTTCTAAACGTTTTTGTTTTTGTTCAGGAGTTTCATTCTTAATGTACTCTTTAAAATTGAATTTTAACTTTTGTAACCTATTCGTTTTTTGTTCAGGATTTTCCTTGTTTATATAATTATTTAAATTAAGTTTAAGTCTTTCTAATCTACTTTCCTTTTGTTCTACAGTCTCATTTTGTACATAATTATTAAAATTTGTTTTGAGTCTTTCTAACCTATATTCTTTTTGTTCGATAGTTTCGTTTTGCATATAAATGTTAAAATTTGTTTTTAGCCTTTCTAACCTATATTCTTTTTGTTCGGTAGTTTCATTTAGAATGTAGTTATTAAAATTTATTTTAAGTGTTTGTAACCTATTATTTTTTTGTTCTAATGTTTCATTTACAAGATTATTCAAATTAATTTCTTTCTGTTTCTCTATACGATGTGTTTTTTTTTCAGGTGTTTCAATAACCACATATTTTAATTTATATTCGTAATTTGATTTTAGACGTTTAGCTCGTTCTTCCTCTATTTCATTTGCTTTCCGTTTAAAATAATTTTCCCTTAAATTTTGCTGGCGAGTTACTGGAAATGCTGTAATATTACGTGTTCGAAACATTTGTAAAACGTGTGATCTAAGTCTATTACTATCGTAAGTTTCATGCTCAGGATTCCGGTTAAGTATTAAACTTGTAAAGAAAGCTATTGCAAACAACCCGCAATCATAGGTGTTAGTCTGTTGTTGAACTCGTACAAACCTAATTGAGGGACTATAAGGGAATAATCTTTCTAAATATAATTTAACACCTGCATTTAAATTCTGGGAATTCATGCTATCGTAAATTGTAATTTCTAATCCGTCATAATACGCTGTCACCCAATGACCTACGCTCCCAATATTTGCACCTGGCACGAATAAAATTTGTAGGTGTCTAGTTCCCTGCTCAATTGCAACTATTCGGTCTGGAGCATCTACATACACTGTGGGCTGAGGGTCTAACTCAGTTACAGAACGTACTAACGAAAAGAAAAAGTCTATATGAATGTCTTCTAAATATCCTGCAGGGTTCATTAAAGTATTATAATCACGTTCTATTAGCTGTATTTGATTGCCAACTGTTTCAATACCTGTATTTAAATTACCCGTTTGATTATTATTTTCTACTTCACAATCTTTACTTCGTTTTATAAATAATTCTCCTGAATTGCCTGACATAACCTGACGATTTATACATTCATTTTCTACAACACTATTATCCGAATTTATGCAGCTATTATTATTAACTATATTTTTTGCGTGTCGTTGTTTACGCTTAAGGCGATTTTTTTCACTTTTAGTTGGCATTTTGTTACACTTGTGTTATTACAGAAATTAAAATAAACACTTACAGGTTTTGAGTGCGTTGTTATTTTCAGTGTTACCTTTACCAGCAATAAGTCAGGGTTCTGTGTTAATATTATCAGCAATACGTCAGGCTGCAGCTTCAAACAGGAATACTTTTTTTTCTATTTTGAATATATATGCTTGCACTCTTACTGCTTCGCAATTGCAGATTATTTTCACACCTATAGTAAAATAAAAATAAAAATACTTGTCCAACATTATCAATATATGTATATAAAATTATGGTAATTCCGAGGGCAATTCATTTCATTTTATTAACAATTAAAAGAGAGAAAACAAATATTTAACCATGAAATTACCTATAGTTAAATAAAAGATATGAAAAATAAATTCTCACCTTAAATTCAAATTTGGCAGCACAACAAACGGGATTTTTTAAATATATTATTCTGCAGTAGAGAACAAATTATCAAAGCTATCAGTTTGATTCGCAATTCGATTTATTGAAAACACAATAAATATAACTGCCTTACACAGAAGTGAAAGAACAATTAAGTAATTAAACAAATTTTGTTTTCCTAAGCATGCCTAATTATAAAAATAAAATTATAATTTAATAAATGCCAATAAATAAAAAACCTGTAATAACGACAGGACATTGTGGTAAATACGGAATATTAGTTACCGACAATTTAACAATAATTATATAGAACAATAATTTTTTGATAATTCAGTAATTATATATTGTAAAATTTTAAAATTTGTGGGTGTATGCAAATAAAAATTGTGATAATCATGTGACCACCAATTTTCTTTAAAAGCTACTAAACTATATGTCTAGGAAGAAAATTTGAAATTACTGTATTTTTATTTTAGTAATTTGATTAAATTCAAAACCATGCAGATAATGAAGAAAATAATAATAAATAATGAATGTAAGGTATATTTTAAGTATTGACATCAAATTGATTGTACAAAAAAATAATAACAATAAACGCCTGTGGAAGCAATTGTTAATATTTATTTCCAGGAAATAAAATTTAAGAACTACGCAGTTTTGCAATAATTAATCATACTGTTATGACTATTTTTAATAATATATGTAATGACGATGATGAAACTAATAAATTAAAATATGTACTCACATAAAATGAAACGTCTCCTATCTTGCATACATTGTATTCCGTAAACAAAAAGTTCTTCTGCTTTCTTTGTAGAATTATAAGAAATGCAGAACTTGTTTAGGCTTCAAATTTATTTGTCACACAAATTAAAAGCTGTAATTGATAATAAATATAAATAAATAGAAAAACATTAAAATAAACTCATACTTTGTTGCCCGCAGTAAATCCGCTTGTATATATTTCCGTTCTAAACTGCAAAAGTACATAATTTTACATTGATGCGAGTATTTTTTGTTAGGCTGGATTCTAGAATGCCTACCATCCTTAAAGTTGCAATTTTTTTTGTTGCAATGTCTTCCTTTAGCTAAACAATGACAAAAAAACATAAAATTAGGGCACGGAAGCAAATATTTATATGATTTTGTACAAAAATAAAGTCAGATTTTATCTATTCTAAAAATTGATTTAACATGAAGTTCGCTCAATTGATGTCGGTAAAACAATATAAACCAGTGATAGTAAAACAATGGTTTATGGAATTAAAATATATTTTTGTGGTAAAAATTTTTGAATAATCTTTGGGTTGTATTTTAAAGAATATGTTATATTGTCACTTATTTTAACAATATTTGCCCAATAAATTGTTTTAATTTATTTAAAATTTCATATCGGTATACCTGAGTACATGTGGGTTACGAGAACCAACTAAAAATGTATCAAATTTATTGTTAATATACAAATATTTATATTCTACATTAAAATACCTGTAAAATACATGATTTCAATAATATTTTATACGATATTTTACTATATATTGTAGTAAAAATGATATTTTCACACTGCGAACTAGTTCGTGTCTCCAACTGAAGTGTCAAATGCGAAATTTTTGTAAAATTTTATCATATCATCCAATTTTCTGGTTTCTTTTTGAGGGATACGTTATATTTTCACTTATAATAATGATTTTTATCAAACTAATTGCTTCATTTTATTTATAATTACATCTCGATATGTCAAAGTTCATGCAGGTTAGGATAAGTAACTAAAAATGAACAAAATTTACAATTAATATGCAAATATTTATATTATACCTTAACGTACATGTATTAATGATGATTTGCGATAATTTTCATACAATATCTCGCTGTAATATTAGAAGAAATAATCACTCCCTGAAATAGTCTTTTTCACCGAGCTATCTGTCACTTTATGAGTCCATCTGTCAAAAAAGCCGGTCATGCATAACCGTATAATTTAAAGTGTTTTAATTGAAAAGAAAATATATAGATAAATTAAGTTTTATAGTAATAGACATAATAATACAAACATTACCTTGTTATTCGCCTTATTTCTCAAGATTTATTGTTTTGAAATGTACCTGCAATGGTGGAAAGCAGTTCTCAAACAAAAGTGAAAATGGAATTAGTTTTTTTTTTATTTAAAATACGTTTTTATTGGAATGTATATGTACGAATCATTAAAATATACTGATTTATAACAAAATATATTATATTTACAATTTATAATAGCCTATTTATATTTTTGGTACCCTTACGTATAATAAACGTCAATGTCATAAAATTAAATATTTAAAATACACCACATTTAACATTCAGTGTATTTGTATATGTTTCGCTCACTATTATAATGTGTAAAAACATAATTACCTTTACAATATCTCTTTTCATATTCAAAATAAATCAATTAAAAGTTTCATATTGAATTGTCAAAAATGACGGATGGCACAGTAATTCTTTTTAAATTTAAACCTGGCATCTAGGATATTTTTTTCAGTTTTGTTCCAGTTTTCCTTTTTGGCTTAGTTTTCGATTTTTTACACAAAAACTATGCACGGTAAAAATATGAGACACCCAAAAGCGATTGGTCCTCAAAAAACCACATCTAATAAAATAATATTAAAATTATTACATGAATGGTTTGACCTGTACCCGTGAGCAAACTTTTTGCGATGCTCGAGATGAATCCAAATATAGATAGATAGATATATAGATAGTGAATCTATCAAAATAGTATATGACTAGCGAAGGCTCAGCTACGCTGAGCTTCACTAGGCCTCCGGCATCATTGAAATATTTACAGTTGACGTCTAATTTCATTTCTGTACACCAGCTCTCGACGAGACCTTTCATATGATACCAAACACGACATACTTGTGACAAATTTTGCAAAAAAAACAAAAGCCGATTGACCTGACAAATTTTTGTTATTTCAATATGGCTGCCCTACTCGAGTGCTTTCATTTGATACCAAACACGGCATACTTCTGACATTTTTTCACAAAAACAAAAGCCGATCAAAAATTTTGTGATTTCTGCAAACCAGCTCTTATCGACTCCTTTCATACGATACCAAACACAACATACTTCTGACAACTTTTCGCTGAAAACAAAAGCCGATCGACATGGGACTATTTTATCATTTTTGCAAGCTAAGCCCTTGTCCAGTGCTTTCAATTAATACCAAGCACGGTATACCTTAGACAAATTTTTCATTGCTATAATCAAATTTTTAGGCTGTAAACCTTAATTACAAGTTAATTTTTGTTAAAAAAAAGGATTAATTAAAATACGCCTTGTGGTTGATATAATCAAAATTAAAATTTTATAAAATTTGATTACATTTTCTTCTATTATCTTACTCAAAATTTTCACTTCGTTTTAGACTATTGCATTTAACGAACAAACCTTTTGAATGGATAATTTTGGGGAACAAATTATAATAATTTGAAGAAGATTTTATAATATTTACCGACATACCTCCTTAATAAAACAGTTATTATTCAACAAAGTAGATTACTTGCTTCACTTGAAAGTAATTTTGCTTACATTTAAGGAAGTTACTACAAGTTTTTTAGTTGATATAATCAAATGTGTTGTTTGTAAACCTTAATGGTATATATGACCTAATTTCTTTTTTTCCATTTTATGGTTCTGTACAAAAAATAAAATACCCGTATTTTTTAAATCGCTCTAGTATTGATAATTCCGGAGAAAAACATTAATAAAATTTTGGAGAGGGGATATGTGACGTCACGTAGGAAACTTTGAGGATATCTCCGTTTATCATTGTTGTTAAAAATTAACTTAATTAAAACATGCCTTATGATTGTAGTGATCAAAGTTTAAATTTTATAAATTAAATGTAATCATAATTTAAGCTTTGTTTTGCACTATTTACTTATGAGAAATCATCTTATTTCATTTTAAAATATCATAGAATTTCGTAAAATCTAACCGTTTTGTAATCGGAAAATTTCATCAGTAATTTAATAACATACATAAAGAATTAAAAAAAAAAGTCGGCCGACGTAAAACATATTTGTCATTTCTGCACGTCAGAAAACATTAATTATAATGACATAATAACAATAATAAACTCTCAGGTAAATATTTTTTTATTTCCGTAACTGTCTGATTTTTAGCGCAAAAGTTACATTTTTTATTTAATATATCTCATACTACAGACATGCAGTTCCATCAGATATGATATTATTTGATGTAGAATTGAAATTTGAACATCTTTGTACTTTTGTAGTTTTGCTCTAAATGCATCAGGAGAGAAAGTATTCGTAATTTTTTGAAATCCCATGTTAAAGTCCTATATTCCGTGTTTTATTGCACAGTTGTATAGGTACCGGGTGTAGAAATGAAAAGTGGCACATAGCGATTTCAATGTTATTTTTTTCATACTTCTGTATCTCTTTACCTATTCATTTTAGCGCTAAAAGCTTTAGAATATAAGTAGTTCAAAAATTAAAAAGGCTTCCTATAAATTCAAATTACTTTCATAATTATTCATATTTAACGATATATTAATTAAATAAAATTTATAGTTTTTTAGAAAATGAATTAAGATTGCCTTGGTAAATAAAACAAATTTTTAATTAAATTATCTATCAACACTTTTCACTCATCAATAAATTATTATTTTATTTAAAATTATTGTATTCTTGTATTAAAGATAACAATAACTTTGTTCATAAAATTAATTACCATACAATATTATTTTTGAATTAATACATCTATGTTTTTAAGCAATATATACACATAATTTTTATAGGTTTAACAATACCGTTTAAACCAGTCTTTGTAAAATTTGTTTCTGTGTATATCGGACGAATATTATTGCATCTGCTAAAGAAGGAATCGATATAAGTATTCAACAATTAAATATTTTTATATTTAATTTTATATGTATAAGCATTAAAATATTATTTTCAGGCATAAATGAAATTTATATTCTAAGCTAAAACAAGAACATAATAATATTTTGGTTACATTGCGACATGCCAAACTAACTGGTGGCGCTAGTGTTGTTTTATTTATTTCCAAATCACCAGTATGATGTGAAAATAAAAAAACTGAATCTCCAGAGTAATTCTAAAGGGCTTTTATAATATTTATTATTGAAAATAAAATTATGAAATATTTAATCAAAATGCATAAAACTTTATTACTATGTACAATAATAGATTACTATACCCATTATTTCATGTGTTTGTAACAAATATACAATTAAAACTTATTCAGAACAAACTGAATGAAATATTTAAAATAAAAGTCGTGAATCTTTGGAATTAATGTAGATAGAAACTTTTCATCTCTTTCTACGAATAATGAAAGAATGTCGGTAACATAAGTACCTAGAGTACCATCATAATAAATGACTACTAATTTCATTCCGTGAAAGATAATTTTGATTGTATTGTAATATCGTAGTTTTTTCATTAACGATATTTAATTTTATTTCTTGTGAGATTGAAAATGAAATATAAATATAGTATAATAAAATCACCTAAAATAATTGCGTAATTTAAATTCTAATTTCCTTGATATCTACAACAGTTAAAAATTTACATAAATTAAAAAAAAACTACCTTAAAATTAACCTTTCATAACTGAGTATATGATAATGGCGGTAACACCCATACCTATTGATATTCGCTGGAATTGAGAATGCGCGAGTATAATGTGCACTCTGCCTTACGTTTGAAGATAGTTACGTACCAGTTAGTAAACGTCAACCGTTTTTTGTATGTTTGTCATAAACCAGAGATCAGTTGTATTTATTTTTTACATTTAAATAATGACACATCGTCAACATGTTTCTTATGTAAAATTTTAAATATATATGAATGCATATGTTTTGTTCTCTGTACTCTAAGCACAATAAGAAGAATTTTGTAAAAGCGCGCGTTATTTAAATTACAAATGGGGTATGTGACTATAATTAAATTTCAGTACATAAATCCTAAAATATAACAACTAACCACCCTAACTTCTCATTGTAATAATAAAAACTAAACAATTGTTTGTAAGAAGAAAGTTATTAGCAATTTCATCATTTACAAAAACTAGGTAGACTGTTTCTTACAGTAACCGCCTACCTAACTTCTTTTACGGTTCGGCCAAGATGATGTCGCAGCATCCCCTCCCCAAATCTTTAATAATTTACAAAAATATGGATTTTTTTTCTGTATTACATATATAAAAATCAAAATTTAGTCACATTCCTCATTGTAATTTTATTCAATTAAAAAAATTCAACAGAAAAGGGAACAAATATCTTCATATTTACTTACACCATCCATAAAGCATTACATTGTTACTAACGTGTCGTTTAGAATACACATTTAGTTTTGATTTCATTTCACGGTTGTAATTAATAAATAAAGTAGAAACGAATCCGTAAACACATACTTTATTTATGTAGTTTCACAGAAATATTACCTACTTCCGTATATTTACTAATAAAATCAAGTCTTTTTATAACGATTATTTGGTTCTAGAGTTTATAATTTGTCGTTTTTTTTGTTTCGTATTTCGTTTTATAGTAACGTCGAATATCTTATAGGCCTAAAATTTACCAGTTTTCATTTAGAAAAATACATAGAAATCTAACCGTAAGTATAAGTATTTTTATAAAGGACATGCTGTACTAAACACGAACACACATTTTCATTTCAATTTGTACTAAGTAAAAGGAAGTATTGTACTCGCGAAAATTTTCGGTTTTGAGTTTTCAACGGAAATATTTATTTTGACCATCCCTGAATCCATTTTGCCTAGTTTCAGCGTGACAAAACGTACGTATGTCTCAAAAACAAATTTTTTTATTGCAATCGGCATTGCCAAAAGGGCACTTTGCTTATAGTGTTTTCTTGAATTTTTAACATAACTCAGAAAAGATTAACAGTAGAATGTTGAAATTTTGTTTGCTATAATATCTAGTTATTACCTCCATTTTTGGTTCCAATTGTCCTTTCCAAAAGAGTAGTATAATTTTTGTAGGAAACATTTAATTTATTAAATTGACATTGACAGCTGGCAAAATATATTACTGAGAATTATGAACGAAATAAATGATAACAACATCTCTTTCTTTACAAGTTTTCCAGCGATTACAATAATTTTGTATAGTGCAATAAGAAATAGTGATAAAATTTTTTATATATATTTTTTTTAAATGATCCATTTTGAAGGGAAGTTCGAAGTTATGAAACGAATGGAAGTTAAAGCACGATTAGCCGTAGAATGATCTCACTTTCCAGCGATGACAGTAATTCTTCTTAAATTTAGACATGGTTTCTGGATCTTCTGTGTCAAGTTACACTTTGGCTCAGTTTTAATTTAATTACGCAAAAGAATGCACGGTAAAAATATGAGACCTCAAAAAGGCACTATTCCTTATGAAAGCACATATAACGGTATAAAATTTTAAATTATTACATAAATAGTTTGACCTGTATGGGATGACCAAAAACCGACGACTGCGATTCCAAAATTTTTTTCACTAACGTGAAATTATTTAAAATTAAAATTTGGTGGAATATGTATTTATATTATGAAAAGTATTTTAATAATAATATATTTATATAAATGGGAAACGTCAAAATTTCTAAAATAAAAATTGTACATCTGATGTGATGTTTTATTTGTGTATAATTGTATTTCTTAAACGAAACTTTCATTATAATAGCAATAAAAATAGGAACTAATTTCACATATATATATATATATTTTTTGAAAAATATTGCCATGGGTACAAATAAAATTTATTAGTAATTATTGAAAAAAAAAAATTGATTCGATCTTGTAGTGCAGCAGAAATGGAAGAAGAAAAGAGTAAGTAATTATTTTAAATTATAATTTATTACTTATTGTTATTAATAGATTTATATTTTCCTACGGCAGGTACAATGGAAGATCTAAAACGAGAGATTAAAGAAAGTGAAAATTATGTGAAGGAATTAAGGCGCCAACTAAAGACATTGGAAGGGAAGGAGGACGGGAAGGAGGACACGAAGGAGGACGGGAAGGAGGACGCGAAGGAGGACGGGAAGGAGGACGGGAAGGAAGAAACTATTCGCGGCAGAAGTCTCGAAAATTTCCGCGGCCGTGGAAGTTTTCGTGGCCGAGGAAATTTTCGAGGTAATGGTAATTACCGTGGCGGCCGAGGCCAGAGAAATTACCGTGGATGGAACCGTGGCCGTTCATATTGGGCCCACCACAATGCTACAGTAAGGAAGAAACATCAACATATTTATATATTTTTATAACTCATACAAATTTTTTTTATAGAATACTAAGAAGTGGTGGGCGGCGTACAAATTAGTAAATAAATTACTAAGTAAATAATTTTTTTTTTAGTTAATAAAATTTGTTCTTAAGTTATAAATTGTTCATTCTTCATTGTTTTCTTCTAATGCTGTGTTGTTGTTGTTGTTGTTGTTATAATCGGGGGGCCTCAAAGAAGCCGCATGCACTTAGGCCTGAAGGCCCATTGTGCTACCCGAGTGTACACAGAATCCTAACAGAGTCCCGCTGCTTCAATGAAGCTAGCTAGCCTACTGCCAGGGATGCCCTGGATGTCGCAAGGCTCAATGCTGTGTTAGAGTGAATGTTTGCCCGAGCTGCTTCGTTCTGATTTTTTATTTGTCGCCTTGTTGTGGTAGTGACCTACGATTGACAGATCGAATTAGCGCACAGTGAACTTATAGGAGCAAAAATGAATGTATTCAGAGTGTTTAGAATAGAGTCAGGAAAAGAAAATTATTTTTATTAATTCTATTAAAGCACGTATGAGTCTCTAACTTTTCTTATTCCTCTTTTTATTTATATTATCAAAATTTTATAAATAAATTCTACCCAAGCTCCGTATACAAGACTTTATAAATTAATTGCTGTTAAAAGATTATTATGACATATGGACATGATAAAAAGAATTTTTATATACTCCCAGTGTATAATGAACAGATTAATATGTAATGTTTGTAATTAATAAAATCGTGTGTCAATCAAACCAAATTATATTCAAGAAACCAATGTAATTTATTAATTTTAACAATGATCGCATGCAAACTCAGTTAATGCTAACAACTATACAGTATTGTAAAAAAATATATAATATTTGGTGTCATAGACCGTATTTATTTGTAACTTTTTAAGTAACCTGATATGTTAATTCTGTTTACTTCGTACGTTTGAAGTAACCTAGAACAGATCTCGAACTGATCAAACTTATCCAGCTATTTTGCTGGGATGATGAGTTGAACATACATATTTTCTATCTTTGTTTAGACATTTCTTTCTCGTTCTATATCTGTCAGAACACCACTTAAAATTTTCACTTACTATGAAATTTGATTGTTTATTTGGTACCAATATGAATAAGTTTAAGTTTGCATTCACATTTTCCAAATAAATACAGCCTACTAAAATATTTTTAAAATTTGAGGTTATATTGAATTTTCAAATTTGACGTTTAAAGTAAATGTCATCTAGCAAACATTTACAGTTAAATATAACCAATTATAAATTATAATACATTATATTGAAGCTTTGTCCAGTTCTCTACTTACTTTTTTATTCCTAAGAACAAATATGAACATAATTTGTATAGAATGAAATTGCAAACGTCATTGATTTATCGGAATGTCGGTAACAAAGGTACCATAATTAATAAATGACAACTAATTTTATTCCATGTGTAGGGCACGAGAGCAGCACCGTCGACTTTGCCCAAGCCTCTCATCTCATTTCACAGAATTCCAGTGGCGGAAATTTAAATAAAAGTCAAAATATACTCTTCCATCGAAAACAAGTTGTATTTATATAGATTTAATGTTCACTGACATTGTTATACTATTTTACGTTTAATAAATCATTTAAAACTTACTAATAAAATTTGCTTTCAAATGTCGATCTTGTCCCTCTTATCTCACTTCAGACCATTCTATGATTGTTTCATTTAACGTCATTCCATGATTGCCTTATTTCATACCAATCCAGGCGGAAGAGAAAAAGTGGTGGCATAAATTTAAATCGACGGCATTGGCGGGTTTTGTATTCATTCCATTTTGCGATTTCCATGTGTGGTTTATCAATTGCGCTCTTTTAAGTATTTCTCGTGTTAGTTATTTGTTGTCGATTTTGTTATTATTGTTGAGTTTGTTATTGTTGTTGAGTTCGTTATTGTTATTTTTGTTCTTTATTGAGAATGAGAGGTGATATATGATTTGGCTAGTGTCTACTGCGTCCTGGAATGCAAAAACAATAACAAACTCAACAACAATAACAAAATCAACAACAACTAATACTACACAAGAAACACTACAAGGTGCAATGGATAAACCACACAGAGATCGCAGAGGCAGAATGGAATGAATACAAAACCCGCCAATGCCGTCGATTTAAATTTCTGCCACTTCTTTTCCGCCTGAAATAAGTGCGAACTGAGAACATAGAATGGTGTGAAATGAGCTGAGACTTGGGCACAGGTTGACGGTGCTCTCGTGCCCTATAATTAATGAAAATTGAAGGTGCATTCACATCAAACAAATTAGTGGCATAGGTAGAATTAGTGGTTTTGGTTGAGGTAACAAAATTAAAAAATTAAGGTCTAGCTTTCCAAATAAAGAAAATATAGAATTGGCTGATGTACCGCCATTATTCTTTGGCGGGAAAATTTGAATATGCATTACGGACCATATTTTTTACCAATATTTTATTTGAAAATTGTTAAATAGTTATTGTAACAAAAGCAAAAGACTTTTACAAACTGCAACTTTTTTTATCATTTTAATAGTATAATACAATGCAGTATTGAAATATTTCATTTAAAAAATGATATAATTTAAAACAGTTGTTTGATTTCTGCTGTCAACTAACTGTCAGCTGTGAAAAATATTTGATTTGATAAACGTCAAAATTTTCTTTTCGCATTTTAACTAATTTTGGAATTTAGTTTTCTAAAAAATGTTGTTTGATTCTTGATTGCGAAATGCTTTTGTATTCTCGAGTGCAAAAGTGACATTTCACAATCTAGAATCAAAAATAACAACGTCTTAAACAAATATTTAATTATAACTTAGATACACAAAATAGGAAAGTAATAAATTATTAAAACATTACAATATATAATAACATCAATAAGTTATACAGCAAGAAGCTTCTGGACGGGACGAATCAGTCTTCAGGATTTCCTGTAAATGCTAACGGAAAACCGTCCAAAAAACGTTAGCAAAAGACGATCACTATACACAAAGAATAATTTGAAATAATGAGATATACCAGTAGTAAAAAAATGACTTACATTATTTAAATATATTGGAATTGTTTCATCTATAAAGGATGAGCGTTTTGTCGCAGAAGGATTGGGCTAAGTATCTATAATCTATAACCAAATAAAATAAAATATATTATGGCCGCAAAGAACTTTAGTAAGAATTTGACTTACTTTATTTGAACACTGCAAACTTTTCTTGTAGAATTTATAATGCAATATTTGAGAAATTGTTCTTTCAGCTAATGTAGTAACTTTATTGTATATTTTGTCTGAAAAAAATTTAATGAGTAAATATTAATAATTAGTTACAAATAAATATTACCTATGTTTAATAAATTATTTGATAATTCGAAGAAGTATTCTGCCAGTGATGAAAGCGTTGTGCATTCTGTTAAATAAAAAATAATAATTAATAAAGATGTTTTTTTTTAATATAAATGTATTTACCATTCTTATTAAACTTTGTCTATAATATTGAAGTTTTTCCAATGGCAGGAAAATTGTCAGCGAATAGGTTTCAAAGTTCGGTTCCAAAATATTCAATATCGCTTCTCAGTCGAGATTATTGTTGACAAGTATTTCAAAAAGACATTCTGGTGGAACTCCTGTCCTCTACAAATAAAGACTAATATAATTGAGGAAGATTATTTTCTTTTAATTGTTACCTCCTTTTTACAGTGGATTCAGTGTCTGACATCAAAATTTAAACTACTATATTTCATTTATCATTTGAATTAAAATATGCTATATGCTTCGATTAAAATTGAATTATTTTCTTGTGATTGAAATGAATGAAATATTTAACGAAGAAACATTCAACTTGTAGATTTTATCCCAGGGTATGATCGATCCAGTTTTCTGTTTTTAAAAAGGAACATTATTAATTTATATAAAATATGTAAACATTCAAACACTTTTTTTATAAAAAAAAATGTTCGCCCCAGTTGAAAAAACTTCGGTATTACGATTTCACATAAGTAATTGTCCAAATACTGGTATACTTGTATCCCATATTTATTCTATTCGACATAGTTTACAGCCATAATGCAGTGTAGATTTCAGTTTTTATTATCTAAAAATATGAAATACAAAAATTTTATTTCCCAGAACTTGATAATAACATACCATATTATATCGATGTGAATCAAATGAAATTTTTTTGATATTTGTGTATCTTTATTATATACTATGAATTTAACTTTTAATTAGTTACAAAAGTTAAACAAATCATTCTACATTTTTTTTAAGAAATATATAATTTTGAAAAAGTTTTCTGACATTATATTTTAATTTTTATTAGAAATTATTTGAGTTGCCAGATAATTTTTAATACAAATAAATTAAATAATTTAAAAATATGAATGTATAATAATATTAATAAAAATTTCATTTACATTTTAGATAATTTATAGAAATATGTCACTCAACTCAACAAAATATTAAAAGAATACGATTTGTTTACTAACTGTAGTTATTATTGTTAAAATTGTATAATCTTTCATATAAAATAAAATACAAATTTTGATAACCTGGCAACTCGATTTCATACAAACATTTACACACTTTCATACTTTT
The DNA here is from genome assembly GCA_035578165.1 of Stenolophus ochropezus. Taxonomy (NCBI): domain Eukaryota; kingdom Metazoa; phylum Arthropoda; class Insecta; order Coleoptera; family Carabidae; genus Stenolophus; species Stenolophus ochropezus. Next base: position 2,038,594 of record JAQOWZ010000041.1, read on the forward strand.
GCGATTTATTACTCTCTTATTTTTCTTTTATTGGATCGCTTTGTGGTTTTTATTATTATTATTATTATTATTTTATAATGTCTTGTGCTTCATTTGCTTCATTCCAGCCAGCCAATTTGTGACGATTAATTATGATGAAGCTTATTTTTTCTTATTTATTTTTTAAATTTATTTAACCACGGGCTATTATAATATTGAAGCAAAGTACAGCAAAAATCCCAAATACCACTGGTATAGGGTTTTAAAGTATTATGTAACAAGTCATTGTCTTGCCAAGTCTACCAAGGAATTATAGATAATATGGTACACATTATGTACATAAAAATGTAATTTAAAACAAAAAAAATATAAATTGAATGTACTCTTACCAAATAAATTGCAGTTAATATTTGTACTTTTGTAGTTTTTTAAAATGAAAATCTTGTTACTCAAAATCATACAACAGTGACAATGACTTAATTACATAACACTTCAAAACCCACCAGCAGTAGATGGAATTTTTACCATACTTTGCGGTTTTGTAGTAGTATGTAGTATATTGCCAAATAAATGTGGATTTATATTCTGTTGCATGAATTTTGAGGTACAATGGTAGACTGGCCCGCCCACATGTTGCGATTTATTATATACTTTTGTTTAACGTCACATTTCTAATACATATTATAGAGAGACGCAACATGTTTTAACTTAAGCCTGGTATTAGATAGTTTTCGTATAACGTCTTTCTTTTTGATGGTATTAATTAAAAATTATTGACAGAAGTATTGTTTAAGCTCTATTACATTAAAGAAAAATATTAATGCAAACTAATGACTGTTGTATTATAATAAAAGAATGTTTCTTTAACCAAATAGAGGGAAAATAAATGGAATAAAATATAATTTTATTAAATTTGTCTTTTAATGTAAAAAACAATAAATATTTTTTATATAAACCTGCATCTAAAATAAGTTTCCTTTTTACCATTAGATGTAGGGACCTTTTTATCAGAAAATAAAATTTGTAATGTACATATATTTTTTTAAAATATTAGTAACACATAGACTAAACCAGGATTTTAGACGTTATAGAAACTTTTTCTAATACTAAACCATTGCTTTATACTTTTTATTTTATTTATGATTTTCATTGTGAGTATTTTTTTATTATCTTTTATCATAATATTTCTTACATTTTCATTTTGTTTAGATTGTGATTGCTTTATATTTAATTTATTACATACTTATAATAATTAGTTTTATAAATAATTGCCTTTTACAATTATTCTTTTTATTATACCTTCATTTTGGCAAGGTCCGTAAAATATGTAAAAGGCGCAATGGTTTTATCAGACTTAAGTTCTTTTTGTTTTAATCTTTTACAATATTTTACGAACCACTTTTCATGTTGAAATAATTTTTCATTTTTATATTAATTACATGCAGTGTATATAAAATATATTGTATATTATATTATATTTAACAAATCAAATATTGTCATCATAATAACTTTTTTATTATAATACATGTTTTAATTTATTTATTTCATTCATATTATTTTGTATCAAATTTATCAATAATGTTTCAACATGTTTTTAATTTATAATTTAAATTGATCTTTATTGCTTTCTTATATAAGATTTTTATATTTTATTAATTTAATTTTTATAAACATGTACTTAATATTTTTTTTTGTTGTATAATTGGTTCAATGAGTAGAATGTAATTGTACATTGTACTTTTCAACATGATTTTAATATATTATACTTTTAACATTAAATATTTCGCTAAATAGTTTTTAAATTATTTATAATACAATTTCATAATCATATTTAAAATTTATCAATTGTTTTCAAAGATTTCTACTTGTTTAATTTAATATTTTCAATTTATTCATTTTATTTCTTTATATATTATTACATACATATTTTTTAATTAACGTTTCAAATTTATTATGAATGTTTCTACATGCTTTTATTTAATACTTCAAATAGATCTTTCTTGCTTTTTTTCTCATATTTGATTTTTAATATATCATTTAATTTTTATAAACATATAAATAATATGACATTTTTTTGTTATATAATTAGTTTACTGATTAAAATGTAATTGTTGAATTTTTAAACATGATTTTAATATCTTTTACTTTTAACATGAAATATTTTGCTCGGTAGTTTTTAAATTAATTTTAATACAATTTAGATATTATAAATATTTCTTTCTTTCATGTTCATTTTGACATTATTTTAATATCTTTTACATTTAAAATTGTATATTTAGCTTAATAGTTTTTAATTTAATTATAATACAATTTACATTTTATTGCTATTTCGTTCATAGTCAGTTAAAATTGTATTCATTGATTTCTACTTGTATAATTTAACATTTTAAATTTATATATTTAATTCATATTATTCCTTTTTATATTATTACATATTTTTAATTTGCGTTTCAAATTTATTATGAATATATCTACATACTTTTATTTTATACTTTAAATTGATCTTTATTGCTTTCTCATAATTGATTTTTAAAATATGATTTAATTTTTATAAACTTGTATAAGAAATTTTTGTTATATAATTATGTTACTGATTAAAATGTAATTGGACATATATTGTATTTTTTAACATGATTTTAATATCTTTTACTTTTAACATTAAATATTTTGCTCGGTAGTTTTTAAATTAATTTTAATACAATTTAAATATTTCTTTCATATTCATATTTCAAATTTGTCACTTGTTTTAAATGATTTAAACTTGTTTAATTTAAAATTTCTTTAAACACTACATTCGTTGTGAATGCTTCTTTTGAATTTTTAATAATATTTGAATCTGGCAATTTTATCTTTAAATTGTTTGAACTTCTTACTCTTGACATTGCCACATACAATTGGCCATGTGAAAAGACTGGATTTTCTAAATTTATTCCTACATAATTAAATGTTTGGCCTTGGGATTTATTTATTGTCATTGAGAAAGCTAATCTTATTGGGAATTGCCTTCGTTTCAAGGTGAATGGTAAATCTGTTTCGGTAATTAAATCAAAACGTGGTAAATAGAGCCGGCTACCTGCACTCTGTCCTGTTAGAACTTCTACATCTAAATAATTAGTTTTCATGTCTTTTATTATGAACCTTGTTCCATTACACAGACCACGCTTGGGATTCATATTTCTTAATAACATTACTATTGCTCCAATTTTTAGTGTTAATTTGTGAGGAGGCATTCCGGTTGGTGTTAGGCCATTCAATAATTCGGCGGGGTAATTAATTTTGTTTATCTCATCACATTCACAAGAATCAGCACTTAAATATACTCTAGATGACCCTACAACTTTATTTAATACGTGTTCATTAATTATCATTGTGTCATCATTTTTTGGTGCTAAAATGGCTCTATCTGTAAATTTATAAATATCATCAGGTTGTATGACATCTTCACCGAATATTTCATTTGCTAGACATGTTTCGGAAACGCAATGTGCAGGAATTTTGACAATTTCATTTTCACCGTTGCCTATTTTCAATAAATATTCTGAAAATTCTTTTTCGTCTTTATTTACGCGCATATTTTGTTTTAATGAAAATTTTGTAAATAGTGGCCATAAATGACTTTTTACAACACATGTTTCAATTATTACAGTTCGATGGTTTGTGTAATTGACTATTGGCAAGCACTGTCTGAAATCGCCACCTAAAACTATAATTTTTCCCCCAAATGGTATTTTATTATCCATCAAATCTTGTAATAATAAATTTATTGCATCGAGTGCGTGTTTTGGTATCATTGTTACCTCATCACAGATTATTACACTTGCCTCTTTTATTAATTTACCCGCTTTGCTATTTGATTTCACTCTACATACACATCCGTCATTTACAGGCACTGGTAACTTGAATACTGAGTGAACTGTTTGACCACCTTTTAACAGAGTAGCTGCTATTCCCGTCCAAGCTACAGCTATAACTTTTTGATTTTGGCCCCTTAAAATACTTATCAATGTGTTATACAGAAATGTTTTCCCTGTTCCCCCGGGACCGTCAACAAAGAAATATCTACTTGTGCAATTATTGTCATTTACGGCATTTAATATGTTATTTAAAATTTCTATTTGGTCTCTGTTAAATAAAGCTACATTTTGTTCTCCCTCTAATTTTTCGGCTGCTACATCAAAAGAATTAGTTTCATTTTCTAAATCATCAATATTTTCGGGTTGGGGCAAACCGAAATCACTTAAGGTGAATTTATGCATATCGAGTATTTCCTGTATTTTTAATAAACATTTACTTTGTGCAACTTTTTCAGAATTATGTAATAAATAGTCTTCCATTAAATAATGTTTAAATTTTTCCCATAAGCTTAAGGCATTGGTTGACGTATGGAAGCAAATTAAATAAGCAAATAATTCACGTAATTGTCTGGGAAATTTACTCAACACAGCCTCGTCTAAACAATTTTCGCACTCTTTATCATTAGCTAAAAGACCTAATGCACGGGCAGCTTCCTGATATGTATTATATAATTTTCCGTCGACGGTACGCAAGTCTTCGAAGCTTGTGACACCTTTTGCATGCACTAAAATTAATCTTAAATGAAATCTTTCAATATCTCTAGGGCTAACGGAAATCATTCGGCCGATAGGTGGCTTTGTCTCACGTTGTCTAGCTTTCCATGCATTATTAACAAATACATAATATTTAGGAATTTCCATGTAAACATATTGCCGGGCATTAACGTCTATTTCATTGAGTAGGAACCAAGCTGTTAATGTTGTATTTTTTTTCGCTGCTCGTTCAACAGCTTTTTTTTCTTGACCGTTAGTGAAAAATACTGCCTGTTGATTTTTTAAATGTACTGCTAATTCCATTATTGTATGAGACTTGTCATGCAACGGATATTCTAAAAGCCTCCAACAACATTCTGGGGCAGATACATACCTAGCATCTAAATAACCGTTTATTTCATCCCACTGTACAACTTTATTTTTATCAAGCTGTCCTAATTTGACGCTCGCGCAATCATGCCCCTTGCACAAATAATCACAAATATATTTTATACTTTTTACTGATGCGCATATTTCAACATTTATGTGGGTTCTATATTTTTTTAACAAATACGGATTGTACGGAACTATCCACCTATTGTCTACCGTGTATTTAACTAAACCATTTTTCCAAAGAATGTACATTTTTGCATTATTATTTGACCGTTTATACAGGGGGTAACCGTTAATGTTTTCATGTGTTTCATTTCTAAAATCTTTAGGGAACATTTTTGAACATTTATTTTCGTTCATACACGGCGAATTTTTGTTTAGAATACCGCACGGACCGTGAATCATATGTGAACGAACTAATTGGTACAATTCCGGTTCTGCATCCTCGTCGGGAATTTCTGCACTGACTATTTCGTCAATGTCATCTTTGTTACGGATTTTACTTGCACTATCTAAAGTTAATAATAAATGCATGTGAGGCAGACCGCGTTTTTGGAATTCAATTACATATATGAATGCCACAACTTTCCCAAAAATATTGTCATGTAAAAATTCATGCAACATACTTTTTATTTTTCCGTTAAAAACTCTGGCGGTTATGTCTGGGCGGTCTGCAGAGGTTTGACCCTCGCGCAACTGTTGTACAATTTCTGGCCATTTAGGGTTACATGTCACTGTTATAAATAGATCAGGGCGGCCAAATTCTCTAACAATAGACATGGCATTTTGGTACATTTTTAGCATGAATCGACTACCACCTTGAAATGTAGACGGTAGAATAATCATGGTGCCTGCTTTTCCGCCTTCATTCTCTGCCAAATTATTAATGTGGTCCATCAACCCACTATATAGCTCTACCCTGAGAGTAGGCTGATTTAGTCTAATGTACGTTAATCTTTCGGCTTCGACTTTAACATACGCATCTACAATGTATTGTTGGGTTAGTTTACCGGCTTCTAAACATGGGTTAAATGTGTTTCTAACCGCTAATCTGTTCATGTAAAACTGTAACATGCTTTGTTTTTTAATACCGTCAGCTTGTTTTGAATTCATGTTCCAGCCACATTCACCGCGAGGAAATAATAAAGGATAGGACATGGGGTCGCAGTTTTCACTAAACTGATTAATTCGAACTAAACCGCCAACTTTTGGGTGGACACAAATGTCCCTATCTATTGGTGGCTCACCGTCATTGGACGTAAAAACAACTGCCACCTCATTACATGTGGGGATATTGTACCTACGTTTATCTTTTTTTCTGTCATTTACAATCCACAAATTTATTTCTGGCACCGACTGATTTGTTTGGTTAGCTTTGGCTAATTCCCGCTGCTCTACTTCTTTCAACATCATATACGCCTGACAATACGGATTAACCTCCCTAAGTATTACATCTAATTGACCCATGATATTTGGCTTACAATTTTTATTATACTCTACGTTCATTCGTTTCTCTAACGCTTCATTTGAATTAATTATGTATAATTGGGCATATTTTTCTGTTTCATTTGGTTTAGGGTACATTGAGCTGGCAGAATCATGGTAAATTTGGCCGTGGATTCGGAAACAGTAGGGCCCCCTGCCAGGAGGCGCAGCAATTTTAGCCCCAAACGATGCGAATGCTAACGCGCTATTGTATTGCCTAATATTTTCTCTAAAGTTTCTGCTATCTGAATCTTTACCTAACATTAGATTTTTAATATATTCAGGGAACTCATTTAATTGATCTACGTTTAATTTTCCTTTTCGACAGCAGTAAGTGAATTTGCCGTCTGACGGTTTTTCATATGAAAAATTAACAGAGGAACAATGTGAACAGACAACATTCATTGGTCCCAAAGAATGGGGCTCAATTTGAACTCCTAATCCTTTTCTAGCTAACATATAGTTATCATTGGAAACCTTGTTTTTACGCGCTTTTATTTTATTTTTATTAATCATATTATTTTTTGTTAGTCTTTCTTGTTTCTGTTCTACAGTTTCAGTTTCAACCAAATTATCAAAATTATCTCTATACTTTTCTAAACGTTTTTGTTTTTGTTCAGGAGTTTCATTCTTAATATATTCTTTAAAATTAAATTTTAACTTTTGCAACCTATCCGTTTTTTTATCTAGTGTTTCATTTTGTAAATAATTTTGAAAATTCCCTTTAACTCTTATTAATCTATTCTCCTTTTCTTTTGCTGTTTCATTTTGCACATAAATATTAAAATTTGTTTTAATTGCTTTTAACCGTTTATTTTTTTGTTCAACCGTTTCTTTACTAATATATTCTTTAAAATTAAATTTTAATTTTTTTAATCTTTCAGTATTTTGTTCTACTGTTTCATTTTGAATATAATTTTTTAAATTTATTTTAAGTGTTTCCAATCTATTTGCTTTCTGCTGTGGCGTTTCGCGAGCAATAGAATTATAATTTATTTCTTTTTGTTTCTCTAAACGTTTTATTTTATCTTCAAAATTTTCATTAGCTATATATTTTAATTTATAGTTGTCGTTCTCTCTTAGACGTTTAGCTCGTTCTTCGTCTGTTTCGTTCGCCTTACGTTTTAAATAATTTTCTCTCAATAGCTGTTGACGACTTACTGGAAATGCTGTAATATTACGTGTTCGAAACATTTGTAAAACGTGTGATCTAAGTCTATTACAATCGTAAGTTTCATGCTCAGGATTACGGTTAAGTATTAAACTTGTAAAGAAAGCTATTGCAAACAACCCGCAATCATAGGTGTTGGACTGTTGTTGAACTCGTACAAACCTAATTGAGGGACTATAGGGGAATAATCTTTCTAAATATAATTTAACACCTTCATTTAAATTCCGGGAATTCATGCTATCGTAAATTGTAATTTCTAATCCGTCATAATATGCTGTAACCCAATGACCAACGCTCCCAATATTTGCACCTGGCACGAATAAAATTTGTAGGTGTCTAGTTCCCTGCTCGATTGCAACTATTCGGTCTGGAGCATCTACATACACTGTGGGCTGAGGGTCGAACTCAGTTACTGAACGTACTAAAGAAAAGTAAAAGTCTATATGAATGTCTTCTAAATATCCTGCAGGATTTATTAAAGTATTATAATCATGTTCTATTAGCTGTATTTGATTGCCAACTCTTTCAATATCTGTATTTAAATTACCCGTTTGAATATTATTTTCTACTACATAATCTTTACTTCGTTCTATAAATAATTCTCCTGAATTGCCTGACATTACCTGACGATTTAAACATTCATTTTCTACAACACTATTATCCGTATTTATGCAGCTATTATTATTAATTATATTTTTCGCGTGTCTTTGTTTACGCTTAAGGCGATTTTTTTCACTTTTAGTTGGCATTTTGTTACACTTGTTTTATTACAGAAATTAAAATAAACACTTACAGGTTTTGAGTGCGTTGTTATTTTCAGTGTTACCTTTACCAGCAATAAGTCAGGGTTCTGTGTTAATATTATCAACAATGCGTCAGGTTTTAGCTTCAAAGAGGATCACCTTATTTTCTATCTTGAAGAGATAGTCTTGCACTCTTACGGCCTGGCAACTGCAGATTATTTCCACACCTACAGTAAAATAAAAATTAAAATACTTGTACAACATTATAAATATATGTATATAAAAATTATGGTAATCCAGCGGGTAATTTATTTGATTTTATTAATAATTAGAAGGAAAAAAACAATAAATATTCATCCATGAAATCACCTGTAGTTAAATAAAAGTTATGAAAAATAAATTCTCACCTTAGATTCAAATTAGGCGGCACAACAAACGGGATTTTTAAAATGAATTATTCTGCAGTTGAGAACAAATTTTCAAAAATATCAATTTGATTCGGAAGTAGATTTATTGAAATCACAATAAATATAACTGTTTTACACAGAAGTGAAAGAACAATTAAGTAAATAAACAATTTTTGTTTTCCTAAGCATGCCTAAGTATAAAAATGAAATTATATTTTAATAAATGTCAATAACGAAACAATCTGTAATAACGAGAGGACATTATGGTAAATACGAAATATTAGTTACCGACAGTGTTACAATAATTATATAGAACAATAATGTTTTGATAATTCAATAAATGTATATTGTGAAATTTTAAAGTAAGAACATACAATTCAAAATTTTATTTGTAATAATTATACAGCATGATCAAAAGCATGTGATAGTCATGTGACCATTAATTTTCTTTAAAGGCAACTAAACTATATTTCTAGAAAGAATTTTTTTTATGGACGTGCGAATTCTTATTAAAACAAATTTTTTATTTTAGTAATTTGATTGAATTCAATATCATGCAAATAATGAACACGAAAATATATAATAAATAAAAAATGTTCGGTATATTTGAAGTATTGACACCACATTGATTGTTCAAATAAATAATAACAATAATCACCTGTGAAAGCAAAATATTTACTTCAACACCACAAAATAAAATTTAAGAACTACTCAGTTGTACGATAACCAATCGTACTTTAGGACTACTTCTAATAATATATAATGACGATGATGAAACTAATAAATTAAAATATAGACTCACATAAAATGAAACGTTTCTTATCTTCCAAACATTGCATTCCATAAACAAAAAATTCTTCTCCTCACTATGTAGAATTATAAAAAATGCAGAACTTGTTCAGTCTTCACATTTATTTCTCATTCAAATTAAAAGCTGTAAATGATAATAAATATAAATAAATAGAAAAACATTAAAATAAACTTATACTTTGTTGCCTGTACTACTTCCACTTGTTTATTCTAAACTGCAAAAGTAAATCATTTTACATTGATCCGATTATTTTTTAATATACCAGACTCTATTAGGAACAATTGTTCCAAGAAAGAAATGTCTAATTCAACTTTTAAATAATGATACATCTGCTAACCTGTATCTCATCTAAAAATTTTAAAAGTTTATAACAAATAAATATTATACAGATAAATACATACTTTATCCATTGGTTTATATGTACAATGAATGTAAATAGTTTGAACTATTATTTCAAATATAATTCCTGTTTTCTCTGAATGTGTGTGGATTTATAATTATTGTACACATTTTTTGGCACTTTTTTATTGTTCTTGTAATTACTTTTCGCAAATAACCATTTACATGTTCAAATTATTTCATGCTTTACACCACAAAAATCATGTGTTGATATAAATTGTTAGATAATTTGCCATCAAAATCTAAATGTCATGAGGGCATATGTGCATGTGCCCACTGTACTCAAAGGGTACGTTCAAAAATTAGTGTAAAGAGTATAGGTATACTCTAGGTTGAGCATGATCACATGACTGAGGTTTTAGAAGTTTTTGAACGTTTCTAGTTACGTACTTTGATTTTGACAAACAATATCACAACCTTACTTTTAAATTTGAATATGAATGAAAGAAATTATATCTGTTTCTTGCTTGATGTGGTAGCAAAACATATTTTATATTTACTGGTATGTGAATAATATTTGTGTGAACTGGATTTTATATAATGTACATTATTTTTTATTTTTTATTTTTTTTTTCTCTAGTAAAACTATTGCGTCTTCTATCACCCCAATAAATTTGAAATCAACTACATTAATATCCATTGCATTTGTATTAATAATTTATAATAACAGATTAACATCTAGCGCTTCTTGACAGCTACCTTTCTTACCCTACTAGTTTTACAGGGTACGAAGAGTAAACTCTAGAGTACGCACTCTGAATTTTTGAACGCACATAGGGAAAACTCTTTGGTATTTGAACGTTATAGTGTATACTCAGTACCCCAGAGTAAGGTTTTTGAACGTACACAAAGTAAAATAAGAAGACTCTACAAAAAGGCGCCTCATTTGAATACCAAATCCCAATTTCACAATTGTGCTGGCTGCCAATTATAATTAATATTATTAATATAATGTACAATAAAACGAAATAATATACTCACATTAAAAAAAATCTTTTCAATCAGCAACACAATGTCTTGTTGTAAATGTGTTGTTTAGAATTAAGATTTATAGTTGTTGTGTAATTTCACAGCCGTTACTGATAAATATAAATTATACAACGACAAAATATAACTAGACAAAACTTCTCTTGGTTTGTTATGTTTTCGGTAAGCCAGAAAGAGAAACCTAGAGATAGATATAAAATGAAAGTATTGTTCGAACATTGCTCACTAGAGGCGCCCGTGCTTTTATGATTAACATTAGAATTGGAAGTTTTAAATTTATGTGTTTCAAATATAATCAAATCTAACGCGTCATTGACAAAATAAAAACGTAAATAATGATAAATAACAAAAATAATGACAACTACAGTGACGCCTCTAGCGAGCAATGCTCGAACAATACTTTCATTTTATATCTATCTCTAGGCTTCTCTTTCTGGCTTACCGAAAACAAAACATTCAATATGGAAGGATAGGGAATGTTTTGTCTAGTTATATTTAGTCGTTGAAATTATAGCATTATATAGTGAGGTTAAGAATTACATTTGGCGCGAAACCCTAATTCAAATCTGAGTGCATGCATTTCGTATGGAAGTACATTTTCAATTCACGATATTAAAGCATTTTGGCGATTCTTAATTATAACATATATTTTTCATGTAAAGTACAAATAAAATAATAAATTAAGAAAAATTTCATTTTAAAGAAAGTAGTATCGCAAATAGCAACATATGTCGTTACTTGGTGCAGCAGGTTAAAAACGCCACGTTCAAGTGACAGGTTCAACTGAATACTAAGACAGCTACGACATACGTTTTCAGAAATTTGCAACTACTGTTCAAATTGAATTTTATTAAATAATATTATGTTTTTTGGGTGTGTATATTACATTAGAAGATAGATAAAACATTAGAGATTAGTATTTATACGGTTTAATAATTAAGATTTGCATTTTATAATACTTTCCAGCAGCTTAAAGATAGCATATTTTTATTCACATAAGAATAACATGGGCGCATAAATTTAGGGTTTCAGTTTGAATTTGACGCCACAAAATGACCGTTACACTAATGCAATCTATTAAAACTTATTCAGAACAAACCGAATGAAATATTTCAAATAAAAGTCTTGAATCTTTAGAATTAATGTAGACAGAAACTTCTCATCTCTTTCTACGAATAATGAAATGGTAAACGGTAATATAAAGTATGTGCTTTAAAAAGTGGTCTTGTGTGTAATATTTGTCGAATTTTTTGAGTTTAACGTTACTATTTTTATCGAATTCTAAATCATTTACAGCTGACTTCTTATTTTGTAAATCTACAATGATTTTGTTTTGACAGGAATTAGGACATTTTATTTCTAGAAGTTCAAATCCGTTTTTTGTTTTCATAAAACCATCAACACTACATGCTACGTATGATTGGTTAGATAATATTACAACACAAGTAATATATTAGTTGAAGCTTGAAATACTGATCTCGCTTCACTTTCGGTTTCCAAGCCATAACGCATAGCTTGATTACTATAAAAATTGTAGCCATTAATTCTTATCAACAACATTTTCATTATAATAATCATTGTCATCTTTTCTCTGTACCAATCTAATTCTAATGGTACATATGTACATCTACAATGAAAGAGTTCATTACAGAATATGTAGTATTATTGCGAATTTATTTATCGTATGAAATTTTTATTAAGGTTTTTATTTTTTGATTTCTTCTTTCTACTCATTTTTCTTTACACTTCCAGCCCTATTTAATGTGCTTGCAATTTCGTTATAAATATAATACTTTATGCACTCGTTTCAGACAAAATTTCTTTGCTTATGTTTTGAAAATGTAAAAATAGTATCAAGAAAATTTCCAGACGTATTTATGTAGAATGATTTTATTGAAACTTTGTGATATTTTTCTAACTGGGCTTGTAAAGGCTTGTTCCAAATCATAGACTGATCAGTTTTAGACTGTATTTTAGAATTCTTATTTAAATGTGACTTCTCTACACAGTTATAATTGAAGGTAAAATTACAGAAATAACACATATGTAAACAAATACTTTGTTTCTTGCAGTAGTTTCTTTGGTACAAGTTGTGATACATAATAAAATGCTATCTTCTTTACATTTATTAATAAAATGAAGTCTCTTTATGATAATACAGCAAAATGAATATCTAGTCTTATTGATTTTATATGCATAATACGGTCTAATACTTATATTTTCAGCAATGTCAAAATGACAAGATAATTTGACAACTTTATTTTGGATGCGTTCAAATTTGTGTGTAAATTTTAAAATTCAAAGACACTTGTTAATAAATTTAATTAGAACACAATATTCTTTTTAAATAAAAATATTATAAATATAACTTAACAATTAACAATGGGCTTTTAGGGTCCCGAAAATTTACATAAAGGGTAGCCAACAATGAAAGCCGGCCATTTTCTTTTAAATTTTCGAGAATCTAAAGCCTCATTTTAAATGTTAAATATTTTTGGTTTCTAAATAAATCTCTTTAAAATATATCTTATCATTTTAATAGGTACACTTCGTTTATGAAAATGAATTTTTAGATGTTAGATTGAAAAATTTGAATTAAATAAAATAAGTAAAATATGTGAAATAATAATGTTCATAAAGTAACTTTTATTTACTATCCAATGAATATAAAGGTATAATATTATATTTTAAAATGACATATGTTTATAACTACAGAATAATAACTAAAACTTACTGTGGGAACTTACAAACCTTGCTCGCAACTTTCATCATCACAAATTTTTGCATAAATAATCCTTTTTTTAAAACTTTATGGTTGTATATGAAAGAATATATTATATTTACTCTTTTTATAGCATTATTTATGATAAAAATAGCTTTATTTAATTTCATATGATTACCCTCTGAGCCTAATATGACATCTGTAAGTCATAAAAATTAAAAATGTACTTAAAAATATTTATATCATACCTTAAATTAATATACAACAATTTTCAAACATTCTTTTCCATTATTTCGTAGTAAAAATATGAATTTTCATGCAATCAATTCACAGTCATATTCGACTAAGAGCATATGTCATCAAATGCATTTCTAGATTAATATTTGGTTTCAGAAAGTGTTTATAGTTTGAAATATCAATGATAAATGAATAATTGGATAGATACTTTATTGTTGTAAACGTTTTCATCTAAAAAATGATCTCGTTCCATAACAAAATACAATGGATTTTTTTTTAAATATAATCTTTATTGTAATCAATTTCATCATTTCAATTTGATGAAATGCATAAAGAATGTATAAAATGCAGTTACTTACAGTTTAATATAATCCAGCCACATAATTCAAAATAATTATTGTACAATAAATTGTTAAACTTTTCTTCCAAGATGGTATGAAGGAAAAGATTGTCAGTATTTTTAAATAAATGAGTTTATGACTGAATACGACGCGCGTAAATAAGGTTTGCCGTAAATTATTATGTACAATGCACTTTTATGATAATCAGTTACATTTCAGTAGTGTTATTATCTATAAATGTACTCTAGTTTGGGTAACCAATTTAAAATTGTAACTGAAATGAAAATACATATTTAAATACAACGAAACAAATTTAAAATGATATACTTACATCACAAAGTGTATTGTACATACTCTTGTAAACAAAGTTTACTTTATATTTCTGTATATTTCTCTTTGAAAATATAAAACTTGTGTAACGACTTTTTTGGTTATAGACCAACGAATGATAAACGTCAATGTCATAAAATTAAATATTTTAAATACACCACAATTAACATTCAGTGTATTTGTATATATTTCGCTCACTATTATAATGTGTAAAAATATAATTACATTTACAATATCTCTTTTCATTTTCAAAATAAATCAAATAAAAGTTTCATATTGAATTGTCAAAAATGACGGATGATACAGTAATTCTTTTTAAATTTAAACATGGCATCTAGGATATTATTTTCAGTTTTGTTCCAGTTATACTTTTTAGCTTAGTTTTCGATTTTTTACACAAAAACTATGCACGGTAAAAATATGGGACACCCAAAAGCGATTGGTCCTCATTAAACCGGATCTAATAAAATAATATTAAAATTATTCAATGAATGGTTTGACCTGTACCCGTGAGCAAACTTTTTGCGATGCTCGAGATGAATCCAACTATATATATATAGAAATATAGAGAGTGAATCTACCAAAATAGTATATGACTAGCGAAGGCTCAGCTACGCTGAGCTTCACTAGGCCTCCGGCATCAATAAAGTATTTACAGTTGACGTCTAATTTTATTTCTGTACACCAGCTCTCGACGAGACCTTTCACATGATACCAAACACGACATACTTGTGACAAATTTTGCAAAAAAAAAACAAAAGCCGATCGACCTGGCAAATTTTTGTTATTTCAGTATGGCTGCCCTACTCGAGTGCTTTCATTTGATACCAAACACAACATACTTCTGACAACTTTTCGCTGTCAAGTGCTTTCAATTAATACCAAGCACGGTATACCTTAGACTAATTTTTCATTGCTATAATCAAATTTTTAGTCTGTAAACCTTAGTTATAAGTCTCTTTATTTGTGTTAAAAAAGGATTAATTAAAATATGCCTTGTGGTTGATTTAATCAAAGTTAAAATTTTATAAAATTTGATTACATTTTTTTCTTAATCGAAATTTTAACTTCGTTTTAGACTATTGCATTTAAGGAACACACATTTTGAATGGATAATTTTAGGGGTCCTGGGCTAATATTGTTTGGGAACCCTACCTTAAGAATCTTTTAACCGGTAGTTTATCAAAAAACTGTTACTGTTTTTCTTTAATAAAAAAAAAATACAAGGGAACGGGAAGAAAGAACTTTTTTATTTTATATTCCAAATTATTATTAACAAAAACAGAAAATAACACTTATTTTTATAAATAATATTAATTTATAGACATATATACGCATATTTGTAAACATGATTAAGCTAATCCTCATATTCCGGTATTTAAAATTAAATATTTATTGTTTTATGAAAAGGTAAATACAATGATTAGATTAAATTACATTTTAAGAAATAAATTGGAAAAATTAGAGTTGAATTCGTTAATCCATACTGTTTCTTATTTCTCACATCTTCTTCTCTATCTACGACACAAGTTATCCCTATTCCTGTTCAATTAAAAATTATCGAAAACAACGTCCACATGCAAATTTATTAAAGCATGGCTGCAGGGGATGCTAATGTCTGTCCTTAAAGCCCATGTTTTAATCCGCCCTTGATTTGAAGAAGAATTTGTAAAATTTACCGACATACCTTGTTAATAAAACAGTTTTTATTCAACAAAATACATTACTTGCGTCACTTGAAAATCACTTTTGGTTATATTTGAGCAAGTTAATACAAATTTTTTAGTTGATATAATCAAATGTGTTGTTTGTAAACCTTAATGGGATATATGACCTAATTTCTTTTCTTCCATTTTATGGTTCTGTTCAAAAAATTAAAATATCCCTATTTTTTAATCGCTTTATTATTGATAATTCCGGAGAAAAACAATAATAAATTTTTGGAGAGGGGATATGTGACGTCACGTAGGACACTTTGAGGATTTGAATTCAATTGATAAAAATCATTTATCACAGTATAATTCACATTACCGCGGTTCCATTTTCAAAACGATGTACATATGTAAATACTAAACAGCCTTTGAAAATCATACGACAGTGACAACGTTGGCAAATGAGTACAGACATTTCAATGTCAACCAAATTTGATTCCATGTTTTCTAGCTGTTGTAAATAAAAGTTAAATCTTGGTAATGTTAACTACATAATATTTTTATTATTTTAATCAGAATTCGATCTTTGTTTTAGACTCGGATCATTCCACGTGGTCAAATCCCACGTGATCAAATCTCTCCTGGTCGAATTCCCATGTCAGCGAATATTTTGGCATTCCCACCACGTCGAATTGCACAGTTTCCCATGTCGTCTAATTTTCCCCCCACTACTTTTTTCCATTCAACGGAATTTCATTCCAACAATCTTTCCTTCAGACTTGTTTCATTTTATTATATTTGTAATATGTTTCATTTTTAATAAATATAATTAAGTGAAAGTAAGTGAATATTGAATTTATTTTACATTTTCATATAAATAAGTTAAACAATATGCAATTATATTTATAATATTTTATTAAGTATTGTCATTCATTATTAAATATGATCACATATTATATTCTCCATATATGAGCGCACTACATATATAAAGTATTATGAGACCCATAACCGGTCACATTCCATTTTTAAAATATAAATTGTACGAAATAAAGAATCAAAAGTACACTAAAGAATACAAAAATCTACACAAAAAACAAAATATAATCAATACCAACCTTGTTTCCAATATATCAAAATCAAAGCCCATGAATTTATAAAGTCAAGTTCAAAATTCAAAGCAAATATCGCATCCATTTAAACAATATACAATTTGCAGAAGAAGTAACAATTCAAACACAGAACACAATGTTACAAATCACGATATGAACGAAAATATGCGTGCGCATAATTTTGTTAAAATGATGATATAAATTATATTATAAATTTAAAATCATAAATTAATTAAAATTGAGTAATAAACTGTATAGTAGGAGTATATATATTCAAGTTTGAATTTGTTTAGAAAAAATAATACAGGATTAAACATGATTTCAATCAAATTTCATACATTATTACACTACATATTTTAGAAGAAATGATATTTTTACCCCGTTCTCAAGTAATTCGCGAAAATAAGTCATTTTTGAATAGTGCTGAATGTAGGCAACACCCAACACGACCTTGTGTCACCAATACATAAATATAGGAGTTAGTTTTGTATAAATGTATTTTACAATAATGTAAGACACGAGAAAAATCTGAAACATATTACGTAAGTTCCTAATACACATGTGGATTCATAAAAAATAGAGGGTGCAATATAAGAAGAACATATAGAAAATATGGGTTGGACTAATCACAGACGAGATCAAGTACTGATTTTTTTAAACCAACCAATCAAATGAAAGTATTTTGTTTCATTTGAAGTGAACAATGAAAAGAGTGATCTATTTGATTTGAATTTTCAACGTTTAAATAAAAATATAATTCTCCAACGATATTTATATACAAGTTGTCTTTACAATGTTGTATTTGTTGTCTTAAGTGAGAAAAATTAGAAAAAAATGTGATTAATAAGAAATGTCAGATAAAATTTATTCAAATATTCTGCATAAGAAAACAGGGTCGTAATTTCGAGCATCTGTTTTAAGTGGTTTACTGTATTACGTTTATTATTTCACGTTATAAAGTTGTTTTAAAATCGTTACGTTTTGTTAATTTTGACATAGCTGAATAAAATATATTTTTTTGTGTGTTAATAATCTTTTTATTTCCCGAATTTTATTAGAGTTATTTATGACAACAATTACATAATTGAAAACACAAAAAATGCGGTGTTTGTTTTACCAATATAATTCTAAGTTCCCATTTAAAAATAAAAATTAGTAGTCATTACGTGCGAATCATACTTTAATTTTTTTTCTCTCTCTGTCATCAAATAGTATCATATTTATATAAAGAAAATATTTCTATTCCTTTCAATAAAAAAGTTAAGGGAGGGTTCGTGTTCCATAACCAATAATATAATATATATATGGTTTGAAACACATTTTAGTTTAATATTTCTGTACATATCACCAACAAAATTCAAAACTTACATCCAAGAATTTTTAAGTTACAGTACAAACGTCAGTTGTCATAGAAAATAAAATATGTTAAATACACAACATAATGTAGTTGTATAAATTTCGCTCACTATTATAAAACATGGAAACATACTTTAATTTCTAATTTTCATTTTCATTTTCATAAATATTTCAATTACATTTTACATATTGAATTGTCAAAATTGACGGATGACACCGTAATTCTTTTTAAATTTAGACATGGTTTCTGGGATCTTCTGTGTCAAGGTACCTACCACTTTGGCTCAGTTTTTATTTTTTTACACAAAAAGTATGCACGGTAAAAATATGAAACCTAAAAAAGGCCCTATTCCTCATTTAGCCACATATAATGGCATATGATTTAAAATTATGACATGAATGGTTTGACCTGTACGGAGAGATCAAACGGCGACTGTGATTCCAAAAATTTTTTCAATGACGCGAAATTATTCAACATTTGAAATTTTTTTAATTATGTTTTTATATATGAGAAGTGTTCCAATAATAATAGATTTATTTAATTTAGAAATGTCAAAATTTAAAAAAATGGATAGTACATTTTTATTTTATAGTTTATTATTGTACAAATGTATTAAACAAATCTTTTATTAAAATAGCAATAAAAATATCAACTAATTTCACAAAATATATTACCTTGGATACAAACAAAATTTATTAGTAATTCAAGAAATATAGAAGTATAAAGCAGTATAAAGTACGGTAAGATGGAAAAAAATAGTGAACAAGATTTACGGCAGAAAGAAGAAAACAGTAAGTAACTATATTAAATAATAATTTTTCACATTTAATTATATTTATAAATTAATTCATATTTTTTACGGTAGCAACACTCAAAGACCTTAAACACGAGTTAACAGAAGCAATGAAGTATGTGGGGGAATTAAAAAATAAAATAGAGTCCTTAGAAAATAAGGACTCTGGAAAGGAGAACGGAAATAATTCCCGCCGTGGACAAAACGGTAATTACCGCGGCAGGTACCGAAATTACCGTGGCGGCAGATTCAGGAGTAACCGTGGTGGCAGATATGGAAATTACCGCGGCGGGAGCAGCGGGCACTACGGGATCCAGGATGTCCAGCACAACGCCATAGTAAGGAAGAAATATAAATATATTCATATATTTTAATAACTTAATTCTTACAGAATTCAGAGCAATGGTGGGCAGTGTACAGACTTATTAATAATTTTGTTAATAAATAGTGTAATTTTTAGTTTTTATTTGTAGTTATTAATGTTAGATATAATTATGTTCTTAGATGCTAAATTAGTTTAAGTTGTTTAATTTTTATTTCTTACGTAGGTTTAAGTTAAATATTTTTTTATATATATAAAGTTAGAGTAATAAATGTTCTTTCGTTCGTACTAGTTCATTCTTTATTCTTTTCTTCTAATGCTGTTTTGTCAGAGTGATCAGGAATGATTGCCCCTGCCGCCTCGTTCTAATTCTTTGTTTGTCGCCTTGTCGTCGTGATAGTGACCTACGATAGACAGATCGTATTAGCGCACTGTGTAATTATAGAAGGAGCAAAAATGAATGTATTCAGAGTGTTCAAAGAATTTTATGCTTCGCAATTTCTATTTGAAGCTTATTTACCTAAAATAATTAGGCAAGCAGGAAATAACGAAAATATGATTTTACATGTTAAATCCCTGTGTTATAAGAATGATATGCTGGGTAGAGAGGAACTAAACATTTTAATATAATTTTCCATATCTTCCCTTATGATGCAATATACTATTTCAAAACACGATCCATTTCGAAGGGAAGTTCGAAGATATGAAACGAATTGAAGTTGAAAATGATTAGCCGTAGAATGATCTCACTTTCAAGTGAAATAAGTTTAAATGACGTGCAGGACAAAATTTGTTTAATTATGCGTACAAGGAAGTCATGTAGTGTTTATAATTATAGCACACTGTAAAAACAAATTTATTTTTTACTTACTTCAATGTTTCCTCATCTAAACGTGTGTTTCTCACATTCTAAATTCTGGCCGCAAAGTGATGTCATTCGAATAGAGACCTTGAGTTCTTGATTTCCTTACATATAACTGGAGTTGAATGTAAGCCTTCGGATGCTGTTTCGTGACAAGATTTACTTGCATTTAACTGGTATAGTTAGTCAGCCTAGAGCTTCTGCAACCTCAGCTTCCACCGACCTGTTGTGCAGTAACCCATACAATTACTTGGCTTATAAAATTTTATTTATCCGCACAACTTTACCAGCTGACAATTATATAAAATAAGACATATATAATAAAACGAATCTAATTTACTTAATTACATATGCATTCTTACTCGTTTAACATTTCTGCTGAAAGTGACATATTCAATTAAAATTCTATTGCTTAATCCTGTAATCTTTCCTTAGTTTCAGGATTTATAATTTGTAGGTTTTGTTCAGTTATTAATAATTATTATATATATATATATATATATATATATATATAATTTTTATTGCTGTATTGATTTTAAATATATAATAGTCTCATACTGTTTACTGCTGTCAAAATGACAAATGACAACATAACCTAATAACTTTATATTGGATGCATTCAGACTTATTTAATAGGGCACGAGAGTAGCACCGTCGACTTTGCCCAAGCCTCTCACCTCATTTCACAGCATTCTAGTGGCGGAAATTTAAATTAAAGTCAAAATATACTCTTCCAGCGAAAACAAATTGTATTTATACAGATTTAATGGTCACCGACATTGTTATACTATTTTACGTTTAATAAATCATTTAAAACTTACTAATAAAATTTGTTTTCGAATGTCGATCTTGTCCATCTTATCTCACTTCAGACCATTCTATGATTGTCTCATTTCATATCATTCCATGATTGCCTTACTTCACACCAATACAGGCAGAAGAGAAAAAGTGACGGAAATTTAAATCTACGACATTGGCTCAACTCAACAACAATAACAAAATCAAAAACAACAAATACTGACACGAGAAACACTAAAAGAGCTCAATGGATAAACTACACATAGTGATCGCAGAATGGAATGAATACAAAACCCGCCAATGACGTCGATTTAAATTTCCGCCACTTCTTCTCTTCCGCCTGGAATAGTGTGAACTGAGACAATCATACAATGGTATGAAATGAGCTGAGAGGCTTGGGCACAGGTCGGCGGTTCTCGTGCCCTATACTGTCTGATTTACTGAATGTGACCAGTAAGTATAAATTTCTATGATAATGATTTCATTTTCTTAATAAATTTGATTATATATTATTATTCTTAAATTATCATTTTAATATATTTTGTTTTTCAATGAATTTTTAAATGTCAATTTATTTGTAATAGTATAGTAACTTGAAAGTAGCCTTGAAAGCTAATTTCATGTTACAAATTTAACGTCAAAAATATGTTATTGAAAACGAATGTTTATGAATATGAATATTCAATTCGTTTAAAGGATAACGAAGCGTTATAAATATAACGAACGTTGGAACGTTTATGATTATATAAATGACTATGATACACCGTGTTCTTCAAGTGCCCAAACAAAAATTAGTCTAAAAGGGTAAGAACCGGTATAGTCTTTTTCACGAAAATGTGATCGTACGTCATACCTAGTAATAAAATTGTAGCCAAAACAGCAATGCTACTAACCCTAGCATATACCCAGTAAAATGCACGGAACTTAGTGTCTTTTACTAATAAATGGTTGGTAATCATGTGCAACGTTGCCATTCTCGAAATGTCAAAAAATAATATTATTTTTGAAAAATGTCAAAAAATCGAGCAAAAAATTTAGGAAGTTGTGCACAGAATATGGTGAATTCTTTAATAAGGTATTTCGAACAAGAACGTGACAAACGAAAATACAGAGGGGGATGCTGAATAAATTTAATTTATTTTATGTAATTCACAATATGATATATATACACATGGTATACTATGCAACCATCAACACTTGAATGTACCCTACAAATACTTGGCAACGTTGCATCAGGGAACATTATGACGTACGATCACATTTTCGTGAAAAAGACTATACTATAGTCTATGTTTTATAAGAATAATATGCTGAGAGCAGATTGGAACAGTTTTATCTTGAATTCTGATTGGATAGTACCTTAATATTATCCAATCAAAAAACAATATCAAACTGCATCTATCTTCCAAGCATATCGTTCTTATAAAAAATAGACTATACAGTGCAAGTATATATACTTTAGATAATAATTTTATAATTATAAACTTCACTTCATGACTTAAATCTTACCTATTTGTGGTTTTCCTGGCTTGTCTATAATATTTAGTTATTCCACTGTTTTTTGAAAATGTCCATCCAATGTTATTAATATTTCTTTTGTATTTTTTTTATATTGTTATTTTTTGTTGTTAATTTTTTGACATATGTATTAACAGTTTCTCATTTTCATTTTTCGTTAATGTTTGTGGGTAAAGTTTACTGTATTTCTAAATTATAGAAATTATATAAATTATTTTATAATAAATGGTATTAAATTATATAAATTATAAAAAAAATGTACAAATATCGACTGCAGAGTTTGATTTTTTTTTTAGAAGAGGTGATTGTTTTACCTTGTTAATAACAATACACACATATCCCTCTCAATGCTTGCTCTTTCGCATGCAAGTCTATTGCGCCCTGACTTGTTGGGCCTGAAGCAGTCGCTTCCAACGCTTGTGCGTAAATCCGCCACTGCATTTCACTGACACAGATCTTCAACTTCTGAGACACTGATATCGTTAAATAATGTTCTTATATTCCACTGGTATATGTTGTTTGACTTATGGTGTTTGTTTTTTGAAGAAATGTACTTGCATTTCAGTTTCATTGGAGCCAGTAGTCAGCCTAGAACCAGGCGTTGTAATATAATTTTGTACTTTTTCGTTAAAGCTGATTGAACTAATAATAATAATTACACATAAGTTTTATTTGTTTTGGAATTACCTTTTACATGCATCTAATTCTTTGTAAGTAGAATTTAATGAACATTTTATAATAATGTTCTACACCAAACAAAACATTTGTAGGTTAAATTTTGCGATAACTCACCATTAAATCTCTAATCATATTATGTCATGAGCGCAAATGTGTATATTTCTGTGGACTGTACTTTTAAGCAAAATAAGAAGTATTTTATAGAAGCGCGCCTTATTTGAATTACTAATTCCAATTTAAGTCAATTATAAAATTAACAGACTAAGAAACTAATATATTCATATTTACTAAAACTTTTCCAGCTACAAAAGTATTGCGCTGTTATTTACGTGTCTCCTAGAATGCAGTTTAATTTGTGATTTAATTTCATAACTGTAATTGATAAATATAAATTAAAGTAGAAACATACGTAAACACATCCTTTGCTTGAGTAGTTTACAGAAATATTACCTACTTCTGTATATTTTCTAATAAAATTAAATCTTTATAAGGGTTATTTTGTACAAGGGTTTGCATCTTTTTTTACGTTTCCTATTCCGTTTTATAATCGCCGAACATCTTATGGGTCTAAAATTTTCAAACAAAAATGTAGAAAAATAGATGCATAGCAATCTATCTGTACATTTTCTCACTTTTATTAAAATAAAAATTTCTGTCCCTTTTCTTATTTATTGACAATATACTTTTATAATAATCTGTTACACTTCAGTAGTGTACTTATTCATATTTAAATATTATTTCTCTTCTATAAATAATGGATGTATGATCGAACATGAACCCTCACTTAATTTTTTTATTATGAGAAATAGAAAAAAAATCTGTTATATAACAGTTTTATTATATTAAATATTCTGATCGACACTGATATTCACACATCAACTATCAATTTTTACTTTTTATAAAATTATATTGATGAAATAAAACAATAAGGAAGAAACATGTATATATTTATATATTATAATAACTCATACAATTTTTTTTACAGAATACAAAGCAGTGGTGCGCTTTATATAATTTAATTAAGAAATAGGTTTTTTACCTCCCGCCTATCAATATATAGATAAGGGAGGTATTGTTTTTGGTCAGATTTCTCGAGTGTGGGTTTTCAACATATGAGCACGAATTAGGGTCCCAAGAATACGATTTTACTATTTTTAGCATGATGTCTGTATGTCTGTGTGTATGTGTGTGTGTGTGTGTGTGTATGTGTGTGTCTGTGTGTGTGTGTATGTGTGTGTCTGTGTGTGTGTGTATGTGTGTGTCTGTGTGTGTGTCTGTGACGATTTTTCGTCCACGATAACTCCAATACGATACATGTAAAAAATATAATATTTGGTATTTAAGAGTTCTATTCTAATATGATGAACTGATTAGATTTTGACTACAATTGGTTAACCGGAAGTAGTACTTTACTTGAAGCTTTAAACCGTTTTTCCTAAAAAATACCTCTAAATACCATATTTTCGCAAATTTCGTTATTATAAATTCAAAGATTTTTTAATTTTCTACCGATCTGCATAATTACGTTTATATATGACTTCTAGCTAGATAGAAAAAAAATATATAAATTATAATAATTTTACATATCGTTTAGGCTGAGAAGTTTCGATAAAACAGATGAGTTATTCATATGTCCACAAAATTTGACATATGATGTCAAATTTGATGTAAGTGTAAAAGATAAAATAAGTAAAAAATGAAGTAATTTTATTGTAAAATTTAAAAAGATGGAAGAAATATATTAGGAATGTATTTGCATGCGTGAATCAAAGTAAGTTCGGTTCCGGTTTTAGTAATGTCAAAAATAGCTGTCATATTGGTCATACAAAATTTATGAAGGAAATTTTAGGTATGAAATAAATTAAAAATATTCTGAACTGCAATAAAAAACTAATTTTAAAACTACAAATTGAATGTATTGAATAACTTATATAGAATATATTACTACAGTGGCGGGAGGTATTGTGTTGGACACACCAGATTTTTATTTTTTTTTTGTTTGTAGATAAATATTTTGTAAGTTAGATTCGGTTAGATATAATAAATTTTGTTCTTGAGTTCTAAATTTTTCATTCTTCATTCTTTTCTTCTAATGTTGATTTGACAGAGTGATCGGGAATGATTGCCCGTGCCGCCTCGTTCTGATCTTTTGTTTGTCGCCTTCTGATAGTGAACTACGATTGAAAGATCGCATTAGCGCATAGTGAACTTATGGAAGGAGTAAAAATAAATGTATTCAGGGTGATTAGAATAGAATCGGTAAAAGAAAATTATTTTTATTATTCCTATTAAAAAACGTATGAGTCTTTAAATTTTTTTATTTGCTTTTATAATTGATATTAAGAATACACTAAAAATAAATTCTACTCAAGCTCCATAGACAAGACTTTATGAATTAATTACTATTAACAGAAGTTATATGACATATGGTCATAATAAAAATAATTTTTATTTACTCCCAGTCTATAATTAACAGATTAATATGTAAGTTGTGTGTAATGTATATCATTATTGAAATTGTGTGAAGCAAACCAAAACATGTTTAAGAAACCAATGTAAGTAAATTAAAGGTCACTTTCGTTATTAAACGATTTGTTAACGAGTATTGACACAACAGGTCGCATAAAAACCAATTAATGCTAACAGCGACACAGCGTGTTGTAAAAATTATATTATATTTCGCGTCTATTATATACAAAAATATTTTTAAAAAATAGGTTATGATGAAATTTCCAGTTTAACGTTTAAAAATTCAAATATTATTTGGAAACAATAGCACACATTCAAAGTTAAAAGTAACCAATTCTTAATTACAATACATTATACTGGAGTTTTGCCCAGTTTTCTACTTACTTTTTTTATTCCAAAGAAAAAATATGAACAAAATTTATATGAAATGAAACTGTCAACTAACTTTCGGAATGTCGGTAACATAGGTATCAATTAAAAAATGACTACTAATTTTATTCCGTGGAAGATAATTTTTTTTCATTGTAATATTGCAGTCTTTTAATTAACGATAATTAATTTTATTTCGTGTTTGATTTTAAATGATATATAAATATAGTAGTAATAAAATCTCCTTGAATAAGTGTGTAATTTTATAGTTTTTTGAAACTCCACTGTTTGAGAACCGATTTGCTTCAAAATCTACTTCACACAACATTTATAAAAACAAATTTACAAATAACAATTAAGACTTTTTAAAACGACTCATCGCTGCTAAACATTTCTTTGTAGTATAGTTTTGATCAGTTAGATTTATTAAGTCATTATAAAAATATTTCAGAACTGCTGTGCTTACAAAAGAAATTTTTATAATGAAACGGATAAATTGCAAGTGTAAATAATGGCATTTTAAAATTAGGTTTTACTTTTATGTTTGTTAGATAATAAAGTTAAAATTTACCTCAAGAAGATGACCATTTCATTATTTTTACTTACTTGAGTTTCGCCGATATGCCACCATTTTCTTCTGGCGGGAAAATTAAAATATGCAGTACTGACCTAAGATGAATTTTTTGTTTATCGATAATACGGATAAATACGAAATATTTTTTCTAATATTTTATTCGAATATTGTTTAATACTTTCTGTTTTATATTAAACACGTAACAGTCTATAATAAAATTAATATATGTAACACAAACAAAAATGCATTAAAATTTTAACCACAATGTCATATGTCAAAAAATGAAGTTAATAATATACCTGTTAAATTACAAGAATACTTAAAATCGTACAAATTCTATTAATTTTATAATATACGTACTTTTTGCAGTTAATTTATTCCTTAATATTGTCAGGAACCAAATTGCATGATATTGTATTTAAGCGTTTTTTTAAATCTGACATTTCTAGAGATTAATGGCTCAGCCAGTAAGAAACTGACAATGGGGCCTATTCTGTAACTCAGTGGTTAATTTCTAACCAGTTGCTAAAATTATTAACAAATAAAAACAAACATTACAAGTGATGTTTTGATATTTTCTCCAGTGCTACCTATTTTCATTTGAGAAAAAATTAACAACTGGTTAAAAATTAATCACTGACTTACAGAATATACATTTTTAATGAACATGTAGTGAAATTTTAAGAAAATTGTATTAAAAGAAAGAAATTTGAAACATTTAAAATCAGTTTTCTTTAACAGATGTATAATTATAACTTAGATACACAAAATAGGAAAGTTATATATTATTAAAATATTACAATAAATAATAATAACAATAAACTATGTAGTAAAAATCTTCTGGGCGGAAAGAATGAGTCTTCAGGATTTCCTGTAAATGCTAACGGAAAACCGCCAAAAAACGTTAGCAAAAGACGATAACTAAACAAAAAGAATAATGTGAAAGAATGAAACGAACCGGTATTAACACTTACATTATTAAAATATATTGGAATTGCCATAAAGAAAGATCGTTTTCCGAAGAAGCAGTGGGCAAAAGACCAATTCAGATTTAACCTTTTCAAATTTTCTTTTAGTTTCAGAGAAAAAACGAAAATAGGTCGACTTATTTGAAAATTTTTCTAAGTCGCAGAAAACAAGTTCGCGTTTCATTAGGAAAATCTGTTGTAATCGTTGAAAATGACAGAAAATAACGATTTTACCTAATTCAATGCTATAGCAATCGGTCTCAAGTTATGGCCACCAAGGAGCCCTGATTTGACTACAGCTGATTTTTATATTTGGCGCCGTTGGAAACAAATAGTTTATGCAAATTATCTTCCACCGAATTTAGAGAATTTAAAGGAGAGAATTAGAGACGCTGCGATGTCTTCAACTCTGGAAGAAATTCAAAGAAGTTAAAGAATTGCATCGAATACTAGAATTGTGCGCTCAACAAACCGTGAATCGATTGAGTAGAATAGTTATTGTTTATATTATTTTTGCTGTTAAATTTATGAAACTAAAGTTAAAGTCATGTTAACAATAATTTTTAAGACAACGCAAACTTGTTTTTTGGGACTTACAATTAGAAAAATTCTAAGTCGAACAATTTTCGACTTTTCTCTGAAACTAAAAGAAAATTTGAAAAGGTTAAAATTGAGTTTTGGAACATGCAAAAACTTTTATCAAGAATACATTTTTCTCGTAAAATAAAAAATAAAATTCTTTTCCTTCTTTACAACTCGATCCGTAGACATACTGTATATAAAAGCCGCAGAGAATGTTAATATGAATTTTGACTCACTTTATTTGGACATTGCAAGTTTTCTCGTAGAATTTGTGACGCAAAATTTGAAGAATGTTTCTTTCATTTTATGTAGAAATTTATGTGTTTAATTTTTTAAAATGCGATGAAATTTTCCTTCAGTTGTCAAACAGATATGCGTTCTGTTAAATAAAAATTGTAATTAGTAAATATGTTTTTTTCTTCAAATATAAATGTATTTACCATTCTTATTCAACTTTGTCAATAATAATATAGCTTTTCTGATGGTAGTAGAATCGTCAACGAATAGAGTAGTTCCGATTTTAAGTTCCAAAATATTCAATTTCGCTATTCAAAGCAAGTATTCCAAAAATATATTTTTTGTGAAACTGCTACCCTGTAAACAATGAAGACTAATATAATAAAGGAAGATAATTTTTATTCAAATGATGCCTTCGTTTTAAAATTTTTCCAAATATTGTTTAACATCAACGTAGTATATATTTGATTTGGATTAAAATAGTTCATATGCTTCGATTGAAATTTAATCCTTTTCTTGTAATATTGAATGAAGGAAAATTTAACTTGTAGATTTCATCTCAGGAGTTGACCCATTTTTCTGTATTCAGAACGAAATATTATTAATTAATAAAAAATATGTAAACATTGAACACTTTTTTATAAAAAAAAAAAAAATTCGCCTCAGATGAAAGAACTTCTATATTACAATTTCAGATATGTGTTTGCAATAGTCCAAATAATTATATACTTGAATCCTATGTTTATTTTCTTCGACGTACTTTACAGGTACAGGGCTGTGTAGATTTCAGTTTCCAATATCTATAATTATGAAATCCATAAATGTTATTTTTTATAACTTAATAATAACATACCATTATATTTCGTTGTGAAACATGAATTTTTTATATTTGTGTATCTTTATTATATATTATGAATTTAAATTTTAATTAGTTACATTAGTTTAACAAATCTTTCAATATATTTTTAACAAAAATATAATTATGAAAAAGTATTTAAATTTTTTGTTTATAAATTATTTGAGTTGCCAGATAATTCTAAAATTAAAAAGTTAAATAATTAAAAAATATAACTAAAACAATATTTATAAAATTTTTATTTACATTTTAGTTCCACAAATATTTTATTCAATTAAAATTATACGATTCGTTTACAAAACGTATTTGTTGGTAAAATTGTAGAAAAGTAATATTTCATGATAAAGTTAAAATCAAATTTTTATAACCTGGCAACTCGATTACTTAGAAACATTTACACACACACATTCATACTTTTGCGATTTTATTTATCGTTTATTAGATCGCTTTGTGGTTTTTTTTTTATTATAATGTTGTAATTTGCTTCATTTGCTTCGTACCCACCAGCCAGTATGTGACGATTAATTATGATGAAGCTTATTATTATTATTTTTTATTAACCACGGGCTATAATTTTATAGCAAAGTACAGCAAAAATCCCAAATACCACTGGTATTGGGCATTAAAATATTATATTCAAGCCATTGCCTTGCCAATCTATCATAAAAGTAGGTAGTTATGGATTATGTAATATATGTACACTTAAAAAATTGATAAAAAATCAAAACTTTTTTTCTCAAATTCATACAACAGTGACAATGGCTTAAATATAATATTTTAACGCCCACCAATGGTATTTAAGATTTTTACCATACTTTGCGGGTTTATTTATTATTATTTAAAGCCGAAAATATATGTATTCTGTTGCATGAGATTTGAGATACGATGATAGACTGGCTTGCTTACATGTTGCGATTTATTATATACTTTTGTTTAACGTCACATTTTTAATACATTTTATATAGAGACGCAACATGTTTGAACTTAAGCCTGGTATTAGATAATTTTCGTATAACGTCTTCATTTTTAGATGATATTAATTGAATATTATTGACAGCGGTTTAATTTAAATGCCATTACAATTTTTATTATCGAAGAAAAATGTTAATGCAAACTAATGACTGTTGTATTATAATAAAATAATCTGTCTTTTATCAAATAGAGAGTAAATAAATGAAATTAAATATAATTTGATCTTTTAATGTAAAAAAATATAAATATTTTTTATAAACCTACATATAAAATAGATTTCCTTTTTATCATTAGATGTAGGGACATTTTTATCAGTAAATAAAATTTTAAATGTATATTTTTGAAAATATTAGTAACTTACTATAAACCAGGATTTTAGACGTTAGGGAAAATGTTTCTAATACTAAACCATTGCATTATACTTTTTATTTTATTTATGTTTTTCATTGTAAGTATTATTTTATTATCTTTTATCGTTATATTTTTTACATTTTCATTTTGTCAAGATTGTCATTGCTTTATTTTTTTTTAGTTTATTTATTATATACTTCTAATCATTAGTTTTATTTTATTGCCTTTTATAATTCTTTTTAATATACTTTCATTTTGGCAAGGTCCGTAAAATTTGTAAAAGGGGCAATGGTTTTATCAGACTTAAGTTTTTTTTATTACCTTTTACAATATTTTACGAACCATTTTTCATGTTGAAATAATCTTTCATTTTTATATTAATTACATGCAGTGAATGCAACAAAGCGCGAAACATAAGACTTTAACATGGGATTTAAAAAAATTGCCTATACTCTCTCTCCCGATAGATTTGGAGCAAAACTATAAGAGTACCAACTTGTCCAAAAGTAAATTCTATTTCAGATAATGTAGAATTTAATTTTGAACAACTGTTTACGGTTGTAGTTTTGTTTTAAATGTATCAAAAGACAGAGTATTCGCAATTTTTTCATATCCCATGATAAAGTCTTATGTTCCGCGTTTCGTTGCACATCCTGTATATTATATATATTGTATATAATATATTTAACAAATCAAATATTGTCATCATAATAACTTTTTATTATATTACATATTTTAATTTACTTATTTCATTCATATTATTTTGTATTAAATTTATCAATAATGTTTCAACATGCTTTTATGTTATACTTTAAATTGATCTTTATAGCTTTTTCATATTAGATTTTTAAATTTCATTAATATAATTTTTATAAACATACTTGATATGACATTTTTTTGTTATATAATTGGTTTAGTGTACATTGTTGTATTTTTCAACATGATTTTAATATCTTTTACTTTTAACATTACATATTTTGCTTGATAGTTTTTAAATGAATTATAATACAATTTAGATATTATAAATATTTCATTCATATTCATATTTTAAATTTGTCAATTGTTACAATGATTTCTTCTCGTTTAATTAAAATTTTTTAATTTATATATTTAATTCATATTATTCCTTTTTATATTATTACAAATTCTTAATTTACGTTTCAAATTTATCATGAATGTATCCACATGCTTTTATTTTATACTTTAAATAGATCTTTATTGCTTTCTCATATTCGATTTGTAATATATGTTTTATTTTTTATAAACATGTAATTGGTATGACATTTTTCAGTAATATAATTAGTTTACTGATTAAAATGTAATTGTACATAAGTTTTATTTTTTAACATTATTTTAATATCTTTTAATTTTATCATCAAATATTTTGCCTAATAGTTTTTAAATTAATTATAATGCAATTTAGATATTATTAATATTTCCTTCATAATCATATTTAAAATTTGTCAATTGTTTTCAATGATTTCTACTTGTTTAATTTAAAATTTTTAATTTATATATTTAATTCATATTATTCCTTTTAATCATTACATATTTTTAATTTACGTGAATATTTCCACATACTTTTTTTTATACTTTAAATTGATCTTTATGGCTTTCTCATATTTGATTTTGAAAACATGTTTAAATTTTTATAAACATTTAATTACTATGACATTTTTTTGTTATATAATTAATTTACTGATTAAAATGTAATTGTACATTTGGTGTTTTTTTTTAACATGATTTTAATATCTTTCACTTTTAACATTAAATATATTGCTTGATAGTTTTTAAATTAATTATAATATAATTTAGATAATATAAAAAATTTCCTTCATGATTATATTTAAAATTTGTGAATTTTTTTCAAAGATTTCTACGTGTTTAATTTAAAATTTCTTTGAACACTACATTCGTTGTGAATCCTTCTTTTGAATTTTTAGTAATATTTGAATCTGGCAATTTAATTTTCAAGTTACTGGCCGATCTTACCCTCGACATCGCAACATACAATTGGCCATGTGAAAAGACTGGATTTTCTAAATTTATTCCTACATAATTAAATGTTTGGCCTTGGGATTTATTTATTGTCATTGAGAAAGCTAATCTTATTGGGAATTGCCTTCGTTTCAAGGTGAATGGTAAATCTGTTTCGGTAGTTAAATCAAAACGTGGCAAATAGAGCCGGCTACCTGCACTCTGTCCTGTTAGTACTTCTACATCTAAATAATTAGTCTTCATGTCTTTTACTATGAACCTTGTACCATTACATAGACCGCGCTTTGGATTCATATTTCTTAATAACATTACTATTGCTCCAATTTTTAGTGTTAATTTGTGAGGAGGCATTCCGGTTGGTGTTAGGCCATTCAATAATTCGGCGGGGTAATTAATTTTATTTATCTCATCACATTCACAAGAATCAGCACTTAAATATACTCTAGATGACCCTACAACTTTATTTAATACGTGTTCATTAATTATCATTGTGTCATCATTTTTTGGTGCTAAAATGGCTCTATCTGTAAATTTATAAATATCATCAGGTTGTATGTCATCTTCACCGAATATTTCATTTGCTAGACATGTTTCGGAAATGCAATGTGCAGGAATTTTGACAATTTCATTTTCACCGTTGCCTATTTTCAATAAATATTCTGAAAATTCTTTTTCGTCTTTATTTACGCGCATATTTTGTTTTAATGAAAATTTTGTAAATAGTGGCCATAAATGACTTTTTACAACACATGTTTCAATTATTACAGTTCGATGGTTTGTGTAATTGACTATTGGCAAGCACTGTCTGAAATCGCCACCTAAAACTATAACTTTTCCCCCAAATGGTATTTTATTATCCATCAAATCTTGTAATAATAAATTTATTGCATCGAGTGCGTGTTTAGGTATCATTGTTACCTCATCACAGATTATTACACTTGCCTCTTTTATTAATTTACCCGCTTTGCTATTTGATTTCACTCTACATACACATCCGTCATTTACAGGCACTGGTAACTTGAATACTGAGTGAACTGTTTGACCACCTTTTAACAGAGTAGCTGCTATTCCCGTCCAAGCTACAGCTATAACTTTTTGATTTTGGCCCCTTAAAATACTTATCAATGTGTTATACAAAAATGTTTTCCCTGTTCCCCCGGGACCGTCAACAAAGAAATATCTACTTATGCAATTAATGTCATTTACGGCATTTAATATGTTATTTAAAATTTCTGTTTGGTCTCTGTTAAATAAAGCTACATTTTGTTCTCCCTCTAATTTTTCGGCTGCTACATCAAAAGAATTAGTTTCATTTTCTAAATCATCGATATTTTCTGGTTGGGGCAAACCGAAATCACTTAAGGTGAATTTATGTATATCGAGTATTTCCTGTATTTTTAATAAACATTTACTTTGTGCAACTTTGTCAGAATTATGTAATAAATAGTCTTCCATTAAATAATGTTTAAATTTTTCCCATAAGCTGAGGGCATTGGTTGATGTATGGAAGCAAATTAAATAAGCAAATAATTCACGCAATTGTCTGGGAAATTTACTCAACACAGCCTCGTCTAAACAATTTTCGCACTCTTTATCATTAGCTAAAAGACCTAATGCACGGGCAGCTTCCTGGTATGTATTATATAACTTGCCGTCGACGGTACGCAAGTCTTCGAAACTTGTGGCACCTTTTGCATGCACTAAAATTAATCTTAAATGAAATCTTTCAATATCTCTAGGGCTAACGGAAATCATTCGGCCGATAGGTGGCTTTTTCTCACGTTGTCTAGCTTTCCATGCATTATTTGTAAATACATAATATTTAGGAATTTCCATGTAAACATATTGCCGGGCATTAACGTCTATTTCATTGAGTAGGAACCAAGCTGTTAATGTTGTATTTTTTTTCGCTGCTCGTTCAACTGCTTTTTTTTCCTGACCGTTAGTGAAAAATACCGCCTGTTGATTTTTTAAATGTACTGCTAATTCCATTATTGTATGAGACTTGTCATGCAACGGATATTCTAAAAGCCTCCAACAACATTCTGGGGCAGATACATACCTAGCATCTAAATAACCGTTTATTTCATCCCACTGAACAACTTTGTTTTTATCAAGTTGTCCTAATTTGACGCTCGCGCAATCATGCCCCTTGCACAAATAATCACAAATATATTTTATACTTTTTACTGATGCGCATATTTCAACATTTATGTGGGTTCTATATTTTTTTAACAAATACGGATTGTACGGAACTATCCACCTATTGTCTACCGTGTACTTAACTAAACCATTTTTCCAAAGAATGTACATTTTTGCATTATTATTTGACCGTTTATACAGGGGGTAACCGTTAATGTTTTCATGTGTTTCATTTCTAAAATCTTTAGGGAACATTTTTGAACATTTATTTTCGTTCATACATGGCGAATTTTTGTTTAGAATACCGCACGGACCGTGAATCATATGTGAACGAACTAATTGGTACAATTCCGGTTCTGCGCCCTCGTCGGGAATTTCTGCACTGACTATTTCGTCAATGTCATCTTTGTTACGGATTTTACTTGCACTATCTAAAG
Source organism: Stenolophus ochropezus (assembly GCA_035578165.1). NCBI lineage: Eukaryota > Metazoa > Arthropoda > Insecta > Coleoptera > Carabidae > Stenolophus > Stenolophus ochropezus. The sequence continues at coordinate 2,074,190 of JAQOWZ010000041.1, forward strand.
TTAATAATAAATGCATGTGAGGCAGACCGCGTTTTTGGAATTCAATTACATATATAAATGCTACAACTTTCCCAAAAATATTGTCATGTAAAAATTCATGCAACATACTTTTTATTTTTCCGTTAAAAACTCTGGCGGTTATGTCTGGGCGGTCTGCAGAGGTTTGACCCTCGCGCAACTGTTGTACAATTTCTGGCCATTTCGGGTTACATGTCACTGTTATAAATAGATCAGGGCGGCCAAATTCTCTAACAATGGACATGGCATTTTGATACATTTTCAACATGAATCTACTTCCACCTTGAAATGTTGACGGTAAAATAATCATGGTGCCTGCTTTTCCGCCTTCATTCTCTGCCAAATTATTAATGTGGTCCATCAACCCACTATATAGCTCTACCCTGAGAGTAGGCTGATTTAGTCTAATGTACGTTAATCTTTCGGCTTCGACTTTAACATACGCATCTACAATGTATTGTTGGGTTAGTTTACCGGCTTCTAAACATGGGTTAAATGTGTTTCTAACCGCTAATCTGTTCATGTAAAACTGTAACATACTTTGTTTTTTAACACCGTCAGCTTGTTTTGAATTCATGTTCCAGCCACATTCACCGCGAGGAAATAATAAAGGATAGGACATGGGGTCGCAGTTTTCACTAAACTGATTAATTCGAACTAAACCACCAACTTTTGGGTGGACACAAATGTCCCTATCTATTGGTGGCTCACCGTCATTGGACGTAAAAACAACTGCCACCTCATTACATGTGGGGATATTGTACCTACGTTTATCTTTTTTTCTGTCATTTACAATCCACAAATTTATTTCTGGCACCGACTGATTTGTTTGGTTAGCTTTGGCTAATTCCCGCTGCTCTACTTCTTTCAACATCATATACGCCTGACAATACGGATTAACCTCCCTAAGTATTAAATCTAATTGACCCATGATATTTGGCTTACAATTTTTATTATACTCTACGTTCATTCGTTTCTCTAACGCTTCATTTGAATTAATTATGTATAATTGGGCATATTTTTCTGTTTCATTTGGTTTAGGGTACATTGAGCTGGCAGAATCATGGTAAATTTGGCCGTGTATACGGAAACAGTAGGGCCCTTTGCCTTGAGGCGTGGAAATTTTAGCCCCAAACGATGCGAATGCTAACGCGCTATTGTATTGCCTAATATTTTCTCTAAAGTTTCTGCTATCTGAATCTTTACCTAACATTAGATTTTTAATATATTGAGGGAACTCATTTAAATGATCTACGTTTAATTTTCCCTTTCGACAGCAATAAGTAAATTTGCCGTCCGAGGGCTTTTCATATGAAAAATTAACAGAGGAACAATGTGAACAGACAACATTCATTGGTCCCAAAGAATGGGGCTCAATTTGAACTCCTAATCCTTTTCTAGCTAACAAATAGTTATCATTGGAAACCTTGTTTTTACGCGCTTTTATTTTATTTTTATTAATCATATTATTTTTTGTTAGTCTTTCTTGTTTCTGTTCTACAGTTTCAGTTTCAACCAAATTATCAAAATTATCTCTATACTTTTCTAAACGTTTTTGTTTTTGTTCAGGAGTTTCATTCTTAATGTACTCTTTAAAATTGAATTTTAACTTTTGTAACCTATTCGTTTTTTGTTCAGGATTTTCCTTGTTTATATAATTATTTAAATTAAGTTTAAGTCTTTCTAATCTACTTTCCTTTTGTTCTACAGTCTCATTTTGTACATAATTATTAAAATTTGTTTTGAGTCTTTCTAACCTATATTCTTTTTGTTCGATAGTTTCGTTTTGCATATAAATGTTAAAATTTGTTTTTAGCCTTTCTAACCTATATTCTTTTTGTTCGGTAGTTTCATTTAGAATGTAGTTATTAAAATTTATTTTAAGTGTTTGTAACCTATTATTTTTTTGTTCTAATGTTTCATTTACAAGATTATTCAAATTAATTTCTTTCTGTTTCTCTATACGATGTGTTTTTTTTTCAGGTGTTTCAATAACCACATATTTTAATTTATATTCGTAATTTGATTTTAGACGTTTAGCTCGTTCTTCCTCTATTTCATTTGCTTTCCGTTTAAAATAATTTTCCCTTAAATTTTGCTGGCGAGTTACTGGAAATGCTGTAATATTACGTGTTCGAAACATTTGTAAAACGTGTGATCTAAGTCTATTACTATCGTAAGTTTCATGCTCAGGATTCCGGTTAAGTATTAAACTTGTAAAGAAAGCTATTGCAAACAACCCGCAATCATAGGTGTTAGTCTGTTGTTGAACTCGTACAAACCTAATTGAGGGACTATAAGGGAATAATCTTTCTAAATATAATTTAACACCTGCATTTAAATTCTGGGAATTCATGCTATCGTAAATTGTAATTTCTAATCCGTCATAATACGCTGTCACCCAATGACCTACGCTCCCAATATTTGCACCTGGCACGAATAAAATTTGTAGGTGTCTAGTTCCCTGCTCAATTGCAACTATTCGGTCTGGAGCATCTACATACACTGTGGGCTGAGGGTCTAACTCAGTTACAGAACGTACTAACGAAAAGAAAAAGTCTATATGAATGTCTTCTAAATATCCTGCAGGGTTCATTAAAGTATTATAATCACGTTCTATTAGCTGTATTTGATTGCCAACTGTTTCAATACCTGTATTTAAATTACCCGTTTGATTATTATTTTCTACTTCACAATCTTTACTTCGTTTTATAAATAATTCTCCTGAATTGCCTGACATAACCTGACGATTTATACATTCATTTTCTACAACACTATTATCCGAATTTATGCAGCTATTATTATTAACTATATTTTTTGCGTGTCGTTGTTTACGCTTAAGGCGATTTTTTTCACTTTTAGTTGGCATTTTGTTACACTTGTGTTATTACAGAAATTAAAATAAACACTTACAGGTTTTGAGTGCGTTGTTATTTTCAGTGTTACCTTTACCAGCAATAAGTCAGGGTTCTGTGTTAATATTATCAGCAATACGTCAGGCTGCAGCTTCAAACAGGAATACTTTTTTTTCTATTTTGAATATATATGCTTGCACTCTTACTGCTTCGCAATTGCAGATTATTTTCACACCTATAGTAAAATAAAAATAAAAATACTTGTCCAACATTATCAATATATGTATATAAAATTATGGTAATTCCGAGGGCAATTCATTTCATTTTATTAACAATTAAAAGAGAGAAAACAAATATTTAACCATGAAATTACCTATAGTTAAATAAAAGATATGAAAAATAAATTCTCACCTTAAATTCAAATTTGGCAGCACAACAAACGGGATTTTTTAAATATATTATTCTGCAGTAGAGAACAAATTATCAAAGCTATCAGTTTGATTCGCAATTCGATTTATTGAAAACACAATAAATATAACTGCCTTACACAGAAGTGAAAGAACAATTAAGTAATTAAACAAATTTTGTTTTCCTAAGCATGCCTAATTATAAAAATAAAATTATAATTTAATAAATGCCAATAAATAAAAAACCTGTAATAACGACAGGACATTGTGGTAAATACGGAATATTAGTTACCGACAATTTAACAATAATTATATAGAACAATAATTTTTTGATAATTCAGTAATTATATATTGTAAAATTTTAAAATTTGTGGGTGTATGCAAATAAAAATTGTGATAATCATGTGACCACCAATTTTCTTTAAAAGCTACTAAACTATATGTCTAGGAAGAAAATTTGAAATTACTGTATTTTTATTTTAGTAATTTGATTAAATTCAAAACCATGCAGATAATGAAGAAAATAATAATAAATAATGAATGTAAGGTATATTTTAAGTATTGACATCAAATTGATTGTACAAAAAAATAATAACAATAAACGCCTGTGGAAGCAATTGTTAATATTTATTTCCAGGAAATAAAATTTAAGAACTACGCAGTTTTGCAATAATTAATCATACTGTTATGACTATTTTTAATAATATATGTAATGACGATGATGAAACTAATAAATTAAAATATGTACTCACATAAAATGAAACGTCTCCTATCTTGCATACATTGTATTCCGTAAACAAAAAGTTCTTCTGCTTTCTTTGTAGAATTATAAGAAATGCAGAACTTGTTTAGGCTTCAAATTTATTTGTCACACAAATTAAAAGCTGTAATTGATAATAAATATAAATAAATAGAAAAACATTAAAATAAACTCATACTTTGTTGCCCGCAGTAAATCCGCTTGTATATATTTCCGTTCTAAACTGCAAAAGTACATAATTTTACATTGATGCGAGTATTTTTTGTTAGGCTGGATTCTAGAATGCCTACCATCCTTAAAGTTGCAATTTTTTTTGTTGCAATGTCTTCCTTTAGCTAAACAATGACAAAAAAACATAAAATTAGGGCACGGAAGCAAATATTTATATGATTTTGTACAAAAATAAAGTCAGATTTTATCTATTCTAAAAATTGATTTAACATGAAGTTCGCTCAATTGATGTCGGTAAAACAATATAAACCAGTGATAGTAAAACAATGGTTTATGGAATTAAAATATATTTTTGTGGTAAAAATTTTTGAATAATCTTTGGGTTGTATTTTAAAGAATATGTTATATTGTCACTTATTTTAACAATATTTGCCCAATAAATTGTTTTAATTTATTTAAAATTTCATATCGGTATACCTGAGTACATGTGGGTTACGAGAACCAACTAAAAATGTATCAAATTTATTGTTAATATACAAATATTTATATTCTACATTAAAATACCTGTAAAATACATGATTTCAATAATATTTTATACGATATTTTACTATATATTGTAGTAAAAATGATATTTTCACACTGCGAACTAGTTCGTGTCTCCAACTGAAGTGTCAAATGCGAAATTTTTGTAAAATTTTATCATATCATCCAATTTTCTGGTTTCTTTTTGAGGGATACGTTATATTTTCACTTATAATAATGATTTTTATCAAACTAATTGCTTCATTTTATTTATAATTACATCTCGATATGTCAAAGTTCATGCAGGTTAGGATAAGTAACTAAAAATGAACAAAATTTACAATTAATATGCAAATATTTATATTATACCTTAACGTACATGTATTAATGATGATTTGCGATAATTTTCATACAATATCTCGCTGTAATATTAGAAGAAATAATCACTCCCTGAAATAGTCTTTTTCACCGAGCTATCTGTCACTTTATGAGTCCATCTGTCAAAAAAGCCGGTCATGCATAACCGTATAATTTAAAGTGTTTTAATTGAAAAGAAAATATATAGATAAATTAAGTTTTATAGTAATAGACATAATAATACAAACATTACCTTGTTATTCGCCTTATTTCTCAAGATTTATTGTTTTGAAATGTACCTGCAATGGTGGAAAGCAGTTCTCAAACAAAAGTGAAAATGGAATTAGTTTTTTTTTTATTTAAAATACGTTTTTATTGGAATGTATATGTACGAATCATTAAAATATACTGATTTATAACAAAATATATTATATTTACAATTTATAATAGCCTATTTATATTTTTGGTACCCTTACGTATAATAAACGTCAATGTCATAAAATTAAATATTTAAAATACACCACATTTAACATTCAGTGTATTTGTATATGTTTCGCTCACTATTATAATGTGTAAAAACATAATTACCTTTACAATATCTCTTTTCATATTCAAAATAAATCAATTAAAAGTTTCATATTGAATTGTCAAAAATGACGGATGGCACAGTAATTCTTTTTAAATTTAAACCTGGCATCTAGGATATTTTTTTCAGTTTTGTTCCAGTTTTCCTTTTTGGCTTAGTTTTCGATTTTTTACACAAAAACTATGCACGGTAAAAATATGAGACACCCAAAAGCGATTGGTCCTCAAAAAACCACATCTAATAAAATAATATTAAAATTATTACATGAATGGTTTGACCTGTACCCGTGAGCAAACTTTTTGCGATGCTCGAGATGAATCCAAATATAGATAGATAGATATATAGATAGTGAATCTATCAAAATAGTATATGACTAGCGAATTCTCGGCTACGCCGAGCATTCCCTAGAGCTCCGCTATCAGAGCAAAAAACAAATGCCGATCGACATGAAACAATTATTTCATATTTCCACGTCAGGCCTCAACGAGACCTTTCATTAGATTGCAAACACGATATACTTCTAATAATATTTTGCAAAAAATAAAAGCTGGTCGACATGAAACATTTTTGTCATTTATATACCCCAACTCTCATCGAGACCTTTCATTTGATACCATACACGACATACTTCTGACAACTTTCTGCATTAAACAAAAGTCGATCGACATGAAACATTTTTATCATATCTACACGATAGTCCACACCGAGACTTTTCATTTGATACCAAACACTATATACTTGTGACAACCTTTTGCAAAAAACAAAAGCCGATCAATATTGACCATTTTCGTTAATTCTGCACACCTGCCTTCATTGTAACCTTTTATTTGATACCAAACACCACACACTTCTGGCAACTTTTTGCAAAAAACAAATACCTATCGACATAGCACATTTTTTGTCAATTCTACACGCTAGCCCTCTCCGAGACCTTTCATTTGATATCAAACACGACCTTTTGCTGACAACTTTTTGCAAAAAACAAAGACCGATCGACATAGTACATTTTTGTCAATTCTGCACGCTAGCCCTCTCCGAGACCTTTCATTTGATACCAAACACGACATACTTCTGACAACTTTTTGCATAAAACAAAAGCCGATCGACATGGAACATTTTTGTCAATTCTGCACGTTAGCCCTCAACGAGACGTTTCATTTGAGCCCAAACTCGACATACCTTTGAGAACTTTTTGCAGAAAACAAAAGCCGATCGGAATGGAACATTTTTGTCAATTCTGTTCGGTAGCCCTCAACGAGACCTTTCATTTGAGACCAAACTCGACGTACCTTTGAGAAATTTTTGCAAAAAAACAAAAGCCGATCAACATTAACCGTTTTTGTTAATTCTTCACGCTAGCCCTTATCGAGCCCTTTCATTTGATGCTAAACGCCACATGCTTCTCACAACTTTTCCCAAACACAAAATATTTCTGACAACATTTTGCAAAAAACAAATTCTAATCTACGTAGAACATTTTTGTCATTTATGCACATCCGTCCACATTGTGTCGTTTCCTTAAAACCCAAGGACGACCTACTTCTAAGATCTTTTTACGAAAAACAAATGCAGATCGACATTACACATTTTTTTGTCATTTCAAAACCGGCCCTTATTGTTTTCTTTCTTTTGATATCAAACAAAGCAAAGTGTTTTAATTTAATTACGAACATTTGATTTTTATTTAGTTACTTAATAATTTGGCAACACTGTTTGTATTAAAATAATGTAGTTAATTTTTAAATTTATAAATTACCATCGGCAATCCTAATATATAATAGCCACTGTCTTCAGTGAAATTCATTTAGGAATATTTGTTTTTTGTTTAGTAATTTCATCACACATTTGGCAACATTGACTTATGTAATTCGAAACGTCAAAATTTAATATAATTAAATGTGTTGTGTAATAAACTTAAAATAATGGTAAAACCTTTGCTCAGGACTATTATTCATGACACTGTTTTCAAATCTTTGATATCAATGTTCTATTAAAAGATACAATCATTTAAAGATCATAGACAGATTGTCAAAAGTGACGGATAACTGCGTGATTCTTCTTAAAGATAGACATGGCCTCTAGGATCCATTGTTTCAAGGTACCAATTATGCACAGTTTTTGATTTTTTACACGAAAACCACTCACAGTAAAAACATGAAAACCCAAAAAGGCCCTATTCCACTTTAAACCACATCTAATAAAATAATATTAAAATTATTCCATAAATGGTTTGACCTGTACCCGTGAGCAAAATTTTTGCGATGCTCGAGATGAATCCAAATATAGATAGATAGATAGATAGATATATAGATAGTGAATCTATCAAAATAGTATATGACTAGCAAATTCTCGGCTACGCCGAGCATTCCCTAGAGCTCCGCTGTCAGTGCAAAAAACAAATGCCGATCGACATGAAACAATTATTTCATAATTGCACTTCAGGCCTCTCCAGGACCTTTCATTAGATTGAAATCACGATATACTTCCAACAATTTTTTGCAAAAAACAAAAGCCGGTCGGCATGAATCATTTTTGTCATTTATGTACCCCAGCCCACACCGGGACCTTTCATTTGATACCAAACACGATATACTTCTGACAACTTTCTACATAAAACAAAAGTCAATCGACGTGAAACATTTTTATCATATCTGCACGCTAGCCCACATCAAGACTTTTCATTTGATACCAAACACTATTTACTTGTGACAACCTTTTGCAAAAAACAAAAGCCGAATGATATTGACATTTTTTGTCAATTCTGCACGCTAGCCCTCTCCGAGACCTTTCATTTGATACCAAACACGACATACTTCTGACAACTTTTTGCATAAAACAAAAGCCGATCGACATGGAACATTTTTGTCAATTCTGCACGCTAGCCCTCAACGAGACCTTTCATTTGGGACCAAACTCGACATACCTTTGAGAACTTTTAGCAGAAAACAAAAGCTGATCGGAATGGAACATTTTTGTCAATTCTGCACGCTAGCCCTCAACGAGACCTTTTATTAGAGACCAAACTCGACATACTTTTGAGAAATTTTTGCAAAAAACAAAAGCCGGTCGACATGAAACATTTTTGTCATTTATGTACCCCAACTCTCACCGAGACCTTTCATTTGATACCAAACACGACATACTTCTGACAACTTTCTGCATAAAACAAAACTCGATCGACATGAAACATTTTTATCATATCTACACGCTAGCCCACACCCAGACTTTGCATTTGATACTAAACACTATATACTTGTGACAACCTTTTGCAAAAAACAAAAGCCGATCGACATAGCACATTTTTTGTCAATTCTGCACGCTAGCCCTCTCCGAGACATTTCATTTGATACCAAACACGACATACTTCTGACAACTTTTTGCATAAAACAAAAGCCGATCGACATGGAACATTTTTGTCAATTCTGCACGCTAGCCCTCAACGAGACTTTTCATTTGATACCAAACACCACACATTTCTGACAACTTTTTGCAAAAAACAAATACCGATCGACATGGCACATTTTTATCAATTCTGCACGCTAGCCCTCTCCGAGACCTTTCATTTGATATCAAACACGATATACTTCTGACAACTTTTTGCAAAAAACAAAAACCGATCGACATAGTACATTTTTGTCAATTCTGCAGGCTAGCCCTCAACGAGACCTTTCATTTGATACCAAACACGACATACATCTGACAACTTTTTGCATAAAACAAAAGCCGATCGACATGGAACATTTTTATCAATTCTGCACGGTAGCCCTCTCCGAGACCTTTCATTTGATATCAAACACGACATACTTCTGACAACTTTTTGCAAAAAACAAAAACCGATCGACATAGTACATTTTTGTCAATTCTGCACGCTTGCCCTCTCCGAGACCTTTCATTTGATACCAAACACGACATACTTCTGACAACTTTTTGCACAAAACAAAAGCCGATCGACATGGAACATTTTTGTCAATTCTGCACGCTAGCCCTCAATGAGACCTTTCATTTGAGACCAAACTCGACATATCTTTAAGAAATTTTTGCAAAAACAAAACCCGATCAACATTAATCTTTTTTTTTTAATTCTACACGCCAGCCCTCATCGAGCCTTTTCATTTGATACCAAACACCACATACTTCTCACAACTTTTTACAAAAAACAAAAGCCGTTCGATATAGAACATTTTTGTTCATTCTGCACGCTAGCCCTCATCGTGACCTAGCCTAATATAACATTCACTGTCCTCAGTAACCTTTCATTTGGGAATATTTGTTCTTTGTTTAGTTACTTTATTAAACATTTGGCAACATTGACTTTTGCAATTTGAAAATACCCAAATACGACATTTTTCTGACAACATTATGCAAAAAACAACTTTTTACGGAAAACAAATGCAGATCCACATGACACATTTTTTTTGTCCTTTTAAAACTGGCCCTTATGGTTTCCTTTCTTTTGATAACAAACACAGCAAAGTATTCAATTTATTTTATTTAGGAATATTTGATTTTTCCCTAGAGCTCCGCTGTCAGTGCAAAAAACAAATGCCGATCGACATGAAACAATTATTTCATATTTACACGTCAGGCCTCACCGAGACCTTTCATTAGATTGCAAACAAGATATACTTCTAATAATATTTTCCAAAAAACAAAAGCCAGTCGACATGAAACATTTTTGTCATTTATGTACCCCAACTCTCACCGAGACCTTTCATTTGATACCATACACGACATACTTCTGACAACTTTCTGCATTAAACAAAAGTTGATCGACATGAAACATTTTTATCATATCTACACGTTAGCCGACATTAAGACTTTTCATTTGATACCAAACACGATATACTTCTGACAACTTTTTGCAAGAAACAAAAACCGATCGACATAGTACATTTTTGTTAATTCTGCAGGCTAGCCCTCTCCGAGACCTTTCATTTGATACCAAACACGACATACTTCTGACAACTTTTTGCATAAAACAAAAGCAGATCGACATGGAACATTTTTGTCAATTCTGCACGCCAGCCCTCAACGAGACATTTTATTTGATACCAAACACCACACACTTCTGACAACTTTTTGCAAAAAACAAATACCGATCGAGATAGCACATTTTTATCAATTCTGCACGCTAGCCCTCTCCGAGACCTTTCATTTGATATCAAACACGATATACTTCTGACAACTTTTTGCAAAAAACAAAAACCGATCGACATAGTACATTTTTGTCAATTCTGCAGGCTAGCCCTCTCCGAGACCTTTCATTTGATACCAAACACGACATACGTCTGACAACTTTTTTGCATAAAACAAAAGCCGATCGACATGGAACATTTTTGTCAATTCTGCACGCCAGCCCTCAACGAGACTTTTTATTTGATACCAAACACCACACACTTCTGACAACTTTTTGCAGAAAACAAATACCGATCGAGATAGCACATTTTTATCAATTCTGCACGCTAGCCCTCTCCGAGACCTTTCATTTGATATCAAACACGATATACTTCTGACAACTTTTTGCAAAAAACAAAAACCGATCAACATAGCACATTTTTGTCAATTCTGCAGGCTAGCCCTCTCCGAGACCTTTCATTTGATACCAAACACGACATACTTCTGACAACTTTTTGCATAAAACAAAAGCCGATCGACATGGAACATTTTTGTCAATTCTGCACGCTAGCCCTCAACGAGACCTTTCATTTGAGACCAAACTCGACATATCTTTGAGAAATTTTTGCAAAAACAAAAGCCGATCAACATTGACCTTTTTCCTTAATTCTACACGCCAGCCCTTATCGAGCCTTTTCATTTGACACCAAACACCACATACTTCTCACAACATTTTCCAAAAAACAAAAGCCGTTCGATATAGAACATTTTTGTTCATTCTGCACGCTAGCCCTCATCGTGACCTAGCCTTATATAACATTCACTGTCTTCAGTAACCTTTCATTTCGGAATATTTGTTCTTTGTTTAGTTACTTTATTAAACATTTGGCAACATTGACTTTTGTAATTTGAAAATACCCAAACACGACATTTTTCTGACAACATTATGCAAATAACAACTTTTTACGGAAAACAAATGCAGATCCACATGACACATTTTTTTTGTCCTTTTAAAACTGGCCCTTATGGTTTCCTTTCTTTTGATAACAAACACAGCAAAGTATTCAATTTATTTTATTTAGGAATATTTGATTTTTTTTTAGTTACTTTATAATTTGGCAACACTGTTTGCATTAAAAAAAAGTAGTTAATTTTTAAATTTATAAATTAATATTGTCAACCCTAATACAACTGCCACCGTCTTCAGTGAAGTTAGTTTAGGAATATTTGGTTTTAATTTAGTTACTTCATCACACATTTGGCAACATTGACTTTTGACATTGGAAACGTCAAAATTTATATTAATTAAATACGTTATGTTTTAAACTTAAATTAGTTGTAACACATTTGCTCAAGTCTATTAATCATGATACTGTTTTTAAATCTTTGATATCAATGTTCTATTAAAAGATATAATCATTTAAAGTTCATAGGCAGATTGTCAAAAGTGACGGATGACGGCGTGATTCTTCTTAAAGTTAGACATGGCCTCTGGGATCCATTGTTTCAAGGCAGCATTTGTGCAAAGTTTTAATTTTTTACACGAAAACTACTAATAGTAAAAATATGAGACACCCAAAAGGCACCAGATCTCATTAGCCCCCACATATTAAAAAAAAATTATAACAATCACTTGCATGGTTCAGGCTGTAGGCGATTACAAAAGTTACTCGATACTCGTGATGAATCTATAGATAGATAGATATATAGATATATAGTGAATGTAATCGTTTAGTATAGTGACTAGCGAAGGCTCAGCTACACTGAGCTTCCCTAGGCCTCCGGCATCAATGAAATATTTACAGTTGACGGCTAATTTCATTCCTGTACACCAGCTCTCGACGAGACCTTTCATATAATACCAAACACGACATACTTCTGACAAATTTTGCAAAAAAACAAAAGCCGATCGACCTGGCAAATTTTTGTTATTTCAATATGGCTGCCCTACTTGAATGCTTTCATTTGATACCAAACACGGCATACTTCTGACAACTTTGTGCATAAAACAAAAGTCGATCGACATGGAACATTTTTGTCATTTCTGCACGCTAGCCCACAACGAGACCTTTCATTCGATACGAAACATGACATATTTCTAACAATTTTTTGAAAAATACAAAAGCCGGTCGACGTAAAATATATTTCTCACTTAGAGCCTTTTCACACACTTTGGATCCGACGGCCGGCAGCCGGGTATTTATTCCAAGTAGCACTGCGATTGCCTATTTACCCCGGTCAAGAAAATTCATTTACATTTTGTCCTACGACAATGCCGCGTGAACGCATTAATGCTTTGTGGATTTTATACAGACGACTTTGCCGTCGAAAAATAATTGTCCTTCAATTCATTAAAATGTTGCCTCAAATGAGTGCATATTTCTGCTCACGCTTTTGTTTTTGTATATTCCTTCTGTCTTATCCCATAGTACTGGTCTAGCCAGCCTGATACCATTAAATAAAAAAAAACAGGGTCGAGGTGGTCTCGAACCAGGTCTTGTAGATTATTTATATTATGAATCCGCCCTCTTATCCACTCGGCTATGAAGCATTTTGTTTTAGACGTTTCTTATTCGAAAATATGAAGGATAACCTTCAAAATACAATTTATTTTATCAAATATTTCAGTTAGAAAAGGCCATATTACACAACATTTAATTTTATTAGATGCAAAATTAACTAATCTAACTAACGATACCATATACACCCGATTTTATTTAGCGGGACAGATGGAAACAGCAAAAAACTGTTTTCCCATGTTATTTCCCTATGTCAAGGTTTTCAGTATTCACCCTGTACTCCTGTACACATAATTTTTATAGGTTTAACAATACCGTTTACACCAGTCTTTGTAAAATTTGTTTCTATGTATATCAGAAAAAAGAACAATATTTTTAACAGTTTAAAAAAATCACATAGATGGCACTAATTATGAAATTTATTGCATCTGCTAAAGAAGGAATCGATATAATTACTTAACAATTAAATATTTTTATATTTAATTATGTATATATTTTAAAATAATATTTTTAGGCATAAATGAAATTTATTATTCTAAGCGAAAACAAGAACATAATAATATTTTGGATACGTGACATACCAAACTAACTGGTGGTGCCAGTGTTGTTTTATTTATTTCCAAATCACCTGTATGATGTGAAAAGAAAAAAACTTGAATCCCCAGAGTATATCTTAAGGGCTTTTATAATATTTAATATTGAAAATAATATAATGAAATATTTGATCAAAATGCATAAAAATTGATTACATTATAATTAAAACTTATTTAGAACAATCTGTATGAAATATTTTAAAAAAAAGTCGCTAATCCTTGGAATTATTGTAGATAGAAACTTCTCATCTTTAGTAATATAGTAGTAATATAAAGTATGTGCTTTGAAAAGTGAACTTGTGTGTAATATTTGTCGGACTTCTTGAGTTTAACGTTACTATTTTAATGGAATTCTAAATCATTTACAGCTGATTTTTTATTTTGTAAATCTACAATGAATTTGTTTTGACAGGAATAAGGACATTTTATTTCCAAAAGTTCAAATCCGTTTTCTGTTTTGATAAAACCATCATCACTACATGTTAAGTATGGTTGGTTAGATAATATTACAACACTACAAGTCCAATTTCTTGTATAATATATTAGTTGAAGCTTGAAATACTGATTTCGCTTCAGTTTTGGTTTCCAAGCCATAACGCATAGCTTGATTACAATAAAAATTGTAGCCATTGATTCTTAATAACAACATTTTCATTATAATAATCACTGTCATATTTTCTCTGTACCAATCTAATTCTATTGGTACATATGTACATCTACAATGAAAGAGTTCATTGCAGAATATGTAGTTTTATGGGGATTTTTTAATCTGCATTTAATTTCCCTATAGGTATAATAATATGCACTAGTTTCAGACAAAATTTCTTTGCTTATGTTCTGAAAATGTAAAAAGAATATCAAGAAAATTTCCAGTCGTGTTTTTGTAGAATGGTTTTATTGAAACTTTGTGATATTTTTCAAACTGCGTTTATAAAGTCTTGTTCCAAATGATAGACTGATCAGTTTTGGACTGTATTTTAGAATTCTTATTTAAATGTGACTTCACTAGACAGATACAATTGAAGGTAAAGTTATAGAAATAACACATATGTAAACAAATACTTTCTTTCTTGCAGTAGTTTCATTTGTACAAGTTGTGATACACAATACATTGCTAACTTCTTTACATTTCTTAATAAAATAAATTCTCTTTATGATAATATAGCAAAATGAATTCTGGATTCCGCAAAAATCGCTCCTGTGTAGATAACTCCTAATAGCCATGTCTAAATTTAAGAATAATCACGCTGTCATCCGTCACTTTGACAATCAGACTATGAACGATTATATCTTCTTATAGAGTATTGATATCAAAGATTTAAATACAATTTCATGAATAATAGACTTGAGCAAAGGTGCTACAACTAATTTAAGTTTAAAACATAACGTATTTAATTAATATAAATTTTGACGTATCCAATGTCAACAGTCAATATTGCCAAATGTATGACGAAGTAACTAAATTAAAACCAAATATTCCTAAACTAACTTCACTGAAGACGCTGGCAGTTGTATTAGGATTGACAATATTAATTTATAAATTTAAAAATTAACTACTATTTAATTTTATTTCGTGTTTGATTTAAAATGAAATATAAATATAGTAGTAATAAAATTTCCTTGAATAAATGTGTATTTTTATAGTTAGTTATTTGAAATTCCACTGTTTGAGAACCGATTTTTTATTCAGTTTAACGTTTAAAAATTCAAATATTATTTGGAAACAATAGCACTATTTACAGTTAAAAGTAAGCAATTATTAATTACAATATATTATACTGGAGTTTTTCTCGGTTCTCTACTTACATTTTTATTCCAAAGAAAAAATATGAACAAAAATTGTATAAAATGAAACTGTCAACTTTCGGAATGTCGGTAACATAGGTATCATAATTAAAACATGACTACTGATTTTATTCCGTGGAAGCTAATTTTTTTTCATTGTAATACTGCAGTCTTTTCATTAGCGATATTTAATTTTATTTCGTGTTTGATTAAAAATGAAATATAAATCTAGTAGTAATAAAATGTCCTTGAATAAATGTGTAATTTTATAGTTATATGAAACTCCACTGTTTGAGAACCGATTTGCTTCAAAATTTACTTCACACAACATTTATAAAAATAAATTTACAAATAACAATTAAAACTTTTTAAAACGACACATCGCTATTAAACATTTCTTTGTACTATAATTTTGATCAGTTAGATTTGATTATGTTATTATAAAAACGTTTCAGAAGTGCTGTGCTTACAAAAGAAATTTTTATAATGAAACGTATGAATTGCAAGTTTAAATAATGTCATTTTAAAATTAGGTTTTACTTTTATATTTGTTAGATAATAAAGTTAAAATTTACCTCATGAAGATGATTATTTCATTATTGTTACTTACTTGAGTTTCGCCGATATGCCACCATTTTTCTCGGGCGGGAAAATTAAATTATGCAGTACTGACCCAAGATGAATTTCTTGTTTATCGATAATACGAATAAATACGAAAATATTTTTTAAGAAAATTGTATTAAAAGAAAGAAATTTGAAGCATTTAAAATCAGTTTTCATCAACAGATGTATAATTATAACTTAGATACACAAAATAGGAAAGTTATATATTATTAAAATATTACAATAAATAATAATGACAATAAACTATGTAGTAAAAATCTTCTGGGCGGAACGAATTAGTCTTCAGGATTCCCTGTAAATGCTAACGGAAAACCGCCAAAAACGTTAGCAAAAGACGATAACTAAACAAAAAGAATAATGTGAATCGAACGAAATAACACTTACATTATTTAAATATATTGGAATTGCCATAAAGAAAGAGCGTTTTCCAAAGAAGCAGTGGGCAAAACGACCAATTCAGATTTAACCTTTTCAAATTTTCTTTTAGTTTCAGAGAAAAACGAAAATAGGTCGACTTATTTGAAAATAACTGGAATTATTTATTTAATTTCATTGACTGTCAATTAGGAAAATCTGTTGTAATCGTTAAAAATGTTGTCAAAAAACAACGATTTTACCTAATTCAATGCTATGGCAATCGGTCTCATGTATATCTTTGGGGCCGTTGGAAACAAATAGTTTATGCAAATTATCTTCGACCGAATGTAGAGAATTTAAAGGAGAGAATTAGAGACGCTGTGACGTCTTTAACTCTGCGGAAGAAATTCAAAGAAGTTAAATAATTGCATCGAAGACTACAATTGTGCGCTCAACAAACCGTGAATCGATTGAGTAGAATAGTTACTGTTTATATTATTTTTGTTGTTAAATTTATGAAACTAAAGTTAAAGTCATGTTAACAATAATTTCTATGATAACGCAAACTTGTTTTTTGGGGCTTACAATTAGAAAAATTCTAAGTCGAACTATGTTCGACTTTTGTCTGAGACTAAAAGAAAATTTGAAAAGGTTAAAACTGAATTGTCAGTATTGAAACATGTAAAATATTTTATTAAGAATACATGTTTCTCGTAAAATAAAAAATAAAAATGTTTTCCTTCTTTCTAACTCGATCCGATGACATACTGTATATCAAGGCCACAGAGAATGTTAATATGAATTTTGACTTACTTTATTTGGACATTGCAAAGTTTTCTCGTAGAATTTGTCACGCAAAATTTGAAGAATGTTTCTTTCATTTCATGTAGTAATTTAAATGTTTACTTTCTGAAAATACGACGAAATTTTCCTCCAATCATCAAACAGATATGCGTTCTGTTAAATAAAAAATAGTAATTAATTAATATATTTTTTTCTTTAAATATAAATGTATTTACCATTCTTGTACAACTTCGTCAATAATAATATAGTTTTTCCGATGGTAGCAGAATCGTCAGCGAATAGAGTGGTTTCCATTTTAAGTTCCAAAATATTCAATATCGCTTTCCAAAGGAGGTTATTCTTGACAAGTTTTCCAAAAATATATTTTTTGTGAAACTGCTCTCCTATAAACAATGAAAACTTATATAATAAAGAAAGATAATTTTTAATCAAATGATGCCTTCGTTTTAAAATGGATTAATTATTCCAAATATTGTTTAACATCAACGTAGTATATATTTGATGTGGACTAATAGTCCATATGCTTCGATTGAAATTGAATCCTTTTCTTGTAATATTGAATGAAGGAAATTTCCATCTCAGGATTTGATCCATTGTTCTGTATTTAGAAGGAAATATTACTAATTAATAAAAAATATGTAAACATTGAACACTTTTTTATAAAAAAAGTTTCGCCTCAGATGAAAGAACTTCTATATTAATTGCAATAGTCCAAATAAGGATATAACTCGTATTTAAAATCTTCGATGTACTTCACAGGAACAATGCAATGTATACTTCAGTTTCCAATATCTATAAATATAAAATTCACAAATGATATTTTTTAGAACATAAGAAAAACATACCATTTCACATTGTTGTGAATCATGAAGATTTTTGGTATTTGTGTATCTTTATTATATAGTATGAATTTAACTTTTAATTAGTTACAAAAGTTTATCAAATCATTCTACATTTTTTTTAAGAAATATATAATTTTGAAAAAGTTTTCTGACATTATATTTTAATTTTTATTAGAAATTATTTGAGTTGCCAGATAATTTTTAATACAAATAAGTTAAATAATTTAAAAATATGAATGTATAATAATATTAATAAAAATTTCATTTACATTTTAGATAATTTATAGAAATATTTTACTCAACTCAACAAAATATTAAAAGAATACGATTTGTTTACTAACTGCAGTTATTATTGTTAAAATTGTAGAATCTTTCATATAAAATAAAAAACAAATTTTGATAACCTGGCAACTCGATTTCATAAAAACATTCACATAAACATTCATACTTTTGCGATTTATTACTCTCTTATTTTTCTTTTATTGATCGCTTTGTGGTTTTTTTTTATTATAATGTTGTAATATGCTTCATTAGCTTCATACCCACCAGCCGGTTTGTGACGAGTAATTATTATGAAGCTTATTTTTTCTTATTTATTGTTTTAATTTTTTTAACCACGGGCTATTATAATATTGAAGCAAAGTACAGCAAAAATCCCAAATATAGGTATAGGGTTTTAAAGTATTATGTAACAAGTCATTGTCTTGCCAAGTCTACCAAGGAATTATAGATAATATGGTACACATTATGTACATAAAAATGTAATTTAAAACAAAAAATATAAATTGAATGTACTCTTACCAAATAAATTGCAGTTAATATTTGTACTTTTGTAGTTTTTTAAAAATGAAAATATTGTTACTCAAAATCATACAACAGTGACAATGACTTGCTTACATAATACTTCAAAACCCACCAGCAGTAGTTGGAATTTTTACCATACTTTGCGGTTTTGTAGTAGTATGTAGTATATTGCCAAAAAAATGTGTATTTATATTCTGTTGCATGAATTTTGAGGTACAATGGTAGACTGGCCTGCCCACATGTTGCGATTTATTATATACTTTTGTTTAACGTCACATTTCTAATACATATTATAGAGAGACGCAACATGTTTTAACTTAAGCCTGGTATTAGATAGTTTTAGTATAACGTCTTTATTTTTTGATGGTATTAATTAAAAATTATTGACAGCAGTATTGTTTAAGCGCTATTACATTTTTTATTGACAATGAAAAATGTTAATGTTAACTAATGACTGTTGTATTATATTAAAATAAAAAAGTTGCTTAACCAATCTTTTAGTAGTAGTAAAAGGTAAAATATGCATTTAAATATAATTTTATTATAATTGTATTTTAATGTAAAAAATTAAAATTATTTTTTTATACTTACATATAGAATAGGTTTTCATTTAACTATTAAATGTAGGGACCCTTTTATCATTAAATAAAATTTTTAATGTATATTATTGAAAATATTGGTAAAACATACAATATACCAGGATGTAGACGATATAGAAAATTTTTCTAATACTTAACCATTGCTTTATACTATTTATTTAATTTATGTTTTTCATTGTTAATATTATTTTATTAACTTTTATGTAAAGAATAGTTTTATTTATAATTGCCTTTTATAATTCTTTTTATTGTATTTTCATTTTGGCAAGGTCCGTAAAATTTGTAAAAGGAGGAATGGTATTATCAGACTTAAGTTCTTTTTTATTACCTTTTACAATATTTTACGAACCACTTTTCATGTTGGAATAATATTTAATACTTATATCAATTACATTTATTAAATATATTGCATATATTATTTAACAAATCAAATTTTACATTTTTTATTGTTTATATTTTAAATTCTTTCTTATTCCTTTTTATATTATTAAGTATTTCTAAATCACATTTTTAAATCATAATTATTGCTTCAACATGCTTTTATTTTATATTTTAAATTTATTATTATTGCTTTCTTATATTTTTATTTTATATTTCATATACACCATCAATAATCCTTTTTATAATATTACATGTTTTTCCGATATTCTAAAAATTTTAAATTTAAAAATTTAAGGTTTTAATGAGCTTCATATGCCTAATTTCAACCAGCCATTATGTGGCGAATAATTTTGATAAAGTTTATTTTTTAATGTATTTAATTTCTCTTATATTTATTTATTTAATCACGGGCTATAATACTAAATCAAAGTACAGCAAAAATTTAAATACCACTGGTATTGGGTTTTAATGCATTATGTCCAAGCCATTGTTTTGCCATCTACCAAAGTAATTAAAAATAAAAAGGTATTTTTACCAAAAAATGTATGTTTAAATAAATTGTAGTTAATATTTGTACTTTTATAGTTTTATGAATATCAGAACCTTATTTCTCAAATTCATGCAACAGTCACAATGACATGGAACATAACACATTAAAACCCAAATGGTTCTTGAAATTTTTACCATACTTGGCGGTTTTGTAGTATAATGCCAAAAACATAAGTACAAATTAGTATTCTGTTGCATGAATTTTGAGATACAATGGTAGAATGGCCTGGTTGTCTGTTATCATTTATTATATACTTTTGTATATTAAATGTTTTTAAATTTTACGTTCATTCATTAATTATTAAATGGATTACAATTTTTTATATATTTTTATATGTATTTGCTAGATTTATTTAGTTTTAGTAAATTTTATTTCAATGTCTTTGACTTCAAACATTAAATATTTTTTCTTATATAGTTTTAAAATTAATTATAATGAAATTTATGTATTATTGATATTTTGTTCATAATTTTGCAATAAGTTACGAAATGACTATGACATTGTAAATATAACAATTTTTTATCATGATATCTACTTGTTCAATTTAATTTTTTTTCTAAATACTCCATTTGTTCACAATTCAAATCTTTATTTTTAATATTTGAATCTGATAATTTTATCTTTAAGGTTTTTAATAACCTGGCTAAGATACTGCATAATGTTCATCATGTGAAAAGATTGGTTTAATACTTGCACTTTAACTTAAATTTTTTGAAAATATGTTTATGAAATCCTCTATATAATGTTTTTAAATTTTGAAATAATGTTTACAAATATGTACTTCATATAATAATGTTATATAATTTTTTTATTGATTAAAATTTAATTGAAATTATTTCATTATGATTTTAATATCTTGTTTAGTTTAAAATTTCTTTAAATACCACATTCGTCGTTATTCCTTCTTTAGAATTTTCGTTAATATTTGATTCTGGTAATTTTATTTTTAAGTTTTTAGATGACCGTACTCTCGACATTGCAACATATAATTGGCCATGAGTGAAAACTGGATTTTCTAAATTAATTCCAACAAAATTAAACGTTTGACCTTGTGATTTATTAATTGTCATTGAAAATGCTAATCGAATTGGAAATTGGCGACGTTTTAAACTGAATGGTAAATTTGTATCGGTAATTAAATCAAATCTTGGTAGATAGAGTCGGGTACCTGCACTTTGCCCGGTTAATACTTCTACATCAAGGTAATTAGTTTTCATATCTTTTATGATAAATCTTGTACCGTTACATAGCCCACGTTTCGGATTCATGTTTCTTAGTAACATTACTATTGCCCCCACTTTTAACGTTAATTTGTGAGGGGGCATTCCGGTTGGTGTTAACGCATTTAATAATTCGGTTGGATAACTAATTTTATTTTTATCATCGCCTTCACAAAAATCAGCACTGTAATATATTTTTGATTGTCCTACGATTTTATTTAATACTTGTTCGTTTATTACCATTGTATCGTCATTTGTTGGTGCTAAAATGGCGCGGTCTGTAAATTTGTGTATATTATTTGGCTCTATATCATTATCTCCAAATATATCATTAGCTAATGACGTTTGTGATATACAGTGTGCAGGAATTTTGACAACTTCAGTTAAACCATTGCCGATTTTTAGTAAATACTCAGAAAAATCTTTTTCGTCCCTATTTACACGCATGTTTTGTTTTAAAGAAAATTTTTGAAAGAGTTGCCATAAGTGACTTGTTATTACACAAGTTTCTATTATTGTGGTACGATGATTTGTATAATTTACTACCGGTAAACATTGTCTGAAATCACCACCTAATACTATAACTTTCCCGCCAAGTGGTACCGTATTGTTCATTAAATCTTTTAAAAGTAAATCTATTGCATTTAACGCGTGTTTCGGTATCATTGTTACTTCGTCACAGATGATTACACTTGCATCTTTTATTAGTTTGCCTGCATTACTATTCGTTTTAACTTTACATACGCAGCCGTCATTTACAGGTACTGGTAACTTGAAAACCGAATGTACAGTTTGTCCACCTTTTAATAAAGTAGCCGCTATTCCTGTCCATGCCACGGCTATTACCTTAATATTTTGACCTCTTAAAATACTGATGAGGGTATTATATAAAAATGTCTTTCCTGTACCACCAGGACCGTCTACAAAGAAATATCTATTTTTGCTATTACTATCTGATACGGCATTTAAAATTAAATCTAAAATTTCTCTTTGATCATTATTAAACAACGCTACATTTTGTTCTCCCTCTAATTTCTCTGCTGCAGTATCAATCAAATCGTTTTCATTTTCGTCTACGTCATCTGGCAGCGGTAAACCGAAATCGCTTAATGTGAATCTATGTATTTCTAATATTTCTTGAATTTTTCTTAAACATTTATTTTGCGCTACTTTTTCGGAATTGTGCAATAAATAATCCTCTATCAAATACTCTTTAAATTTTTCCCACAAAGCTACGGCATTGGTGGACGTGTGGAAACAAATTAAATATGCAAATAATTCTCTTAATTGTCTCGGAAATTTATTTATCACTGCCTCACCTAAACAATTTTCGCATTCTTTATCATTTGCTAAAACACCTAATTCGCGGGCAGCTTCTTGGTATGTGTTATACAACTTACCATCTACGGTACGCAAGTCTTCGAAACTTGTAGCCCCTTTCGCGTGTACTAATATTAAACGTAGATGGAACCTTTCTATATCTCTGGGACTGACGGAAATCATTCGGCCTATTGGTGGTTTTGACTCGCGTTGCCTAGCCTTCCAAGCGTTATTAACAAATACATAATATTTTGGAATTTGCATATAAACATACTGCCGAGCATTTACATCTGTGCTATTTAGAATAAACCACGCAGTTAAAGTTGTATTTTTTTTCGCTGCCCGTTCTACTGCTTTTTTCTCTTGACCATTAACGAAAAATACCGCCTGTTGGTATTTCAAATGAACAGCTAACTCAAATATTGTATGTGATTTATCGTGTAAGGGATATTCCAGTAGCCTCCAACAACATTCTGGAGCAGAAACATACCTCGCATCTAAATAACCGTTGATTTCATCCCATTGAATTACTTTATCTTTATCTGGTTGACCTAATTTAATACTTGCGCAGTCATGACCCTTACACAGATAATCGCAAATATATTTAACACTTTTAACCGAAGAGCATATTTCGATATTAATATGAGCTTTATACTTTTTTAGCAAATATGGATTGTAAGGTACTATCCATCTGTTATCTATTGTATATTTTACTAAACCGTTTTTCCAGAGAATATATATCTTTGCATTATTATCTGGCCTTTTGTAAAGAGGATAACCGTTAATATTTTCGTGTGTTTCGTTTCGAAATTCTTTAGGGTATCTTTTTGTGCATTTATTTTCATTCATGCAAGGTGAATATTTATTTAATATACCGCAGGGACCGTGGATCATGTGCGTTCGAACTAATTGATACAACTCTGGTTCATCGTCTTCATCTGGAATTTCGGCGCTTACAATTTCGTCTATTTCATCTTTGTTACGGATTTTACTATCGCTATCTAATATCAACAACAAATGCATATGTGGTAACCCACGTTTTTGGAATTCTATTACAAAAATAAAGGCTACGACTTTTCCAAAAATATCATCGTGAAGAATTTCATTCATCAAACTTTTAATTTTTCCGTTGAAAACTCGCGCTACTATATCTGGCCGATCTGCAGAACTTTGACCTTCGCGTAACTGTTCAATTATTTCAGGCCATTTTGGATTACACGTTACTGTTATGAACAAATCAGGTCGGCGGAATTCTCTAACAATTGACATAGCGTTCTGATACATTTTTAACATAAAACGACTGCCACCTTGGAATGTGGATGGTAAAATAACCATTGTGCCCGCCTTACCGCCCTCATTATCTGCTAAATTATTTACATGGTTCATTAACCCATTATACAGCTCTACTCTGAGGGTAGGCTGATTTAATCTAATATAAGTCAATCTTTCAGCCTCGACTTTCACATATGCATCTACAATGTACTGCTGAGTTAGCTTTCCGGCTTCTAAACACGGATTAAATGTATCTCTAATTGCTAATCTATTCATGTAAAATTGTAGCATGCTTTGTTTTTTAATACCGTCGGCATGCTTTAGGTTCATGTTCCAGCCACATTCACCGCGAGGAAAAAGTATGGGATATGTCATGGGGTCGCAGTTTTCGCTGAATTGATTAATTCTAACAGAACCGCCTGCTCTTGGGTGAACACAAATGTCTCTATCTATTGGTGGCTCTCCGTCATTTGATGTAAAAACTACAGCCACTTCATTACATGTTGGTACATTATACCTACGCTTATCTTTTCGTCTGTCACTAACTATCCACAAATTAATTTCTGGCACTGACTGATTATTAATATTTGCCCTAGCTATTTCTCTTTGCTCTACTTCTTTTAACATCATGTACGCTTGAGAATACGGATTAATTTCTCTAATAATATCATCTAACTGCCCCATTATATTTGGTTTACACTGTTTATTGTATTCTACATTCATTCTTTTCTCTAACGCTTCCGCAGAATTTATAATGTATAACTGCGCATATTTTTCAACATTATTATTAGTTGGATATAAGGAACTGGCTGAATCATGATAAATTTGACCATGTATTCGGAAACAATATGGTCCTCTGCCCGGAGGCATTGAAATTTTAGCCCCAAAGGAAGCAAAAGCTAACGCACTATTGTACTGTCTAATATTATCTTTAAAATTTCTACTGTCCGCGTTATTATTGATCATTAGACTTTTTATGTATTCCGGAAACTCGCCTAATTGATCTGCGTTTAACTTGCCTTTACGGCAGCAGTGTGTGAATTTCCCGTCCGAGGGCTTCTCATACGCGAAGTTTTTGGATGAACAGTAAGTGCACAGTGCAGACATTGGACCCAACGAATACGGTTCAATTTGCATTCCTATACCTTTGCTAGCTAATCTAACTTTATCATTAACTTTATTTTTGCGTGCCTTTATTTTATTTTTATTTATTATATTATTTTTTAACAAACGATCTTCTTTCTGTTCCGGTGTTTCTGTTTCAACTACTTTTTTAAAATTATCTTTTAACATATTTAAACGCCGTTCTTTTTCTTCAGGTGTTTCTATTTCTATAGATTTTTTAAAATTAGTTTTTAACTTATTTAAACGATTTTCTCTTTGTTCCGGTGTTTCTGTTTCAATTGTATTTTTTAAATTATTTTTTAACCTATTTAAACGATTTTCTCTCTGTTCGGGTGTTTCTGTTTCTATTGAAATTTTAAAATTATTTTTTAAAATATTTAAACGATTTTCTCTCTGTTCGGGTGTTTCTGTTTCTATTGAAGTTTTTAAATTATTTTTTAACCTATTTAAACGTTTTTCTTTTTGTTCATGTGTTTCTATTTGAATCATATTTTGAAAGTTATCTTTTAATCTATTTAAGCGATTTGTTTTTTGTTCAGGTGTTTCATTTTTAATGTATTCTTTGAAATTAAATTTTAATTTATTTAACCTATTTGTTTGTTGATCAAGTGTTTCATTAGATAAAATTTTTAATTTATTTTCTGTATTTAATTTTAGACGTTTGGACCGTTCTTCAGCTGTTTCATTCTCTTTACGCTTTAAATGATTTTCTCTTAATTTCTGCTGTCGTGTTACCGGAAATAATATTAAATTATGTGTTCGAAACATATTTAAAGTATGTGACCTAAGCTTATTGATATCATAATTTTCCTGTTCCGGATTGCGGTTAAATATGATACTCGTACAAAACGCAATTGCAAACAACCCACAATCAAAAGTGTTGGTCTGCTGCTGAACCCGGACAAATCTAACTGTTGGTCTATAAGGAAACAGTCTTTCTAAATATAAACTGGCATTTGAATTTAAACATTGAGAATTCATGCTGTCGTAAATAATTATCTCTGAACCGTCATAGTACGCGGTAAGCCAATGACCAATACTGCCAGTATTTGCACCTGGTACGAATAAAATTTGTAAGTGTTTAGTTTCTTATTGAACAGGAATGATACGGTCCGGAGCATTTACATACACTGTAGGCTGAGGGTTGAACTCAGTCATAGAACGGACTAAAGAAAAGAAAAAGTCTATGTGTACGTCTTCTAAGTACCCTGCAGGATTTAGCAACGTGTTAATATCCTGGTCTATTAACTGAATCTGATAGTTTACTGTCCTAATTCTTACATTACCTGTTTGATTACTTGTATGTACATTATTAATATTATTGTCCGCTACTGAAATAACAGATATACTCCTACAACCTGATTGAACCTGACTATTAATAAAGTTTTCTTCTATATTTCCCGTATTATCATTTTTATTATTTTTTGCCGCATTTTTCTCGTTGTTTTGCTTGCGCTTAAGACGTTTAATTCTATCTTTACTTGGCATTTTGTTATGTACTTAAAAATTATACAAAACTTACAATTTTTGAGTGCGTTGTTCTTTTCTATATTTATAATTACCAATAATTACGTCAGGCCTTCGATTTTAAGTCGATCAGGTTCTTTTCTGTTAGGGTAATGGAATCTTGCACTCTTTCTCTTACTCTGCTGCAGTCAAGTTGTAAACCTACAGTAAAATTAATATTTAAAATATATGCATAGCATCATAAAAAATTAATACGAAATAAATGTATATTTGTATATTATTAGATTGCTAAATTACTAAATACTGCAAACTATGTACAATGTCTAGGCCGTGAAACTGCTCTCGTCATAATCGAGCGGCAATTACACAACGTGAAATATAATAATATATTTGAGATTGTCCATGTAGTGAACAAACTATAACCGTGCAATTTAAACACCTGTCGTCTGTTGTGTGCTTATGTGTAGTTTGTAAGATAATGATATATTTCGCGTTAATTATTAATTAAATGCATATTCATATAAAAATATGTTTATAATTCAATAGTGGACGTATTTAAGACATGGTATCATGGTTGGACTACAAGAAATTTGCGGATAGTTTACATTATGTGTTTTATTTGTAAATAAATAAAATTGAAATAAAAATGTTGTTTTCGGTAAATACAGGGTGTTCCAGTTAAGTGTGCCACCATTGCTATCTCGAGAACTATAAGAGCTACGAGAACTACCATTTTACAAGAACAACATAATGGGCAAAAAAACCACTCGATATCTTGAGAACTATTGGTTTAAAAAAATATTTATTTGGCTTATGTTAATAGACTTGTAAAATGGTGGTTCCTTGCTAAGTTAACCAACCTGGTAGTTCTTATAGTTTTTGAGATAGCAATGGTGGCACGCTTAAATGGAACAGCCTGTATATTTTAAAGATTTTTCACAAAAAAATACATTCATAGATTTCTAATTATATATAACAATAAAATAGTCAACTTTTCGTAATTTTAATTTTTTTTTTTGGATGAAACAGAAACGTCTGCAACATTTTAAAATTCTCAGAATAAAAAATTTGCGAGATAAAAGTACTGTTACTGAGGCCCAAGAATCAACCACCTAATAAATTTATTTTCTAAATAATTTTGTAACCTTTCCTACCCTATATGTTAATAAAAAAACATGCATTCTTGCATATTAAGGTAAAATAGATTTTATACGGACATATACATAACGAAACATAAGTACACAAAAGATGAAAGTTATTTAAATTGAACGGTTATGTGATTTGTTCACCATTACTAAAATTTCAAACCGAAAAATATATATGTAATTCCCGCTCCATTTTGACGTCACGCTTTCACGGCCTATTAGAGATAGTGTAATGATTATAAATTTAAAGTAAATTACTTATACTTAAATAGAAGATCAACTCTAAAAAATTGTAGGTTGGACTAACTTGCAATTAGCTATAACACGCGGCCCACCAGAGACGATGAAATACCCGCCTAAATATTTTTTTAATTAGTGCAATAAATAATTTAGCATATTTTGGAGCATACTTCAGCTAAATAAAAATAATGAAGACACATCTTTTGTAGGTTTACGGAAAACCGGTTAAAAACTACTGGCGCCGGGTAAACAAGAAAAATATAAAATTTAATAAGAAATAAAATAATATAAAAAAAATAATGAAATCACAAATTAAAATTTCTATTAGCTTGGTTGAAAATGACATTTTTCTACTTCTAATTGCGAACTTGCAAGTTGATTTTTCGAGGGTTGTAAAAGATAAAAAATATTTCTCACCTTAGATTTGAATCTAGCGGCACAGTAAACGGGATTTATTTTATTGTGACTACTGCAGCTCTGATCAAAGATAATGAATATTAATTCGCAATATAAATATATTCTAACAAAGCACAATAAATGAAATTACTCTACACACAGGTGAAGAAGCAATATTCTTGATAAACAAATTTTGTTTTCTATGGTGTCCCTGATCTTAAATTAGTATTTCCGAAATGTCGGTAATTGTGAAATTATTAATACCGACAGCGTACATACCGATAAATACAAAAATTAAATTATTAAAAATTCAAAAATAATAAATTTTAAATAATAATTTATTCATAATGTTATAACACAAATAAACTTTTAATTTTAAATGAGAATTTTCCTTTAAAACGAAATGAACGTGTTATATACAATAACGAAATAATTATAATACTTACTTTTAGCGTGTGTCACAGATGCAAGGTTTGTTGTTCGAATCTTTAACTTCCATTTTAATTGATCATAAGATAAGGGCGAACTTTTGAGCGAAAACTGATATTCTGGCATTAGTGCTTATATTCCAAATGCAACCGTTTTCAAATGGTAGCAACATGAACTTCTTCACTGATTCATACTAATAACGTAATAACATAATAACTGTTAATAAAATACAACGTATTGGTAGAGATTAATTGCACTAAAATGTATACTTACATGAAATACATTCAAAATTTGTGTATAATCATTCATATTGTATTTTTGTTAAAATAAACTGCAACTATTGTTCAGTGTACCTACATTATTATTATTTTTCACATTCATAGCTGTAAAATGAAAATTACAAATTAAAAAAAAAATTAGAGGAAGGTCTTTATTGCAGTTACTGTAATTTAATAAAATCCACTAATACACATATTAGTGGATTTTATTAGATGATTGCAACTCCAATAAAGACTTTCTTCATATTAACAACCAGTCGATAAACCAATCCTGCATTAAAAACATATTTATCATAAAACGTATTTTATTAAATTTATTTTAAATTCTACTTAGTTCGTTTGATTGTAATTATTTTTTAATAAAAATAAAAATAGTACATCCCCTCCAGCTTGTATTATTTTTTTCATAATAAAGATGTTTTAGGACAACACAATCTGTTATGTACATACATTCATTCAGAGTTAAAACATATCTTCTGCTACTTACAGGTTTTGTTAACAGATTGCAGGAAATTAATACCACGTATTGTTTGTCTAGTATTGTGATATTATGTACTTTTTTATTATCATTATTTAATTTTTTATCGCCTGTCTAATTTAAAATGAAGTACAGTACTCAGGACAGTACTAAAAAACACCTATAATAAATAACTTGTTATTCAATATAATAGAAATTTATTTGTAACTTACTATTTCTAATACGTATGCAAAGTATATTCCGGCTTACTGTGGTACTTGTCATTTTGCAAATACAATAAACAACAATGTGCTGCAAGACTTTTATGTAAATTATGAAGGTCTGACACATAACATGTTTTGACAAATGATTTAATTTCTTCGAACTTGTCGTTCACTTAATAAAATAGAGGGTTACAACGCATATGAATCAAAATAAGAATACCTGCTCAAAAAATGCGCGTTATTTGAATTATTCCTATAACCCTCGTATATAAAGAACAGAATGTCAATTAATTGAATTATTTTTTGAAAAATAATGTTTCTGCTTTTGCAGGAATAATAAATTGTACTCTTTCGTCTTTCATATTCTTTAGTACTGCTTATTTCCAATCTTTTGTATATTTCTTTCCTTTTTATATCTTTCTCTACATTTCTTATACACACATATATCATTTTATATTTATTTAAATAATAAATAATAAGTACAAACCAACATATGTTCTGAGTATTTGTATCAAGTTGCAAAATTTCTAGTATAAACTTATGTTATAACCAATTATAACAAACGTTAAATGTCAGAAAATTTTAATTATACCATATACAATTTCTACAATAATAATACATATTTTGCTCAATTTTATAAAGCACGGATACATAGTTCAGTTAATAATATCTTTGTCCATTTTCAAAATTAATGTACTTCAATATACGTACTTTACACTTGTCAAAGTTACTTCATCACACATTTTTCAACATTGACTTATGTAATTCGAAACGTCAAAATTTAAAATAATTAAATGTGTTCCGTTATAAACTTAAAATATTGGATTTCTTTTAAAATCAAACACAGCAAAGTGTTCAATTTAATTAGGAACATTTTATTTTTGTTTAGTTACTTTATAAGTTGGCAACACTGTTGGTATTAAAAATAGTAGTTAATTTTTAAATTTATAAATTAATATTGTCAATCCTAATATAACTGCCACCGTCTTCAGTGAAGTTAGTTTAGGAATATTTGGTTTTAATTTAGTTACTTCATCACACATTTGGCAACATTGCCTTTTGACATTGGAAACGTCAAAATTTATATTAATTAAATACGTTATGTTTTAAACTTAAATTACTTGTAACACCTTTGCTCAAGTCTATTATTCATGAAATTATTTTTAAATCTTTGATATCAATGTTCTATTAAAAGATATAATCATTTAAAGTTCATAGACAGATTGTCAAAAGTGACGAACGGCGTGATTCTTCTTAAATATAGACATGGCCTCTGAGATCCATTGTTTCAAGGCAGCATTTGTGCACAGTTTTAATTTTTTACACGAGAACTACTAACAGTAAAAATATGAGACACCCAAAAGGCACCAGATCTCATTAGCCCCCACATAATAAAAAAAAAAATTATAACAATCACTTGCATGGTTCAGGCTGTAGGCGATTACAAAAGTTACTCGATGCTCGTGATGAATCTATAGATAGATATATAGATATATATATAGTGAATCTAATCGTTTAGTATATAGGATGTTTATTTCGCTGAATTCAGAAAAAAATGCTCTATCGAATAACCTAAAAATAAACATATGTTCCCATCTAAAAAGAGAAAGTTGTGTCCCGTATGTTGAGAACCACAGGTCAAAAAAAAGTTTTTTTTTGCTCTTTGTATTAGTCTTGTAAAATGGTGGTTCTTTGCTAATTTAACCAACCTCGTAGCTCTTATAGTTCTCGAGATAGAAATGGTGGCACGCTTAAATGGAACACCCTGTATATGAACTACTCACACATAACTTATCAAATAATATCATATATTTAATATTCCAACTTTGGAAATTGATGAATTTTTTTCACACCCTTCTACGGGGGGTGCTACTATGTGTTAGACCTAGAAACATTTGTTGTAATGTATATTATTTATTTATAACACGTTCAAAGTGGTACGCGAGACCGTTTAGGAAATAAATAAAAATACATGTTGATAAATAAATGAAATTATAGAGATTTTAAATTTCCCGCGCTTAGGTATTTTGAGATACAACGGTTTAATCATCAAAATACATAAGAAGAAAAGATTTAAATAATACGTTTAACCCAATTTTATGTATTTTTATTATATCTTAACAATATTTGTATTTTCATACAATACATTCAGTTTGACAGAACTTAAATGTCATAACTTGACACAATAAGTATGAAGTTAGTTAAAGAATATATAAAAATGTATTATTTTGAAAATAATTATCTATTTTATAAATATAAATAATGTGAAATAACATACCAAAAATTATAAACTGATACATTTTTATATTGCCAAAAAAAACATGATTATATTCATGTTTTTCTGTTGCTATGTTCATTTATATATTTATGAAGCTGAATTATATATGTATTTATCTACAACTATTGTTATTGTTATTAATAATTTATTTTTTATTATAAATATCAATATAAATGATTATAAAATTATAATAAATACAATTTGAATAGTTATTTTGGAATTTAAGTGATTCTGTGGCGCCATCTGTTGAGGTATATATGAACTACTCACACATAACTGAAAATTTATATGCCTGTTAGTTGTAGATAAAGTAACCAATTTTTATACGTTCTTTTGCATTATTTCTTAATGAAAACATGAATTTTTGTGCAGTACAATCACAGTCAAGTCCGACTAAGAGAATATGAATATTTGGTTTGAAAAGATGTTTATTGTTTCATAAATCAGTTACAAATGAATAAATGGATAGATAATTTGTTTATGTAAACATTTACATCTGAGAAATCATCTCATTTCATTATAAAATACTACAGAATTTTGAAAAATGTAATCTCTGTTGTAATCAGATGTTTTTATCATAAATGTCAAGAAATGCGTAAAGAAAGTGTAAAATGCAATTAATTAAAGTTTAATAAGGTCCAGATACATCATTTATTTATATACTAATTATTGTATATTAAACTGTTGAACAATTCCCTCCAAAACGGTATGAAGCAAAGGGTTTTCAGGTTTTCCACGTAATCAGACAAAATCCATTGTCTAGCTCTCTAAAATATGTATAAATTAGATAAAAAAGTATTTATAATAAGGGTAGAATACTGTACAGTATGTATTTACCTTTGCTAGTGTTTGAATAGTAATCAAAAATCAATTTTTAAAAGTGAGATTCTAAATCGACTTTGAAATGGAGTTTTCTTGATTAAATAATACTTTCTGGAATAGTCTTGTGAATTTATTTTAAAGAATATATTATATTCTCATTCATTTTAACAATATTTGCCCAACGAATTGTTTTAATTAATTTAAAAATTCACCATTGTGTATCTGAGTACGTGTAGGTTATAGTCTCATCTAAAAAATGAAATATTTAACTATTAATATATAAATATTTATATTCCATATGGAAGTACCTTGTAACAGAGATGATTTCGTACAATATTTCATTATACATTTTAGTAAAAATGTCATATTTCAAGCAGATAACTCGGTCGTGTCTCCAACTCAAGTGTCAAATACGGCATTTTTGTTAAATTTTATAATATCGTGCAAAATTTCTGGTTTCATTTTAAAGGATACGTTATATTTCCACATTTAATAATGATTTTCATCCAACGAATAACCTTATTTCATATAAATTTCATCTCGATATGCCAGAGTTCATACAGGTTAGGAAAACTAAATAAAAATGAGAAAAAATTAGTATTAATATGCAAAAATTTATATCATACCTTATAATACATTGTATTACTGATGATTTGTGATAATTCTCATACAATATCTCGCTGTAATATTAGAAAAAATAGACTTTTTCACCGAGCTATCCGTCACTTGATGAGCCCCGGAAGCAACTGTCAAAATTGCCGGTTATACAAAACTTTGTAATTTAAAGTGTTTTAATTGAAAAGAAAACATATAGATAAATTATGTTTTATAGTAATACACCTAATAATACAAATATTACCTTTTAATTCGCCGTATTTCTCAAGATTTCTCGTTCTAAAATATACCTGTAATGGCTGAAATCAGTTCTCAAACAAAAGTGAAAATGGAATTAGTTTTTTTTATTTAAAATACATTTTTATTGAAATGTATATGTACGAATCATTAAAATATAGTGATTTATAACAAAATATATTATATTTACAATTTATAATAGCCTATTTATATTTTTGGTAGCCTTACGTATGATAAACGTCAGAAATCAAAAATTTAAATATTTTAAATACACCACACTTAATATTCAGTGTATTTGTATATATTTCGCTCACTATTATAATGTGTAAAAACATAATTACCTTTACAATATCTCTTTTCATATTCAAAATAAATCAATTAAAAGTTTCATATTGAATTGTCAAAAATGACGGATGGCACAGTAATTCTTTATAAATTTAAACCTGGCATCTAGGATATTTTTTTCAGTTTTGTTCCAGTTGTACTTTTTCGGTTAGTTTTCGATTTTTTACACAAAAACTATGCACGGTAAAAATATGAGACACTCAAAAGCGATTGGTCCTCAATAAACCACATCTAATAAAATAATATTAAAATTATTCCATGAATGGTTTGACCTGTACCCGTGAGCAAAATTTTTGCGATGCTCGAGATGAATCCAAATATAGATATATAGTGAATCTATCAAAATAGTATATGACTAGCGAATTCTCGGCTACGCCGAGCATTCCCTAGAGCTCCGCTGTCAGTGCAAAAAACAAATGCCGATCGACATAAAACAATTATTTCATATTTCCACGTCAGGCCTCACCGAGACCTTTCATTAGATTGCAAACACGATATACTTCTAATAATTTTTTGCAAAAAACAAAAGACCGTCGACATGAAACATTTTTGTCAATTCTACACGCTAGCCCTCAACAAGACGTTTCATTTGAGTCCAAACTCGACATAACTTTGAGAACTTTTTGCAGAAAACAAAAGCCGATCGGAATGGGACATTTTTGTCAATTCTGCACGCTAGCCCTCAACGGGACCTTTCATTTGAGACCAAACTCGACATACTTTTGAGAAATTTTTGCAGAAAACAAAAGCCGATCGGAATGTAACATTTTTCTCAATTCTGCACGCTAGTAGATAATGAATCTATCAAAATAGTATATGATGTTTATATCGCTGAATTCAGAAAAAAATGCTCTATCGAATAACCTAAAAATAAACATATGTTCCCATCTAAAAAGAGAAAGTTGTGTCCCGTATGTTGAGAACCACAGGTCAAAAAAAAGTTTTTTTTTGCTCTTTGTATTAGTCTTGTAAAATGGTGGTTCTTTGCTAATTTAACCAACCTCGTAGCTCTTATAGTTCTCGAGATAGAAATGGTGGCACGCTTAAATGGAACACCCTGTATATGAACTACTCACACATAACTTATCAAATAATATCATATATTTAATATTCCAACTTTGGAAATTGATGAATATTTTTCACACCCTTCTACGGGGGGTGCTACTATGTGTTAGACCTAGAAACATTTGTTGTAATGTATATTATTTATTTATAACACGTTCAAAGTGGTACGCGAGACCGTTTAGGAAATAAATAAAAATACATGTTGATAAATAAATGAAATTATAGAGATTTTAAATTTCCCGCGCTTAGATATTTTGAGATACAACGGTTTAATCATCAAAATACATAAGAAGACAAGATTTAAATAATACGTTTAACCCAATTTTATGTATTTTTATTATATCTTAACAATATTTGTATTTTCATACAATACATTCAGTTTGACAGAACTTAAATGTCATAACTTGACACAATAAGTATGAAGTTAGTTAAAGAATATATAAAAATGTATTATTTTGAAAATAATTATCTATTTTATAAATATAAATATTGTGAAATAACATACCAAATATTATAAACTGATACATTTTTATATTGCCAAAAAAAAACATGATTATACTCATGTTTTTCTGTTGCTATGTTCATTTATATATTTATGAAGCTGAATTATATATGTATTTATCTACAACTATTGTTATTGTTATTAATATTTTATTTTTTATTATAAATATCAATATAAATGATTATAAAATTATAATAAATACAATTTGAATAGTTATTTTGGAATTTAAGTGATCCTGTGGCGCCATCTGTTGAGGTATATATGAACTACTCACACATAACTGAAAATTTATATGCCTGTTAGTTGTAGATAAAGTAACCAATTTTTATACGTTCTTTTGCATTATTTCTTAATGAAAACATGAATTTTTGTGCAGTACAATCACAGTCAAGTCCGACTAAGAGAATATGAATATTTGGTTTGAAAAGATGTTTATTGGTTCATACATCAGTTACAAATGAATAAATGGATAGATAATTTATTTATGTAAACATTTACATCTGAGAAATCATCTCATTTCATTATAAAATACTACAGAATTTTGAAAAATGTAATCTCTGTTGTAATCAGATGTTTTTATCAGAAATGTCAAGAAATGCGGAAAGAAAGTGTAAAATGCAATTAATTGAAGTTTAATAAGGTCCAGATACATCATTTATTTATATACTAATTATTGTACATTAAACTGTTGAACAATTCCCTCCAAAACGGTATGAAGCAAAGGGTTTTCAGGTTTTCCACGTAATCAGACAAAATCCATTGTCTAGCTCTCTAAAATATGTATAAATTAGATAAAAAAGTATTTATAATAAGGGTAGAATACTGTACAGTATGTATTTACCTTTGCTAGTGTTTGAATAGTAATCAAAAATCAATTTTTAAAAGTGAGATTCTAAATCGACTTTGAAATGGAGTTTTCTTGATTAAATAATACTTTCTGGAATAGTCTTGTGAATTTATTTTAAAGAATATATTATATTCTCATTCATTTTAACAATATTTGCCCAACGAATTGTTTTAATTAATTTAAAAATTCACCATTGTGTATCTGAGTACGTGTAGGTTATAGTCTCATCTAAAAAATGAAATATTTAACTATTAATATATAAATATTTATATTCCATATGGAAGTACCTTGTAACAGAGATGATTTCGTACAATATTTCATTATACATTTTAGTAAAAATGTCATATTTCAAGCAGATAACTCGGTCGTGTCTCCAACTCAAGTGTCAAATACGGCATTTTTGTTAAATTTTATAATATCGTGCAAAATTTCTGGTTTCATTTTAAAGGATACGTTATATTTCCACATTTAATAATGATTTTCATCCAACGAATAGCCTTATTTCATATAAATGTCATCTCGATATGCCAGAGTTCATACAGGTTAGGAAAACTAAATAAAAATGAGAAAAAATTAGTATTAATATGCAAAAATTTATATCATACCTTAAAATACATTGTATTACTGATGATTTGTGATAATTCTCATACAATATCTCGCTGTAATATTAGAAAAAATAGCCTTTTTCACCGAGCTATCCGTCACTTGATGAGCCCCGGAAGCAACTGTCAAAATTGCCGGTTATACAAAACTTTGTATTTTAAAGTGATTTAATTGAAAAGAAAACATATAGATAAATTAAGTTTTATAGTAATACACATAATTATATAAATATTACCTTGTAATTCGCCGTATTTCTCAAGATTTCTCGTTCTAAAATATACCTGTAATGGCTGAATGCAGTTCTCAAACAACTGTCAAAATGGAATTAATTTATTTATTTAAAAAACGTTTTTATTGAATTAGATATATACAAATCATTAAAATATACCTAGTTATAACAAAATATATTACATTTACATTTTATTATAGTCTATTTAAAGAGATATTTATATAAAAGTCTCCACCGGTTGTGTGCCACTGGTTCATTTTCAAACTAAATTTCAATGTGACCAACAAAAATTTAGTAATTTTTGTTAGTCCAAAGTCAATCAACATTTTCAAATGAAAATTACACAAAAACTCGACGATGTTGGGCAAAACGCTCAAGACATATTTGATTCATGATTTTTTCTCAACTTTTTAACTATATATATGAGAATATGGGAGTTTCATTACACTTAAATGTAAAATAAAATAATAAATGTAGATAAATATTTTTTTGTAGCATAATTTTGTATGAATACAATAATGAAATAAAAAAATAAATTCCAAATATTATTAGATCTGATATAAATACAAATTTACCTTTTATATAATAAATATAACCATACAAAGTTGAGTAGCATGTGCAAGTCGATGGCTGATTTCAAAATGGCAAAATCCAAAAAAGATTGCAGCTTAAATCTCTTCATTCTCGGCTTATTATCCATAACTAGGTGTGTCGTAGGAAGCTTTTACTACATGTCATCTCCTAGGGAGTTGAGCTGGGGTGGAGATTGCACCATACGGGCTATTTTTATATGGGAACCCGTAGTTTCGAACCATAGCTGATCAACCTAGACTTTAATGTTAATAAATTATGGGTTCAAATAAAATAAATTATATCTTACCTTTACATGGACTTTAAAAATACACATTCCCCATATATTGTTCACAGATTTTTTATTTATTTATTGAATGAATATGCATTGTTGATACAATGTTCTGCAAATCCTGAATTAATATTTTATTTGGGAATAAAAATTAAAGAACATATAAATTCAATAAACAAAAAAATATGAATTCAGAATTGTAGAACATTGTATCAACAATGCACATTCATCCGGTAGGGAATTTTCTGTATCATATCTAGCTGACAAAGGATTACGAATGAACTGACTGGAAGAGATTAGAAGAGCCGTTAATTCTAAGATAAACATTGCGAATGATCACATTGAACAAACCACTTCAATCCTACTTAACTTTTAATTGTATATAGTAATTATTGTGTAATAACTATGTGTTTTTTTTATCTATATTCAAAAATGTTCTACCAAGTGCCCACTACAATATCCATTTCAAGTAACTATAAGTATGTTTCGTTGCTGATTTATGGTATAGTTATAGTTAAGTTAACGTTAAATTAACAAAATTGCTGTCAATGGCATGTTACTCAGTTTTGAAAAACAACTACAAAATTGATATTTACTGGAATTGATTTTATATAAATATATTTACTTCGTACTCTGAAAAGAAATTTTATAATATAACAGATAATTATTTGCTTGTTTTCCAAATTTTTCGGTACTTGTCTTTTATGGACCGTTTCTCATCAAATATGTTTTGTCAGCCATTTTAATAAATAGCTTTATGACTGGCGGCTGGAGTAGGGGTAAAAATAGACATATGCGCTGTGTGATATGACGCGCCTTGTTCAAATTCCAGATTTAAGTTTCTTCGCTGTATTTTCTTTATTAGTGTTATTTATTACATTGTTTATTTTATTATAAATCTTACAAATTTTATTTAATTATTTAACTATTTGTGCTTTTGCTGGCATAACTGTTCGTACTCCACTGTTCTTTGGAAACGACTTTCATTGCTACTTATATTTCTTCTGTATTGATTTGTTATTGTCCATTCCTTGTTAATTGTATATTCCAAAAGGGTTGCTCATTTTTCGTTAATGTTTATGTTCAAAGATCTCTGTATTTCCAAATTTCATCTTGGAATTACTTTTAACCAATTCAATGATTTCAGCTAAAATTTAAATATATGTATAAATACAGCAAAAACATAATAAAAAACATACTTACGTTCCAGAATGCACTGTATCTTTCCTTTAAAATATATGTTAATTTATTAATTCTTTTCCTTTCTTCTACAAAATATAAAACTTGTACCACGAATTTTTGACGGCTCTAACATATGATAAACATGAAATGTCAAAAAAGAAATATTTTAAATACACCACATTTAACATTCAGTATATTTGTATATATTTCGCTCACTATTATAATATATTAAAACATAATTCAATTCATAATATCTCTTCACATTTTCCAAAAAAATCAAATAAAAGTTTCATATTGAATTGTCAAATTTGACGGATGAGAACCGTGATTCTTCTTAAATGTAGACATGGCCTCTGGGATCCATTGTTTCAATGTACCAATTTTACTCAGTTTTTATTTTTTTAAACAAAAACCACTCACAGTAAAAATATGAGACCCCCAAAAGGCACTCCGGTACAATAGACACTACAACTTGAGAAAAAAATTACAGCAATTACTTAAATGGACCAGGAGTTTAAGCTGGACACAGGATCGGTGATCGTCGAGATGAATCCAAATATATATAGATAGTGAATCTACCAAAATAGTATATGACTAGCGAATTCTCGGCTACGCCGAGCATTCCCTAGAGCTCCGCTGTCATTGAAAAAACAAATGCCGATCGACATTAAAAAAAATTTATATCTGCTTGTCAGCCCTCAATTAGACCTTTTATTAGATTCCAAACATGATATACTTCTAATAACTTTTTGCATAAAACAAAAGCCGATCGACATGGAACATTTTTGTCAATTCTGCACGCTGGTCTTCAACGAGACCTTTCATTTAAGACCAAACTCGACATACCTTTGAGAAATTTTTGCAAAAAACAAAAGCCGATCAACATTGATCGATTTTGTTAATTCTACACGCAAGCCCTTATCGAGCCTTTTCATTTGATATCAAACACCACATACTTCTGACAACTATTTGCGAAAAACAAAAGCCGATCGGCATGGAACATTTTTGTCAATTTTGCACGCTAGCCCTCAACGAGACCTTTCATTTAAGACCGAACTCGACATACCTTTGAGAAATTTTTGCATAAAACAAAAGCCGATCAACATTGACCGTTTTTGTTAATTCTACACGCCAGCCCTTATCGAGCCTTTTCATTTGATACCAAACACCACATACTTCTGACAATTTTTTGCAAAAAACAAAAGCCGATAGACATGGCACATTTTTGTCAATTCTGCATGCTAGCCCCCAACCAGACGTTTTGTTTGATACCAAACTCGACATACTTTTGAGAACTTCTTGCAGAAAACAAAAGCTGATCGGAA
Organism: Stenolophus ochropezus; assembly: GCA_035578165.1. Lineage (NCBI taxonomy): Eukaryota > Metazoa > Arthropoda > Insecta > Coleoptera > Carabidae > Stenolophus > Stenolophus ochropezus. Next base: position 2,115,324 of record JAQOWZ010000041.1, read on the forward strand.
TGAAACATTTTTGTCAATTATGCACGCTTGCCCTCAACGAGACCTTTCATTTGAGACCAAACTCGACATACTTTTGAGAAATTTTTGCAGAAAACAAAAGCCGATCGGAATATAACATTTTTCTCAATTCTGCACGCTAGTAGATAATGAATCTACCAAAATAGTATATGATGTTTATATCGCTGAATTCAGAAAAAAATGCTCTATCGAATAACCTAAAAATAAACATATGTTCCCATCTAAAAAGAGAAAGTTGTGTCCCGTATTTTGAGAACCACAGGTCAAAAAAAAGTTTTTTTGCTCTTTGTATTAGTCTTGTAAAATGGTGGTTCTTTGCTAATTTAACCAACCTCGTAGCTCTTATAGTTCTCGAGATAGAAATGGTGGCACGCTTAAATGGAACACCCTGTATATGAACTACTCACACATAACTTATCAAATAATATCATATATTTAATATTCCAACTTTGGAAATTGATGAATTTTTTTCACACCCTACTACGGGGGGTGCTACTATGTGTTAGACCTAGAAACATTTGTTGTAATGTATATTATTTATTTATAACACGTTCAAAGCGGCACGCGAGACCGTTTAGGAAATAAATAAAAATACATGTTGATAAATAAATGAAATTATAGAGATTTTAAATTTCCCGCGCTTAGGGATTTTGAGATACAACGGTTTAATCATCAAAATACATAAGAAGAAAAGATTTAAATAATACGTTTAACCCAATTTTATGTATTTTTATTATATCTTAATAATATTTGTATTTTCATACAATACATTCAGTTTGACAGAACTTAAATGTCATAACTTGACACAATAAGTATGAAGTTAGTTAAAGAATATATAAAAATGTATTATTTTGAAAATAATTATCTATTTTATAAATATAAATAATGTGAAATAACATACCAAAATTTATAAACTGATACATTTTTATATTGCCAAAAAAAACAAGATTATATTCATGTTTTTGTGTTGCTATGTTCATTTATATATTTATGAAGCTGAATTATATATGTATTTATCTACAACTATTGTTATTGTTATTAATAATTTATTTTTTATTATAAATATCAATTTAAATGATTATAAAAGTATAATAAATACAATTTGAAGTTATTTTGAAATTTAAGTGCTGCTCTAGCGCCATCTGTTGAGGTATATATGAACTACTCACACATAACTGAAAATTTATATGCCTGTTAGTTGTAGATAAAGTGACCAATTTTTATACGTTCTTTTGCATTATTTCTTAATGAAAACATGAATTTTCGTGGAGTACAATCACATACAAGTTCGACTAAGAGCAGATGCCATCAGCTGATAATCAGACGAACTACTCGGTGAATATTTGGTTTGAAAAGGTGTTTATTGTTTCATACATCAGTTACAAATGGATAAATGGATAGATACTTTGTTTATGTAAACGTTTACATCTGAGAAATCATCTCATTTCATTATAAAATACTACAGAATTTTGAAAAATGTAATTTCTATTGTAATCAAATGTTTTCCTCAGAAATGTTAAAAAATGCGTAAAGAAATAGTAAATTGCAATTAAAAAAAGTCTAATAAAGTCCAGACACATTATTTATTTATATACTAATTATTGTACATTAAATTGTTAAACAATTTCCTCCAAAACTGTATGAAATAAAGGCTTGTCAGTTTTTCCACGTAATCAGACAAACTCTATAGTCTAACTATCTAAAATATGTATAAATCAGATTTAAAAGTATTTATATATAAGGGAAGAATACTGTACAGTATGAATTTACCTTTGGAAGTGTTTCAATAGTAATCAAATATAGTTTTTTAAACGTCAAATTGTAAATCAATTTTGAAATGTAGTTTTCTTGATTAAATAATCCATTCTGGAATATTCTTTAGTTTGCATTTAATAAAGAATATGTTTTACTATTACTTATTTTTATAATTATTGCCCAATAGATTGTTTGAGTTTATAAAAAATTCCATGTTAGAGTATCTGAGTACGTGTAGGTTATAGTCTCATCTAAAAAATAAAATATTTAACTATTAATATATAAACGTTTTTATCTAACAAATCATTTCATTCCATAACAAAATTCAATAGAATTTTTAAAAATCAAATCTTTGTTGTAATCAACTATTTTCATCTGAAATTTGATGAAAGAATACATAAAGAATGTATAAAATGCAGTTACTTACAATTTATTATAATCCAGATACATAATTTAAAATAATTATTGTACAATAAATTATTAAACATTTCTTCCAAGTGGGTATGAAGGAAAGGTTTGTCAGTATTTTTAAATAAATGTGTTTATGACTGAATACGACGCGGCTTGATTGATTTCCAGAATTTATTTTTTTGTCAATAGTATTATTATCCGTAATATTATCTTATTTCTTTTCTATAAATATATTCTTGTTTGGATATCTTAACCAATTAAAAACTATAACTGAAAAGAAAACATATAGATAAATTAAGTTTTATAGTAATACACATAATTATATAAATATTACCTTGTAATTCGCCGTATTTCTCAAGATTTCTCGTTCTAAAATATACCTGTAATGGCTGAATGCAGTTCTCAAACAACTGTCAAAATGGAATTAATTTATTTATTTAAAAAACGTTTTTATTGAATTAGATATATACAAATCATTAAAATATACCTAGTTATAACAAAATATATTACATTTACATTTTATTATAGTCTATTTAAAGAGATATTTATATAAAAGTCTCCACCGGTTGTGTGCCACTGGTTCATTTTCAAACTAAATTTCAATGTGAACAACAAAAATTTAGTAATTTTTGTTAGTCCAAAGTCAATCAACATTTTCAAATGAAAATTACACAAAAACTCGACGATGTTGGGCAAAACGCTCAAGACATATTTGATTCATGATTTTTTCTCAACTTTTTAACTATATATATGAGAATATGGGAGTTTCATTACACTTAAATGTAAAATAAAATAATAAATGTAGATAAATATTTTTTTGTAGCATAATTTTGTATGAATACAATAATGAAATAAAAAAATAAATTCCAAATATTATTAGATCTGATATAAATTCAAATTTACCTTTTATATAATAAATATAACCATACAAAGTTGAGTAGCATGTGCAAGTCGATGGCTGATTTCAAAATGGCAAAATCCAAAAAAGATTGCAGCTTAAATCTCTTCATTCTCGGCTTATTATCCATAACTAGGTGTGTCGTAGGAAGCTTTTACTACATGTCATCTCCTAGGGAGTTGAGCTGGGGTGGAGATTGCACCATACGGGCTATTTTTATATGGGAACCCGTAGTTTCGAACCATAGCTGATCAACCTAGACTTTAATGTTAATAAATTATGGGTTCAAATAAAATAAATTATATCTTACCTTTACATGGACTTTAAAAATACACATTCCCCATATATTGTTCACAGATTTTTTATTTATTTATTGAATGAATATGCATTGTTGATACAATGTTCTGCAAATCCTGAATTAATATTTTATTTGGGAATAAAAATTAAAGAACATATAAATTCAATAAACAAAAAAATATGAATTCAGAATTGTAGAACATTGTATCAACAATGCACATTCATCCGGTAGGGAATTTTCTGTATCATATCTAGCTGACAAAGGATTACGAATGAACTGACTGGAAGAGATTAGAAGAGCCGTTAATTCTAAGATAAACATTGCGAATGATCACATTGAACAAACCACTTCAATCCTACTTAACTTTTAATTGTATATAGTAATTATTGTGTAATAACTATGTGTTTTTTTTATCTATATTCAAAAATGTTCTACCAAGTGCCCACTACAATATCCATTTCAAGTAACTATAAGTATGTTTCGTTGCTGATTTATGGTATAGTTATAGTTAAGTTAACGTTAAATTAACAAAATTGCTGTCAATGGCATGTTACTCAGTTTTGAAAAACAACTACAAAATTGATATTTACTTGAATTGATTTTATATAAATATCTTTACTTCTTACTCTGAAAAGAAATTTTATAATATAACAGATAATTATTTGTTTGTTTTCCAAATTTTTCGGTACTTGTCTTTTATGGACCGTTTCTCATCAAATATGTTTTGTCAGCCATTTTAATAAATAGCTTTATGACTGGCGGCTGGAGTAGGGGTAAAAATAGACATATGCGCTGTGTGATATGACGCGCCTTGTTCAAATTCCAGATTTAAGTTTCTTCGCTGTATTTTCTTTATTATTGTTATTTATTACATTGTTTATTTTATTATAAATCTTACAAATTTTATTTAATTATTTAACTATTTGTGCTTTTGCTGGCATAACTGTTCGTACTCCACTGTTCTTTGGAAACGACTTTCATTGCTACTTATATTTCTTCTGTATTGATTTGTTATTGTCCATTCCTTGTTAATTGTATATTCCAAAAGGGTTGCTCATTTTTCGTTAATGTTTATGTTCAAAGATCTCTGTATTTCCAAATTTCATCTTGGAATTACTTTTAACCAATTCAATGATTTCAGCTAAAATTTAAATATATGTATAAATACAGCAAAAACATAATAAAAAACATACTTACGTTCCAGAATGCACTGTATCTTTCCTTTAAAATATATGTTAATTTATTAATTCTTTTCCTTTCTTCTACAAAATATAAAACTTGTACCACGAATTTTTGACGGCTCTAACATATGATAAACATGAAATGTCAAAAAAGAAATATTTTAAATACACCACATTTAACATTCAGTATATTTGTATATATTTCGCTCACTATTATAATATATTAAAACATAATTCAATTCATAATATCTCTTCACATTTTCCAAAAAAATCAAATAAAAGTTTCATATTGAATTGTCAAATTTGACGGATGAGAACCGTGATTCTTCTTAAATGTAGACATGGCCTCTGGGATCCATTGTTTCAATGTACCAATTTTACTCAGTTTTTATTTTTTTAAACAAAAACCACTCACAGTAAAAATATGAGACCCCCAAAAGGCACTCCGGTACAATAGACACTACAACTTGAGAAAAAAATTACAGCAATTACTTAAATGGACCAGGAGTTTAAGCTGGACACAGGATCGGTGATCGTCGAGATGAATCCAAATATATATAGATAGTGAATCTACCAAAATAGTATATGACTAGCGAATTCTCGGCTACGCCGAGCATTCCCTAGAGCTCCGCTGTCAGTGCAAAAAACAAATGCCAATCGACATGAAACAATTATTTTATATTTGCACGTCAGGCCTCACCGAGACCTTTCATTAGATTGCAAACACGATATACTTCTAATAATATTTTGCAAAAAAACAAAAGCCGGTCGACATGAAACATTTTTGTCATTTATGTACCCCAACTCTCACCGAGACCTTTCATTTGATACCATACACGACATACTTCTGACAACTTTCTGCATTAAACAAAAGTCGATCGACATGCAACATTTTTATCATATCTACACGCTAGCCCACACCCAGACTTTTCATTTGATACCAAACACGACATACTTCTGACAACTTTTTGCATAAAACAAAAGCCGATCGACATGGAACATTTTTGTCAATTCTGCACGCTAGCCCTCAACGAGACTTTTCATTTGATACCAAACACCACACACTTCTGACAACTTTTTGCAAAAAACAAATACCGATCGACATAGCACATTTTTATCAATTCTGCACGCTAGCCCTCTCCGAGACCTTTCATTTGATATCAAACACGATATACTTGTGACAACCTTTTGCAAAAAACAAAAGCCGATCGACATAGCACATTTTTTGTCAATTCTGCACGCTAGCCCTCTCCAAAATCTTTCATTTGATACCAAACACGACATACTTCTGACAACTTTTTGCATAAAACAAAAGCCGATCGACATGGAACATTTTTGTCAATTCTGCACGCTAGCCCTCAACGAGACTTTTCATTTGATACCAAACACCACACACTTCTGATAACTTTTTGTATAAAACAAAAGCCGATCGACATGGAACATTTTTGTCAATTCTGCACGCTAGCCCTCAACGAGACATTTCATTTGATACCAAACACCACACACTTCTGACAACTTTTTGAAAAAAACAAATACCGATCGACATAGCACATTTTTATCAATTCTGCACGCTAGTCCTTTCCGAGACCTTTCATTTGATATCAAACACGATATACTTCTGACAACTTTTTGTAAAAAACAAAAACTGATCGACATAGTACATTTTTGTCTATTCTGCAGGCTAGCCCTCTCCGAGACCTTTCATTTGATACCAAACACGACATACTTCTGACAACTTTTTGCATAAAACAAAAGCCGATCGATATGGAACATTTTTGTCAATTCTGCACGCTAGCCCTCAACGAGACTTTTCATTTGATACCAAACACCACACACTTCTGACAACTTTTTGCAAAAAACAAATACCGATCGACATAGCACATTTTTGTCAATTCTGCACGCTAGCCCTCAACGAGACATTTCATTTGATATCAAACACGATATACTTCTGACAACTTTTTGCAAAAAACAAAAACCGATCGACATAGTACATTTTTGTCTATTCTGCAGCCTAGCTCTCTCCGAGACTTTTCATTTGATACCAAACACGACATACTTCTGACAACTTTTTGCATAAAACAAAAGCCGATCGACATGGAACATTTTTGTCAATTCTGCACGCTAGCCCTCAACGAGACCTTTCATTTGAGACCAAACTCGACACATCTTTGAGAAATTTTTGCAAAAACAAAAGCCGATCAACATTGACCTTTTTTCTTAATTCTACACGTCAGCCCTTATCGAGCCTTTTCATTTGATACCAAACACCACATACTTCTCACAACATTTTCCAAAAAACAAAAGACGTTCGATATAGAACATTTTTGTTCATTCTGCACGCTAGCCCTCATCGTGACCTAGCCTAATATAACATTCACTGTCTTCAGTAACCTTTCATTTGGGAATATTTGTTCTTTGTTTAGTTACTTTATTAAACATTTGGCAACATTGACTTTTGTAATTTGAAAATACCCAAACACGACATTTTTCTGACAACATTATGCAAAAAACAAATTCTAATCTACATGGAACATTTTTGTCATTCGTGCACACCAGTTCGTATTGTGTCGTTTCCTTAAAACCCAAGGACGACCTACTTCTAACAACTTTTTACGGAAAACAATTGCAGATCGACAAGACACATTTTTTTTGTCATTTTAAAACTGGCCCTTATGGTTTCCTATCTTTTGATAACAAACACAGCAAAGTATTCAATTTATTTTATTTAGGAATATTTGATTTTTATTTAGTTACTTTATAATTTGGCAATACTGTTTGCATTAAAAATAGTAGTTAATTTTTAAATTTATAAATTAATGTTGTCAACCCTAATACAACTGCCACCGTCTTCAGTGAAGTTAGTTTAGGAATATTTGGTTTTAATTTAGTTACTTCATCACACATTTGGCAACATTGACTTTTGACATTGGAAACGTCAAAATTTATATTAATTAAATACGTTATGTTTTAAACTTAAATTAGTTGTAACACATTTGCTCAAGTCTATTATTCATGATACTGTTTTTAAATCTTTGATATCAATGTTCTATTAAAAGATATAATCATTTAAAGTTCATAGGCAGATTGTCAAAAGTGACGGATGACGGCGTGATTCTTCTTAAAGTTAGACATGGCCTCTAGGATCCATTGTTTCAAGGCAGCATTTGTGCAAAGTTTTAATTTTTTACACGAAAACTACTAATAGCAAAAATATGAGACACCCAAAAGGCACCAGATCTCATTAGCCCCCACATATTAAAAAAAAAATTATAACAATCACTTGCATGGTTCAGGCTGTAGGCGATTACAAAAGTTACTCGATGCTCGTGATGAATCTATAGATAGATATATAGATATATATATAGTGAATCTAATCGTTTAGTATATAGGATGTTTATATCGCTGAATTCAGAAAAAAATGCTCTATCGAATAATCTAAAAATAAACATATGTTCCCATCTAAAAAGAGAAAGTTGTGTCCCGTATTTTGATAACCACAGGTCAAAAAAAAGTTTTTTTTGCTCTTTGTATTAGTCTTGTAAAATGGTGGTTCTTTGCTAATTTAACCAACCTCGTAGCTCTTATAGTTCTCGAGATAGAAATGGTGGCACGCTTAAATGGAACACCCTGTATATGAATTACTCACACATAACTTATCAAATAATATCATATATTTAATATTCCAACTTTGGAAATTGATGAATTTTTTTCACACCCTTCTACGGGGGGTGCTACTGTGTTAGACCTAGAAACATTTGTTGTAATGTATATTATTTATTTATAACACGTTCAAAGCGGCACGCGAGACCGTTTAGGAAATAAATAAAAATACATGTTGATAAATAAATGAAATTATAGAGATTTTAAATTTCCCGCGCTTAGGGATTTTGAGATACAACGGTTTAATCATCAAAATACATAAGAAGAAAAGATTTAAATAATACGTTTAACCCAATTTTATGTATTTTTATTATATCTTAACAATATTTGTATTTTCATACAATACATTCAGTTTGACAGAACTTAAATGTCATAACTTGACACAATAAGTATGAAGTTAGTTAAAGAATATATAAAAATGTATTATTTTGAAAATAATTATCTATTTTATAAATATAAATAATGTGAAATAACATACCAAAATTTATAAACTGATACATTTTTATATTGCCAAAAAAAACATGATTATATTCATGTTTTTGTGTTGCTATGTTCATTTATATATTTATGAAGCTGAATTATATATGTATTTATCTACAACTATTGTTATTGTTATTAATAATTTATTTTTTATTATAAATATCAATATAAATGATTATAAAAGTATAATAAATACAATTTGAATAGTTATTTTGGAATTTAAGTGATCCTGTGGCGCCATCTGTTGAGGTATATATGAACTACTCGCACATAACTGAAAATTTATATGCCTGTTAGTTGTAGATAAAGTAACCAATTTTTATACGTTCTTTTGCATTATTTCTTAATGAAAACATGAATTTTCGTGCAGTACAATCACAGTCAAGTTCGACTAAGAGAATATAAATATTTGGTTTGAAAAGATGTTTATTGTTTCATACATCAGTTACAAATGGATAAATGGATAGATAATTTGTTTATGTAAACGTTTACATCTGAGAAATCATCTCATTTCATTATAAAATACTACAGAATTTTGAAAAATGTAATCTCTATTGTAATCAAATGTTTTCATCAGAAATGTTAAGAAATGCGTATAAAAAAAGAGTAAATTGCAATTAATAAAAGTTTAATAAAGTCCAGATACATCATTTATTTATATACTAATTATTTTACAATAAATTGTTAAACAATTCCCTCCAAAACTGTATGAAATAAAGGCTTGTCAATTTTGTCCACGTAATCAGACAAAATCTATAGTCTAACTATCTAAAATATTTATAAATTAGATTTAAAAAGTATTTATATATAAGGGAAGAATACTGTACAGTATGAATTTACCTTTGGAAGTGTTTGAATAGTAATCAAATATAGTTTTTTAAACGTCAGAGTGTAACTCAATTTTGAAATGCAGTTTTCTTGATTAAATAATCCATTCTGGAATATTCTTTAGTTTGCATTTAATAAAGAATATGTTTTACTATTACTTATTTTTATAATTATTGCCCAATAGATTGTTTGAGTTTATTAAAAAATCCATGTTAGTGTATTTGAGTACGTGTAGGTTATAGTCTCATCTAAAAAATAAAATATTTAACTATTAATATATAAATATTTATATTCTATATAAGTACTTGTATTGGAGATGATTTCTTATTAAATTTCGTACAATATTTCATTATACATTTTAGTAAATATGACATTTTTCACTTAGTTGTCTCCAACTCAAGTGTCAAATGAACCATTTTTGTTAAATTTTATAATATCGTGCAATTTTTCTGGTTTCATTTTCAAGGATACATTATAATAATGATTTTCATCCAACGAATTGCCTTATTATAGAAAACGCATTTCTCGATTAATATTTGGTTGCAGAAAGTGTTTATTGTTTGAAATATCAATGATAAATGAATAATTGGATAGATACGTTGTTTTTATAAACGTTTTTATCTAACAAATCATTTCATTCCATAACAAAATTCAATAGAATTTTAAAAATCAAATCTTTGTTGTAATCAACTAATTTCATCTGAAATTTGATGAAAGAATACATAAAGAATGTATAAAATGCAGTTACTTACAGTTTATTATAATCCAGATACATAATTTAAAATAAATATTGTACAATAAATTATTAAACATTTCTTCCAAGTGGGTATGAAGGAAAGGTTTGTCAGTATTTTTAAATAAATGTGTTTATGACTGAATACGACGCGGCTTGATTGATTTCCAGAATTTATTTTTTTGTCAATAGTATTATTATCCGTAATATTATCTTATTTCTTTTCTATAAATATATTCTTGTTTGGATATCTTAACCAATTAAAAACTATAACTGAAATGAAAACACATATCTAAATACAGCCAAGAATATACAAAATTACATACTTACATTACAGAAAGTAGTGTAATTTTACTTTTAAACTAATTTTACTATATATTTCTCCAAGCAAATACAAGACTTGCATTATGATTGTTTGATTATATTGTAAATAAGGTTTGCCGTAAATTATTATGTACAATGCACTTTTATGATAATCAGTTACATTTCAGTAGTGTTATTGTCAGTAATTTTATGTTATTTCTCTTCTATAAATGTACTCTTGTTTGGGTAACCAATTAAAAATTGTAACTGAAATGAAAATACATATTTAAATACAGTGAAACAAATTTAAAATGATATACTTACATCACAAAGTGTATTGTACATATTCTTTTAAACATAGATTACTTTTATTTCTGTATATTTGTCTTTGAAAATATAAAACTTGTACCACGAATTTTTGACGGCTCTAACGTATGATAAACGTGAAATGTCAAAAAAGAAATATTTTAAATACGCCACATTTAACATTCAGTATATTTGTATATATTTCGCTCACTATTATAATATATGAAAACATAATTCAACTCATAATATCTCTTCACATTTTCCAAAAAAATCAAATAAAAGTTTCATATTGAATTGTCAAATTTGACGTATGACAACCGTGATTCTTCTCACATTTGACATGGCTTCTGGGATTTTTTGTTTCAAGGTACCAATTTTGCACAGTTTTAATTTTTTTAAACAAAAACCACTCACAGTAAAAATATGAGACCCCCAAAAGGCACTCCAGCACATTAGACCCTACAACTTGAAAAAAAAATTACAGCAATTACTTGAATGGTCTAAGAGTTTGCGGTGGACAAACGATGCCCGATCGTCGTGATGAATCCAAATATAGATAGATAGATAGATAGATATATAGATAGTGAATCTACCAAAATAGTATATGACTAGCGAATTCTCGGCTACGCCGAGCATTCCCTAGAGCTCCGCTGTCAGTGCAAAAAACAAATGCCAATCGACATGAAACAATTATTTTATATTTGCACGTCAGGCCTCACCGAGACCTTTCATTAGATTGCAAACACGATATACTTCTAATAATATTTTGCAAAAAAACAAAAGCCGGTCGACATGAAACATTTTTGTCATTTATGTACCCCAACTCTCACCGAGACCTTTCATTTGATACCATACACGACATACTTCTGACAACTTTCTGCATTAAACAAAAGTCGATCGACATGCAACATTTTTATCATATCTACACGCTAGCCCACACCCAGACTTTTCATTTGATACCAAACACGACATACTTCTGACAACTTTTTGCATAAAACAAAAGCCGATCGACATGGAACATTTTTGTCAATTCTGCACGCTAGCCCTCAACGAGACTTTTCATTTGATACCAAACACCACACACTTCTGACAACTTTTTGCAAAAAACAAATACCGATCGACATAGCACATTTTTATCAATTCTGCACGCTAGCCCTCTCCGAGACCTTTCATTTGATATCAAACACGATATACTTGTGACAACCTTTTGCAAAAAACAAAAGCCGATCGACATAGCACATTTTTTGTCAATTCTGCACGCTAGCCCTCTCCAAAATCTTTCATTTGATACCAAACACGACATACTTCTGACAACTTTTTGCATAAAACAAAAGCCGATCGACATGGAACATTTTTGTCAATTCTGCACGCTAGCCCTCAACGAGACTTTTCATTTGATACCAAACACCACACACTTCTGATAACTTTTTGTATAAAACAAAAGCCGATCGACATGGAACATTTTTGTCAATTCTGCACGCTAGCCCTCAACGAGACATTTCATTTGATACCAAACACCACACACTTCTGACAACTTTTTGAAAAAAACAAATACCGATCGACATAGCACATTTTTATCAATTCTGCACGCTAGTCCTTTCCGAGACCTTTCATTTGATATCAAACACGATATACTTCTGACAACTTTTTGTAAAAAACAAAAACTGATCGACATAGTACATTTTTGTCTATTCTGCAGGCTAGCCCTCTCCGAGACCTTTCATTTGATACCAAACACGACATACTTCTGACAACTTTTTGCATAAAACAAAAGCCGATCGATATGGAACATTTTTGTCAATTCTGCACGCTAGCCCTCAACGAGACTTTTCATTTGATACCAAACACCACACACTTCTGACAACTTTTTGCAAAAAACAAATACCGATCGACATAGCACATTTTTGTCAATTCTGCACGCTAGCCCTCAACGAGACATTTCATTTGATATCAAACACGATATACTTCTGACAACTTTTTGCAAAAAACAAAAACCGATCGACATAGTACATTTTTGTCTATTCTGCAGCCTAGCTCTCTCCGAGACTTTTCATTTGATACCAAACACGACATACTTCTGACAACTTTTTGCATAAAACAAAAGCCGATCGACATGGAACATTTTTGTCAATTCTGCACGCTAGCCCTCAACGAGACCTTTCATTTGAGACCAAACTCGACACATCTTTGAGAAATTTTTGCAAAAACAAAAGCCGATCAACATTGACCTTTTTTCTTAATTCTACACGTCAGCCCTTATCGAGCCTTTTCATTTGATACCAAACACCACATACTTCTCACAACATTTTCCAAAAAACAAAAGACGTTCGATATAGAACATTTTTGTTCATTCTGCACGCTAGCCCTCATCGTGACCTAGCCTAATATAACATTCACTGTCTTCAGTAACCTTTCATTTGGGAATATTTGTTCTTTGTTTAGTTACTTTATTAAACATTTGGCAACATTGACTTTTGTAATTTGAAAATACCCAAACACGACATTTTTCTGACAACATTATGCAAAAAACAAATTCTAATCTACATGGAACATTTTTGTCATTCGTGCACACCAGTTCGTATTGTGTCGTTTCCTTAAAACCCAAGGACGACCTACTTCTAACAACTTTTTACGGAAAACAATTGCAGATCGACAAGACACATTTTTTTTGTCATTTTAAAACTGGCCCTTATGGTTTCCTATCTTTTGATAACAAACACAGCAAAGTATTCAATTTATTTTATTTAGGAATATTTGATTTTTATTTAGTTACTTTATAATTTGGCAATACTGTTTGCATTAAAAATAGTAGTTAATTTTTAAATTTATAAATTAATGTTGTCAACCCTAATACAACTGCCACCGTCTTCAGTGAAGTTAGTTTAGGAATATTTGGTTTTAATTTAGTTACTTCATCACACATTTGGCAACATTGACTTTTGACATTGGAAACGTCAAAATTTATATTAATTAAATACGTTATGTTTTAAACTTAAATTAGTTGTAACACATTTGCTCAAGTCTATTATTCATGATACTGTTTTTAAATCTTTGATATCAATGTTCTATTAAAAGATATAATCATTTAAAGTTCATAGGCAGATTGTCAAAAGTGACGGATGACGGCGTGATTCTTCTTAAAGTTAGACATGGCCTCTAGGATCCATTGTTTCAAGGCAGCATTTGTGCAAAGTTTTAATTTTTTACACGAAAACTACTAATAGCAAAAATATGAGACACCCAAAAGGCACCAGATCTCATTAGCCCCCACATATTAAAAAAAAAATTATAACAATCACTTGCATGGTTCAGGCTGTAGGCGATTACAAAAGTTACTCGATGCTCGTGATGAATCTATAGATAGATATATAGATATATATATAGTGAATCTAATCGTTTAGTATATAGGATGTTTATATCGCTGAATTCAGAAAAAAATGCTCTATCGAATAATCTAAAAATAAACATATGTTCCCATCTAAAAAGAGAAAGTTGTGTCCCGTATTTTGATAACCACAGGTCAAAAAAAAGTTTTTTTTGCTCTTTGTATTAGTCTTGTAAAATGGTGGTTCTTTGCTAATTTAACCAACCTCGTAGCTCTTATAGTTCTCGAGATAGAAATGGTGGCACGCTTAAATGGAACACCCTGTATATGAATTACTCACACATAACTTATCAAATAATATCATATATTTAATATTCCAACTTTGGAAATTGATGAATTTTTTTCACACCCTTCTACGGGGGGTGCTACTGTGTTAGACCTAGAAACATTTGTTGTAATGTATATTATTTATTTATAACACGTTCAAAGCGGCACGCGAGACCGTTTAGGAAATAAATAAAAATACATGTTGATAAATAAATGAAATTATAGAGATTTTAAATTTCCCGCGCTTAGGGATTTTGAGATACAACGGTTTAATCATCAAAATACATAAGAAGAAAAGATTTAAATAATACGTTTAACCCAATTTTATGTATTTTTATTATATCTTAACAATATTTGTATTTTCATACAATACATTCAGTTTGACAGAACTTAAATGTCATAACTTGACACAATAAGTATGAAGTTAGTTAAAGAATATATAAAAATGTATTATTTTGAAAATAATTATCTATTTTATAAATATAAATAATGTGAAATAACATACCAAAATTTATAAACTGATACATTTTTATATTGCCAAAAAAAACATGATTATATTCATGTTTTTGTGTTGCTATGTTCATTTATATATTTATGAAGCTGAATTATATATGTATTTATCTACAACTATTGTTATTGTTATTAATAATTTATTTTTTATTATAAATATCAATATAAATGATTATAAAAGTATAATAAATACAATTTGAATAGTTATTTTGGAATTTAAGTGATCCTGTGGCGCCATCTGTTGAGGTATATATGAACTACTCGCACATAACTGAAAATTTATATGCCTGTTAGTTGTAGATAAAGTAACCAATTTTTATACGTTCTTTTGCATTATTTCTTAATGAAAACATGAATTTTCGTGCAGTACAATCACAGTCAAGTTCGACTAAGAGAATATAAATATTTGGTTTGAAAAGATGTTTATTGTTTCATACATCAGTTACAAATGGATAAATGGATAGATAATTTGTTTATGTAAACGTTTACATCTGAGAAATCATCTCATTTCATTATAAAATACTACAGAATTTTGAAAAATGTAATCTCTATTGTAATCAAATGTTTTCATCAGAAATGTTAAGAAATGCGTATAAAAAAAGAGTAAATTGCAATTAATAAAAGTTTAATAAAGTCCAGATACATCATTTATTTATATACTAATTATTTTACAATAAATTGTTAAACAATTCCCTCCAAAACTGTATGAAATAAAGGCTTGTCAATTTTGTCCACGTAATCAGACAAAATCTATAGTCTAACTATCTAAAATATTTATAAATTAGATTTAAAAAGTATTTATATATAAGGGAAGAATACTGTACAGTATGAATTTACCTTTGGAAGTGTTTGAATAGTAATCAAATATAGTTTTTTAAACGTCAGAGTGTAACTCAATTTTGAAATGCAGTTTTCTTGATTAAATAATCCATTCTGGAATATTCTTTAGTTTGCATTTAATAAAGAATATGTTTTACTATTACTTATTTTTATAATTATTGCCCAATAGATTGTTTGAGTTTATTAAAAAATCCATGTTAGTGTATTTGAGTACGTGTAGGTTATAGTCTCATCTAAAAAATAAAATATTTAACTATTAATATATAAATATTTATATTCTATATAAGTACTTGTATTGGAGATGATTTCTTATTAAATTTCGTACAATATTTCATTATACATTTTAGTAAATATGACATTTTTCACTTAGTTGTCTCCAACTCAAGTGTCAAATGAACCATTTTTGTTAAATTTTATAATATCGTGCAATTTTTCTGGTTTCATTTTCAAGGATACATTATAATAATGATTTTCATCCAACGAATTGCCTTATTATAGAAAACGCATTTCTCGATTAATATTTGGTTGCAGAAAGTGTTTATTGTTTGAAATATCAATGATAAATGAATAATTGGATAGATACGTTGTTTTTATAAACGTTTTTATCTAACAAATCATTTCATTCCATAACAAAATTCAATAGAATTTTAAAAATCAAATCTTTGTTGTAATCAACTAATTTCATCTGAAATTTGATGAAAGAATACATAAAGAATGTATAAAATGCAGTTACTTACAGTTTATTATAATCCAGATACATAATTTAAAATAAATATTGTACAATAAATTATTAAACATTTCTTCCAAGTGGGTATGAAGGAAAGGTTTGTCAGTATTTTTAAATAAATGTGTTTATGACTGAATACGACGCGGCTTGATTGATTTCCAGAATTTATTTTTTTGTCAATAGTATTATTATCCGTAATATTATCTTATTTCTTTTCTATAAATATATTCTTGTTTGGATATCTTAACCAATTAAAAACTATAACTGAAATGAAAACACATATCTAAATACAGCCAAGAATATACAAAATTACATACTTACATTACAGAAAGTAGTGTAATTTTACTTTTAAACTAATTTTACTATATATTTCTCCAAGCAAATACAAGACTTGCATTATGATTGTTTGATTATATTGTAAATAAGGTTTGCCGTAAATTATTATGTACAATGCACTTTTATGATAATCAGTTACATTTCAGTAGTGTTATTGTCAGTAATTTTATGTTATTTCTCTTCTATAAATGTACTCTTGTTTGGGTAACCAATTAAAAATTGTAACTGAAATGAAAATACATATTTAAATACAGTGAAACAAATTTAAAATGATATACTTACATCACAAAGTGTATTGTACATATTCTTTTAAACATAGATTACTTTTATTTCTGTATATTTGTCTTTGAAAATATAAAACTTGTACCACGAATTTTTGACGGCTCTAACGTATGATAAACGTGAAATGTCAAAAAAGAAATATTTTAAATACGCCACATTTAACATTCAGTATATTTGTATATATTTCGCTCACTATTATAATATATGAAAACATAATTCAACTCATAATATCTCTTCACATTTTCCAAAAAAATCAAATAAAAGTTTCATATTGAATTGTCAAATTTGACGTATGACAACCGTGATTCTTCTCACATTTGACATGGCTTCTGGGATTTTTTGTTTCAAGGTACCAATTTTGCACAGTTTTAATTTTTTTAAACAAAAACCACTCACAGTAAAAATATGAGACCCCCAAAAGGCACTCCAGCACATTAGACCCTACAACTTGAAAAAAAAATTACAGCAATTACTTGAATGGTCTAAGAGTTTGCGGTGGACAAACGATGCCCGATCGTCGTGATGAATCCAAATATAGATAGATAGATAGATAGATATATAGATAGTGAATCTACCAAAATAGTATATGATGTTTATATCGCTGAATTCAGAAAAAAATGCTCTATCGAATAATCTAAAAATAAACATATGTTCCCATCTAAAAAGAGAAAGTTGTGTCCCGTATTTTGATAACCACAGGTCAAAAAAAAGTTTTTTTTGCTCTTTGTATTAGTCTTGTAAAATGGTGGTTCTTTGCTAATTTAACCAACCTCGTAGCTCTTATAGTTCTCGAGATAGAAATGGTGGCACGCTTAAATGGAACACCCTGTATATGAATTACTCACACATAACTTATCAAATAATATCATATATTTAATATTCCAACTTTGGAAATTGATGAATTTTTTTCACACCCTTCTACGGGGGGTGCTACTGTGTTAGACCTAGAAACATTTGTTGTAATGTATATTATTTATTTATAACACGTTCAAAGCGGCACGCGAGACCGTTTAGGAAATAAATAAAAATACATGTTGATAAATAAATGAAATTATAGAGATTTTAAATTTCCCGCGCTTAGGGATTTTGAGATACAACGGTTTAATCATCAAAATACATAAGAAGAAAAGATTTAAATAATACGTTTAACCCAATTTTATGTATTTTTATTATATCTTAACAATATTTGTATTTTCATACAATACATTCAGTTTGACAGAACTTAAATGTCATAACTTGACACAATAAGTATGAAGTTAGTTAAAGAATATATAAAAATGTATTATTTTGAAAATAATTATCTATTTTATAAATATAAATAATGTGAAATAACATACCAAAATTTATAAACTGATACATTTTTATATTGCCAAAAAAAACATGATTATATTCATGTTTTTGTGTTGCTATGTTCATTTATATATTTATGAAGCTGAATTATATATGTATTTATCTACAACTATTGTTATTGTTATTAATAATTTATTTTTTATTATAAATATCAATATAAATGATTATAAAAGTATAATAAATACAATTTGAATAGTTATTTTGGAATTTAAGTGATCCTGTGGCGCCATCTGTTGAGGTATATATGAACTACTCGCACATAACTGAAAATTTATATGCCTGTTAGTTGTAGATAAAGTAACCAATTTTTATACGTTCTTTTGCATTATTTCTTAATGAAAACATGAATTTTCGTGCAGTACAATCACAGTCAAGTTCGACTAAGAGAATATAAATATTTGGTTTGAAAAGATGTTTATTGTTTCATACATCAGTTACAAATGGATAAATGGATAGATAATTTGTTTATGTAAACGTTTACATCTGAGAAATCATCTCATTTCATTATAAAATACTACAGAATTTTGAAAAATGTAATCTCTATTGTAATCAAATGTTTTCATCAGAAATGTTAAGAAATGCGTATAAAAAAAGAGTAAATTGCAATTAATAAAAGTTTAATAAAGTCCAGATACATCATTTATTTATATACTAATTATTTTACAATAAATTGTTAAACAATTCCCTCCAAAACTGTATGAAATAAAGGCTTGTCAATTTTGTCCACGTAATCAGACAAAATCTATAGTCTAACTATCTAAAATATTTATAAATTAGATTTAAAAAGTATTTATATATAAGGGAAGAATACTGTACAGTATGAATTTACCTTTGGAAGTGTTTGAATAGTAATCAAATATAGTTTTTTAAACGTCAGAGTGTAACTCAATTTTGAAATGCAGTTTTCTTGATTAAATAATCCATTCTGGAATATTCTTTAGTTTGCATTTAATAAAGAATATGTTTTACTATTACTTATTTTTATAATTATTGCCCAATAGATTGTTTGAGTTTATTAAAAAATCCATGTTAGTGTATTTGAGTACGTGTAGGTTATAGTCTCATCTAAAAAATAAAATATTTAACTATTAATATATAAATATTTATATTCTATATAAGTACTTGTATTGGAGATGATTTCTTATTAAATTTCGTACAATATTTCATTATACATTTTAGTAAATATGACATTTTTCACTTAGTTGTCTCCAACTCAAGTGTCAAATGAACCATTTTTGTTAAATTTTATAATATCGTGCAATTTTTCTGGTTTCATTTTCAAGGATACATTATAATAATGATTTTCATCCAACGAATTGCCTTATTATAGAAAACGCATTTCTCGATTAATATTTGGTTGCAGAAAGTGTTTATTGTTTGAAATATCAATGATAAATGAATAATTGGATAGATACGTTGTTTTTATAAACGTTTTTATCTAACAAATCATTTCATTCCATAACAAAATTCAATAGAATTTTAAAAATCAAATCTTTGTTGTAATCAACTAATTTCATCTGAAATTTGATGAAAGAATACATAAAGAATGTATAAAATGCAGTTACTTACAGTTTATTATAATCCAGATACATAATTTAAAATAAATATTGTACAATAAATTATTAAACATTTCTTCCAAGTGGGTATGAAGGAAAGGTTTGTCAGTATTTTTAAATAAATGTGTTTATGACTGAATACGACGCGGCTTGATTGATTTCCAGAATTTATTTTTTTGTCAATAGTATTATTATCCGTAATATTATCTTATTTCTTTTCTATAAATATATTCTTGTTTGGATATCTTAACCAATTAAAAACTATAACTGAAATGAAAACACATATCTAAATACAGCCAAGAATATACAAAATTACATACTTACATTACAGAAAGTAGTGTAATTTTACTTTTAAACTAATTTTACTATATATTTCTCCAAGCAAATACAAGACTTGCATTATGATTGTTTGATTATATTGTAAATAAGGTTTGCCGTAAATTATTATGTACAATGCACTTTTATGATAATCAGTTACATTTCAGTAGTGTTATTGTCAGTAATTTTATGTTATTTCTCTTCTATAAATGTACTCTTGTTTGGGTAACCAATTAAAAATTGTAACTGAAATGAAAATACATATTTAAATACAGTGAAACAAATTTAAAATGATATACTTACATCACAAAGTGTATTGTACATATTCTTTTAAACATAGATTACTTTTATTTCTGTATATTTGTCTTTGAAAATATAAAACTTGTACCACGAATTTTTGACGGCTCTAACGTATGATAAACGTGAAATGTCAAAAAAGAAATATTTTAAATACGCCACATTTAACATTCAGTATATTTGTATATATTTCGCTCACTATTATAATATATGAAAACATAATTCAACTCATAATATCTCTTCACATTTTCCAAAAAAATCAAATAAAAGTTTCATATTGAATTGTCAAATTTGACGTATGACAACCGTGATTCTTCTCACATTTGACATGGCTTCTGGGATTTTTTGTTTCAAGGTACCAATTTTGCACAGTTTTAATTTTTTTAAACAAAAACCACTCACAGTAAAAATATGAGACCCCCAAAAGGCACTCCAGCACATTAGACCCTACAACTTGAAAAAAAAATTACAGCAATTACTTGAATGGTCTAAGAGTTTGCGGTGGACAAACGATGCCCGATCGTCGTGATGAATCCAAATATAGATAGATAGATAGATAGATATATAGATAGTGAATCTACCAAAATAGTATATGACTAGCGAATTCTCGGCTACGCCGAGCATTCCCTAGAGCTCCGCTGTCAGTGCAAAAAACAAATGCCAATCGACATGAAACAATTATTTTATATTTGCACGTCAGGCCTCACCGAGACCTTTCATTAGATTGCAAACACGATATACTTCTAATAATATTTTGCAAAAAAACAAAAGCCGGTCGACATGAAACATTTTTGTCATTTATGTACCCCAACTCTCACCGAGACCTTTCATTTGATACCATACACGACATACTTCTGACAACTTTCTGCATTAAACAAAAGTCGATCGACATGCAACATTTTTATCATATCTACACGCTAGCCCACACCCAGACTTTTCATTTGATACCAAACACGACATACTTCTGACAACTTTTTGCATAAAACAAAAGCCGATCGACATGGAACATTTTTGTCAATTCTGCACGCTAGCCCTCAACGAGACTTTTCATTTGATACCAAACACCACACACTTCTGACAACTTTTTGCAAAAAACAAATACCGATCGACATAGCACATTTTTATCAATTCTGCACGCTAGCCCTCTCCGAGACCTTTCATTTGATATCAAACACGATATACTTGTGACAACCTTTTGCAAAAAACAAAAGCCGATCGACATAGCACATTTTTTGTCAATTCTGCACGCTAGCCCTCTCCAAAATCTTTCATTTGATACCAAACACGACATACTTCTGACAACTTTTTGCATAAAACAAAAGCCGATCGACATGGAACATTTTTGTCAATTCTGCAC
Organism: Stenolophus ochropezus; assembly: GCA_035578165.1. NCBI lineage: Eukaryota > Metazoa > Arthropoda > Insecta > Coleoptera > Carabidae > Stenolophus > Stenolophus ochropezus. The sequence continues at coordinate 2,137,420 of JAQOWZ010000041.1, forward strand.
GCTAGCCCTCAACGAGACTTTTCATTTGATACCAAACACCACACACTTCTGATAACTTTTTGTATAAAACAAAAGCCGATCGACATGGAACATTTTTGTCAATTCTGCACGCTAGCCCTCAACGAGACATTTCATTTGATACCAAACACCACACACTTCTGACAACTTTTTGAAAAAAACAAATACCGATCGACATAGCACATTTTTATCAATTCTGCACGCTAGTCCTTTCCGAGACCTTTCATTTGATATCAAACACGATATACTTCTGACAACTTTTTGTAAAAAACAAAAACTGATCGACATAGTACATTTTTGTCTATTCTGCAGGCTAGCCCTCTCCGAGACCTTTCATTTGATACCAAACACGACATACTTCTGACAACTTTTTGCATAAAACAAAAGCCGATCGATATGGAACATTTTTGTCAATTCTGCACGCTAGCCCTCAACGAGACTTTTCATTTGATACCAAACACCACACACTTCTGACAACTTTTTGCAAAAAACAAATACCGATCGACATAGCACATTTTTGTCAATTCTGCACGCTAGCCCTCAACGAGACATTTCATTTGATATCAAACACGATATACTTCTGACAACTTTTTGCAAAAAACAAAAACCGATCGACATAGTACATTTTTGTCTATTCTGCAGCCTAGCTCTCTCCGAGACTTTTCATTTGATACCAAACACGACATACTTCTGACAACTTTTTGCATAAAACAAAAGCCGATCGACATGGAACATTTTTGTCAATTCTGCACGCTAGCCCTCAACGAGACCTTTCATTTGAGACCAAACTCGACACATCTTTGAGAAATTTTTGCAAAAACAAAAGCCGATCAACATTGACCTTTTTTCTTAATTCTACACGTCAGCCCTTATCGAGCCTTTTCATTTGATACCAAACACCACATACTTCTCACAACATTTTCCAAAAAACAAAAGACGTTCGATATAGAACATTTTTGTTCATTCTGCACGCTAGCCCTCATCGTGACCTAGCCTAATATAACATTCACTGTCTTCAGTAACCTTTCATTTGGGAATATTTGTTCTTTGTTTAGTTACTTTATTAAACATTTGGCAACATTGACTTTTGTAATTTGAAAATACCCAAACACGACATTTTTCTGACAACATTATGCAAAAAACAAATTCTAATCTACATGGAACATTTTTGTCATTCGTGCACACCAGTTCGTATTGTGTCGTTTCCTTAAAACCCAAGGACGACCTACTTCTAACAACTTTTTACGGAAAACAATTGCAGATCGACAAGACACATTTTTTTTGTCATTTTAAAACTGGCCCTTATGGTTTCCTATCTTTTGATAACAAACACAGCAAAGTATTCAATTTATTTTATTTAGGAATATTTGATTTTTATTTAGTTACTTTATAATTTGGCAATACTGTTTGCATTAAAAATAGTAGTTAATTTTTAAATTTATAAATTAATGTTGTCAACCCTAATACAACTGCCACCGTCTTCAGTGAAGTTAGTTTAGGAAACTCTGAGATAGCGCGT
>JAQOWZ010000409.1:0-44425 GCA_035578165.1 Stenolophus ochropezus
TTTTTGCAATGTTTTCTTTTTGCTAAAATATGATGAAAAATCATAAAATTCGGACGCGGAAGCAAATATTTATATGATTTTTTACAAAAATAATGTCAGATTTTACAAATTTTTGAAATGGATATTTTTGTTAAAACGTTCATAAACATGCTTTTGGACCTATACTATGGATAAAATATGATAAAAAATTATAACATTCGAGCGCGAAACCAAATATTTATATAATTTTTTACAAAAATAAAGTCAGATTTTACCTATTTTTGATGAATACGTTGTATATTGTAAGCTTCTTTGGCTGGATTCTAGAGTACCTACCACACTTGAAATAGCAATTTCCTTGTTGCAATGTTTTCTTTTACCTAAATTATGATGAAAAATCATAAAATTCCGGCGCGGAAGCAAATATTTATATGATTTTTTACAAAAATAAAGTCAGATTTTACATATTCTTGAAATGGATATTTTTGTTAATACATTTATTAACATGCTTTTGGTCCTATACTGTGGATAAAATATGATGAAAAATTATAAATTTCGGGCGCGGATGCAAATATTTATATGATTTTTTACAAAAAATGTCAGATTTTACCTATTTTTGATGAATACGTTGTATATTGTAAGCTTCATTGGCTGGATTCTAGAATACCTACCACACTTGAAATAGCGGTTTTCTTGTTGCAATGTTTTCATTTAGCTAAAATATGATGAAAAATCATAAAATTCGGGCGCGGAAACAAATATTTATATGATTTTTTACAAAAATAAAGTCAGATTTTACATATTTTTGAAATGGATATTTTTGTTAAAACGTTCATAAACATGCTTTTGGACTATACTGTGGATAAAATATGATGAAAAATTATAAAATTCGGGCGCAGAAGCAAATATTTATATGATTTTTTTACAAAAATATAGTCAGATTTTACCTATTTGTGATGAATACGTTGTATATTGTAAGCTTCATTGGCTGGATTCTAGAATACCTACCACACTTGAAATAGCAATTTTCTTGTTGCAATGTTTTCTTTTACCTAAATTATGATGAAAAATCATAAAATTCGGGCGCGGAAGCAAATATTTATATGATTTTTTACAAAAATAAAGTCAGATTTTACATATTCTTGAAATGGATATTTTTGTTAATACATTTATAAACATGCTTTTGGACCTATACTGTGGATAAAATATGATAAAAAATTATAAAATTCGTTCGCGGAAGCAAATATTTATATGATTTTTTACAAAAAAAAAGTCAGATTTTACATATTTTTGATGAATACGTTGTATATTGTAAGCTACATGGGCTGGATTCTAGAATACCTAACACACTTGAAATAGAAATTTTCTTGTTGCAATGTTTTCTTTTAGCTAAAATATGATGAAAAATCATAAAATTCGGACGCGGAAGCAAATATTTATATGATTTTTTACAAAAATAAAGTCAGCTTTTTCCTATTCTTGAAATGGTTATTTTTGTTAAAACATTTATAAACATGCTTTTGGACCTATACTGCGGATAAAATATGATGAAAAATTATAAAATTCGGGCGCGCAAACAAATATTTATATAATTTTTTACATAAAAAATAGTTAGATTTTACCTAGTTTTGATGAATACGTTGTATATTGTAAGCTTCATTGGCTGGATTCTAGAATACCTACCACACATGAAATAGCGGTTTTCTTGTTGCAATGTTTTCTTTTAGCTAAAATATGATGAAAAATCATGAAATTTGGGTGCGGAAGCAAATATTTATATGATTTTTTACAATAATAAAGTCAGATTTTTCCTATTCTTGAAATGGATATTTTTGTTAAAACATTCATAAACATGCTTTTGGACCTATACTGCGGATAAAATATGATGAAAAATTATAAAATTCGGGCGCGCAAACAAATATTTATATGATTTTTTACAAAAAAAATTCAGATTTTACCTATTTTTGATGAATACACTGTATATTGTAAGCTACATGGGCTGGTTTCTAGAATACCTACCACACTTGAAATAGCAATTTCCTTGTTGCAATGTTTTCTTTTACCTAAATTATGATGAAAAATCATAAAATTCCGGCGCGGAAGCAAATATTTATATGATTTTTTACAAAAATAAAGTCAGATTTTACATATTCTTGAAATGGATATTTTTGTTAATACATTTATTAACATGCTTTTGGTCGTATACTGTGGATAAAATATGATGAAAAATTATAAATTTCGGGCGCGGATGCAAATATTTATATGATTTTTTACAAAAAATGTCAGATTTTACCTATTTTTGATGAATACATTGTATATTGACGCGCTATCTCAGAGTATTCTAGAATACCTACCACACTTGAAATAGCGGTTTTCTTGTTGCAATGTTTTCTTTTACCTAAATTATGATGAAAAATCATAAAATTCCGGCGCGGAAGCAAATATTTATATGATTTTTTACAAAAATAAAGTCAGATTTTTCCTATTCTTAAAATGGATATTTTTGTTAAAACATTCATAAACATGGTTTTGGACCTATACTGCGGATAAAATATGATGAAAAATTATAAAATTCGGGCGCGCTAACAAATATTTTATATGATTTTTTACAAAAAAAGGCAGATTTTACCTATTTTTGATGAATACGTTGTATATTGTAAGCTACAAGGGCTGGATTCTACAATACCTAACACACTTGAAATAGCAATTTTCTTGTTGCAATGTTTTCTTTTAGCTAAAATATGATGAAAATTCATAAAATTCGGGCGCGGAAACAAATATTTATATGATTTTTTACAAAAATAAAGTCAGATTTTACATATTTTTGAAATGGATATTTTTGTTAAAACGTTCATAAACATGCTTTTGGACTATACTGTGGATAAAATATGATGAAAAATTATAAAATTCGGGCGCAGAAGCAAATATTTATATGATTTTTTTACAAAAATATAGTCAGATTTTACCTATTTGTGATGAATACGTTGTATATTGTAAGCTTCATTGGCTGGATTCTAGAATACCTAGCACACTTGAAATAGCAATTTTCTTGTTGCAATGTTTTCTTTTAGCTAAAATATGATGAAAAATCATAAAATTCGGGCGCGGAAACAAATATTTATATGATTTTTTACAAAAATAAAGTCAGATTTTACATATTTTTGAAATGGATATTTTTGTTAAAACGTTCATAAACATGCTTTTGGACTATACTGTGGATAAAATATGATGAAAAATTATAAAATTCGGGCGCAGAAGCAAATATTTATATGATTTTTTTACAAAAATATAGTCAGATTTTACCTATTTGTGATGAATACGTTGTATATTGTAAGCTTCATTGGCTGGATTCTAGAATACCTAGCACACTTGAAATAGCAATTTTCTTGTTGCAATGTTTTCTTTTACCTAAATTATGATGAAAAATCATAAAATTCGGGCGCGGAAGCAAATATTTATATGATTTTTTACAAAAATAAAGTCAGATTTTACATATTCTTGAAATGGATATTTTTGTTAATACATTTATAAACATGCTTTTGGACCTATACTGTGGATAAAATATGATAAAAAATTATAAAATTCGGGCGCGGAAGCAAATATTTATATGATTTTTTACAAAAAAAAAGTCAGATTTTACCTATTCTTGTTGAATACGTTGTATATTGTAAGCTACATGGGCTGGATTCTAGAATACCTAACACCACTTGAAATAGAAATTTTCTTGTTGCAATGTTTTCTTTTAGCTAAAATATGATGAAAAATCATAAAATTCGGACGCGGAAGCAAATATTTATATGATTTTTTACAAAAATAAAGTCAGCTTTTTCCTATTCTTGAAATGGTTATTTTTGTTAAAACATTCATAAACATGCTTTTGGACCTATACTGCGGATAAAATATGATGAAAAATTATAAAATTCGGGCGCGCAAACAAATATTTATATAATTTTTTACATAAAAAAAAGTCAGATTTTACCTATTTTTGATGAATACGTTGTATATTGTAAGCTTCATTGGCTGGATTCTAGAATACCTACCACACATGAAATAGCGGTTTTCTTGTTGCAATGTTTTCTTTTAGCTAAAATATGATGAAAAATCATAAAATTCGGGCGCGGAAGCAAATATTTATATGAGTTTTTACAAAAATAAAGTCAGATTTTACATATTTTTGAAATGGATATTTTTGTTAAAACGTTCATAAACATGCTTTTGGACTATACTGTGGATAAAATATGATGAAAAATTATAAAATTCGGGCGCAGAAGCAAATATTTATATGATTATTTTACAAAAATAAAGTCAGATTTTACCTATTTGTGATGAATACGTTGTATATTGTAAGCTACATGGGCTGGATTCTAGAATAACTAACACACTTGAAATAGCAATTTTCTTGTTGCAATGTTTTCTTTTAGCTAAAATATGATGAAAAATTATAAAATTCGGTCGCGGAAGCAAATATTTATATGATTCTTTACAAAAGTAATGTCAGATTTTTCCTATTCTTGAAATGGATATTTTTGTTAAAACATTCATAAACATGCTTTTGGACCTATACTGTGGATAAAATATGATGAAAAATGATAAAATTCGGGCGCAGAAGCAAATATTTATATGATTTTTTACAAAAATAAAGTCAGATTTTGCCTATTCTTGAAATAGATATTTTTGTTAAAACATTCATAAACATGCTTTTGGACCTATACTGCGGATAAAATATGATGAAAAATTATAAAATTCGGGCGCGCTAACAAATATTTATATGATTTTTTACAAAAAAAAGGCAGATTTTACCTATTTTTTGATGAATACGTTGTATATTGTAAGCTACATGGGCTGGATTCTAGAATACCTACGACACTTGAAATAGCAATTTTCTTGTTGCAATGTTTTCTTTTAGCTAAAATATGATGAAAAATCATAAAATTCGGGCGCGGAAGCAAATATTTATATGATTTTTTACAAAAATAAAGTCAGATTTTTCCTATTCTTGAAATAGATATTTTTGTTAAAACATTCATAAACATGCTTTTGGACCTATACTGCGGATAAAATATGATGAAAAATTATAAAATTCGGGCGCGCTAACAAATATTTATATGAGTTTTTACAAAAATAAAGTCAGATTTTACATATTTTTGAAATGGATATTTTTGTTAAAACGTTCATAAACATGCTTTTGGACTATACTGTGGATAAAATATGATGAAAAATTATAAAATTCGGGCGCAGAAGCAAATATTTATATGATTATTTTACAAAAATAAAGTCAGATTTTACCTATTTGTGATGAATACGTTGTATATTGTAAGCTACATGGGCTGGATTTTAGAATACCTAACACACTTGAAATAGCAATTTTCTTGTTGAAATGTTTTCTTTTAGCTAAAATATGATGAAAAATTATAAAATTCGGGCGCGGAAGCAAATATTTATATGATTTTTTACAAAAATAAAGTCAGATTTTACATATTTTTGAAATGGATATTTTTGTTTAAAACGTTCATAAACATGCTTTTGGACCTATACTAAGGATAAAATATGATGAAAAATTATAAAATTCGAGCGCGGAAGCAAATATTTATATAATTTTTTTACAAAAATAAAGTCAGATTTTACCTATTTTTGATGAATACTTTGTATATTGTAAGCTTCATTGGCTGGATTCTAGAATACCTACCACACTTGAAATAGCAATTTTCTTGTTGCAATGTTTTCTTTTACCTAAATTATAATGAAAAATCATAAAATTCGGGCGCGGAAGCAAATATTTATATGATTTTTTACAAAAAAAAAGTCAGATTTTTACATATTCTTGAAATTTATATTTTTGTTAATACATTCATAAACATGCTTTTGGACATATACTGTGGATAAAATATAATAAAAAATTATAAATTTCGGGCGCGGAAGCAAATATTTATATGATTTTTTACAAAAAAAGTCAGATTGTACCTATTTTTGATGAATACGTTTTATATTGTAAGCTTCATTGGCTGGATTCTAGAATACCTACCACACTTGAAATAGCAATTTTCTTGTTGCAATGTTTTGTATTACCTAAATTATGATGAAAAATCATAAAATTTGGGCGCGTAAGCAAATATTTATATGATTTTTTTACAAAAATAAAGTCAGATTTTACATATTTTTGAAATGGATATTTTTGTTAAAACGTTCATAAACATGCTTTTGGACCTATACTATGAATAAAATATGATGAAAAATTATAAAATTCGAGCGCGGAAGCAAATATTTATATAATTTTTAACAAAAATAAAGTCAGATTTTACCTAGTTTTGATGAATACGTTGTATATTGTAAGCTTCATTGGCTGGATTCTAGAATATCTACTACATTTGAAATAGCAATTTTCTTGTTGCAATGTTTTCTTTTACCTAAATTATGATGAAAAATCATAAAATTCGGGCGCGGAAGCAAATATTTATATGATTTTTTACAAAAATAAAGTCAGATTTTACATATTCTTGAAATGGATATTTTTGTTAATACATTTATTAACATGCTTTTGGTCCTATACTGTGGATAAAATATGATGAAAAATTATAAATTTCGGGCGCGGATGCAAATATTTATATGATTTTTTACAAAAAAAGTCAGATTTAACCTATTTTTGATGAATACGTTGTATATTGTAAGCTTCATTGGCTGGATTCTAGAATACCTACCACATTTGAAATAGCGGTCTTCTTGTTGCAATGTTTTCTTTTAGCTAAAATATGATGTAAAATCATAAAATTTGGGTGCGGAAGCAAATATTTATATGATTTTTTACAAAAATAAAGTCAGATTTTTCCTATTCTTGAAATGGATATTTTTGTTAATACATTTATAAACATGCTTTTGGACCTATACTGTGGATAAAATATGATAAAAAATTATAAAATTCGGGCACGCAAACAAATATTTATATGAATTTTTACAAAAAAAAGTCAGATTTTACCTATTTTTGATGAATACGTTGTATATTGTAAGCTACATGGGCTGGATTCTAGAATACCTAACACACTTGGAATAGCAAATTTCATGTTACAATGTTTTTTTTTTAGCTAAAATATGATGAAAAATCAAAAAATTCGGGGCGCGGAAGCAAATATTTATATGATTTTTTACAAAAATAAAGTCAGATTTTACCTATTCTTGAAATGGATATTTTTGTTAAAACATTCATAAACATGCTTTTGGACCTATACTGTGGATAAAATATGATGAAAAATTATAAAATTCGGGCGCGGAAGCAAATATTTATATGATTTTCTACAAAAATAAAGTGAGATTTTTCTTATTCTTGAAATGGAAATTTTTGTTAAAACATTCATAAACATGCTTTTGGACCTATACTGCGGATAAAATATGATAAAAAATTATAAAATTCGGGCGCGCAAACAAATATTGATATGATTTTTTACAAAAAAAAAGTCAGATTTTACCTATTTTTAATGAATACGTTGTATATTGTAAGCTACATTGGCTGGATTCTAGATACCTACCACACTTGAAATAGCAATTTTCTTGTTGCAATGTTTTCTTTTACCTAAAATATGATGAAAAATCATAAAATTCGGGCGCGGAAGCAAATATTTATATGATTTTTTACAAAAATAAAGTCAGATTTTTCCTATTCTTGAAATGGATATTTTTGTTAATACATTTATAAACATGCTTTTGGACCTATACTGTGGATAAAATATGATATAAAATTATAAAATTCGGGCGCGCAAACAAATATTTATATGTTTTTTTTACAAAAATAAAGTCATGTTTTACCTATTTTTGATGAACACGTTGTATATTGTAAGCATCATTGGCTGGATTCTAGAATACCTACCACACTTGAAATAGCAATTTTCTTGTTGCAATGTTTTCTTTTACCTAAATTATGATGAAAAATCATAAAATTCGGGCGCGGAAGCAAATATTTATATGATTTTTTACAAAAATAAAGTCAGATTTTACCTATTCTTGAAATGGATATTTTTGTTAAAACATTCATAAGCATGCTTTTGGACCTATACTGCGGATAAAATATGATGAAAAATTATAAAATTCGGGCGCGCAAACAAATATTTATATTTATATAAAGTCAGATTTTTCCTATTCTTGAAATGGATATTTTTGTTAATACATTTATAAACATGCTTTTGGACCTATACTCTGGATAAAATATAATGAAAAATTATAAATTTCGGGCGCGGATGCAAATATTTATATGATTTTTTACAAAAAAAAAGGCAGATTTTACCTATTTTTGATGAATACGTTTTATATTGTAAGCTTCATTGGCTGGATTCTAGAATACCTACCACACTTGAAATAGCAATTTTCTTGTTCCAATGTTTTCTTTTACCTAAATTATGATAAAAAATCATAAAATTTGGGTGCGGAAGCAAATATTTATATGATTTTTTACAAAAATAAAGTCAGATTTTTCCTATTCTTGAAATTAATATTTTTGTTAAAACATTCATAAAAATGCTTTTAGACCTATATTGCGGATAAAATATGATGAAAAATTATAAAATTAGGGCGCGCAAACAAATATTTATATGATTTATTACAAAAAAAAGTCAGATTTTACCTATTTTTGATGAATACGTTGCATATTGTAAGCTACATGGGCTGGATTCTAGAATACCTAACACACTTGAAATAGCAATTTTCTTGTTGCAATGTTTTCTTTTAGCTAAAATATGATGAAAAATCATAAAATTCGGGTGCGGAAGCAAATATTTATATGATTTTTTACAAAAATAAAGTCAGCTTTTTCCTATTCTTGAAATGGTTATTTTTGTTAAAACATTCATAAACATGCTTTTGGACCTATACTGCGGATAAAATATGATGAAAAATTATAAAATTCGGGCGCGCAAACAAATGTTTATATAATTTTTTACATAAAAAAAGTCAGATTTTACCTATTTTTGATGAATACGTTGTATATTGTAAGCTTCATTGGCTGGATTCTAGAATACCTACCACACATGAAATAGCGGTTTTCTTGTTGCAATGTTTTCTTTTAGCTAAAATATGATGAAAAATCATAAAATTTGGGTGCGGAAGCAAATATTTATATGATTTTTTACAATAATAAAGTCAGATTTTTCCTATTCTTGAAATGGATATTTTTGTTAAAACATTCATAAACATGCTTTTGGACCTATACTGCGGATAAAATATGATGAAAAATGATAAAATTCGGGCGCGGATGCAAATATTTATATGATTTTTTACAAAAAAAGTCAGATTTAACCTATTTTTGATGAATACGTTGTATATTGTAAGCTTCATTGGCTGGATTCTAGAATACCTACCACATTTGAAATAGCGGTCTTCTTGTTGCAATGTTTTCTTTTAGCTAAAATATGATGTAAAATCATAAAATTTGGGTGCGGAAGCAAATATTTATATGATTTTTTACAAAAATAAAGTCAGATTTTTCCTATTCTTGAAATGGATATTTTTGTTAATACATTTATAAACATGCTTTTGGACCTATACTGTGGATAAAATATGATAAAAAATTATAAAATTCGGGCACGCAAACAAATATTTATATGATTTTTTACAAAAAAAAGTCAGATTTTACCTATTTTTGATGAATACGTTGTATATTGTAAGCTACATGGGCTGGATTCTAGAATACCTAACACACTTGAAATAGCAAATTTCATGTTACAATGTTTTTTTTTTAGCTAAAATATGATGAAAAATCAAAAAATTCGGGCGCGGAAGCAAATATTTATATGATTTTTTACAAAAATAAAGTCAGATTTTACCTATTCTTGAAATGGATATTTTTGTTAAAACATTCATAAACATGCTTTTGGACCTATACTGTGGATAAAATATGATGAAAAATTATAAAATTCGGGCGCGGAAGCAAATATTTATATGATTTTCTACAAAAATAAAGTGAGATTTTTCTTATTCTTGAAATGGAAATTTTTGTTAAAACATTCATAAACATGCTTTTGGACCTATACTGCGGATAAAATATGATAAAAAATTATAAAATTCGGGCGCGCAAACAAATATTGATATGATTTTTTACAAAAAAAAAGTCAGATTTTACCTATTTTTAATGAATACGTTGTATATTGTAAGCTACATTGGCTGGATTCTAGAATACCTACCACACTTGAAATAGCAATTTTCTTGTTGCAATGTTTTCTTTTACCTAAAATATGATGAAAAATCATAAAATTCGGGCGCGGAAGCAAATATTTATATGATTTTTTACAAAAATAAAGTCAGATTTTTCCTATTCTTGAAATGGATATTTTTGTTAATACATTTATAAACATGCTTTTGGACCTATACTGTGGATAAAATATGATATAAAATTATAAAATTCGGGCGCGCAAACAAATATTTATATGATTTTTTACAAAAATAAAGTCATATTTTACCTATTTTTGATGAACACGTTGTATATTGTAAGCATCATTGGCTGGATTCTAGAATACCTACCACACTTGAAATAGCAATTTTCTTGTTGCAATGTTTTCTTTTACCTAAATTATGATGAAAAATCATAAAATTCGGGCGCGGAAGCAAATATCTATATGATTTTTTACAAAAATAAAGTCAGATTTTACCTATTCTTGAAATGGATATTTTTGTTAAAACATTCATAAGCATGCTTTTGGACCTATACTGCGGATAAAATATGATGAAAAATTATAAAATTCGGGCGCGCAAACAAATATTTATATTTATATAAAGTCAGATTTTTCCTATTCTTGAAATGGATATTTTTGTTAATACATTTATAAACATGCTTTTGGACCTATACTCTGGATAAAATATAATGAAAAATTATAAATTTCGGGCGCGGATGCAAATATTTATATGATTTTTTACAAAAAAAAAGGCAGATTTTACCTATTTTTGATGAATACGTTTTATATTGTAAGCTTCATTGGCTGGATTCTAGAATACCTACCACACTTGAAATAGCAATTTTCTTGTTCCAATGTTTTCTTTTACCTAAATTATGATAAAAAATCATAAAATTTGGGTGCGGAAGCAAATATTTATATGATTTTTTACAAAAATAAAGTCAGATTTTTCCTATTCTTGAAATTAATATTTTTGTTAAAACATTCATAAAAATGCTTTTGGACCTATATTGCGGATAAAATATGATGAAAAATTATAAAATTAGGGCGCGCAAACAAATATTTATATGATTTATTACAAAAAAAAAGTCAGATTTTACCTATTTTTGATGAATACGTTGTATATTGTAAGCTACAAGGGCTGGATTCTACAATACCTAACACACTTGAAATAGCAATTTTCTTGTTGCAATGTTTTCTTTTAGCTAAAATATGATGAAAAATCATAAAATTCGGGCGCGGAAGCAAATATTTATATGATTTTTTACAAAAATAAAGTCAGATTTTACATATTCTTGAAATGGATATTTTTGTTAATACATTTATAAACATGCTTTTGGACCTATACTGTGGATAAAATATGATAAAAAAATTATAAAATTCGGGCGCGGAAGCAAATATTATATGATTTTTTACAAAAAAAAAGTCAGATTTTACCTATTTTTGATGAATACGTTGTATATTGTAAGCTACATGGGCTGGATTCTAGAATACCTAACACACTTGAAATAGCAATTTTCTTGTTGCAATGTTTTCTTTTAGCTAAAATATGATGAAAAAATCATAAAATTCGGGCGCGGAAGCAAATATTTATATGATTTTTTACAAAAATAAAGTCAGCTTTTTCCTATTCTTGAAATGGTTATTTTTGTTAAAACATTCATAAACATGCTTTTGGACCTATACTGCGGATAAAATATGATGAAAAATTATAAAATTCGGGCGCGCAAACAAATATTTATATAATTTTTTACATAAAAAAAGTCAGATTTTACCTATTTTTGATGAATATGTTGTATATTGTAAGATAAAGTCACTTGATATGTGGAAAAATCTATCTATTTCACGTGACCGAACAACTATGCAAGTTAATCAATACAAAAAATTAAAACTTGAAATGGAGCAACGTGTATCTAACGGCGAAACTAATTTATCAATAAAATATATTAATGGAATTCCCAAAATCGTTCGCTCGGGAAACTAATCTTGCCCAACAGTGTTCATTCTTCTAGTATAAGTTGTTATTACCAAAATACAAGGGGTCTCAATTCTAAATGCATGAAGTTTTATATTAATTGTTGTGCTGTCTCGTTCGATATTATTGCTTTGTCTGAAACTTGGCTTTCCAGCTCAGTTTATAATGCTGAATTGTTTCCATCTAATTATAATATTTTGAGATGTGACAGAGATTTCAATTTAGTAAATCGATCTACAGGAGGTGGTGTTCTTTTGGCATTAGCCAACCATATCTCATTTAGTCGTTGTGATGTTTCATCTTTAAGATTACTCAATCCTTTAATTGACATTGTTGCTAGTAAGTGTAAAATAGGTAATAGAATATGCGTAGTCTGTGTATTATACGTTCCTCCAGATATAACTGTAGTTGATTTTGTAAATTACATTGATGCACTTGAGCTCTTCTTCTTGAATGAATCTATTTTGTTAATTGGTGACTTCAATGCACCCAACTACTGTAATTCTTCTACCAATTGTACAAAATCTATTTCGCTCCAACAGATGTGCAATGTCTTAAACCTCACACAATATAACAATGTTACTAACATCAATAGCAATACTTTAGATCTGTTATTTTCGAATTTAAACAGTTTAATTGAAGTGAGTAAAGCCGAATGTCCTCTTGTTCCTGAAGATGTTTATCATCCTTCACTTACTGTGCATTTTGAATTAAAGTCGTGTGCTGAAACTAAATTCACACCTTCTAATAATCTTTTTTATAATTTCCGTAAGGCGAATTACATTGAATTATATAATGAAATTTCAGAAACTGACTGGTCTTCTATTTATAACCATAATAATGTTGATAATGCCTTGGATACATTTTATGACTTATTATATGATGCATTAGATAAACATGTTCCTAAACAAAAAAATATTAATTCCAGTTTTCCGCCATGGTTTACTTCGGAAATAAGATATAATATTAGCACTAAAAATTACTTTAGGAAAAGATGGATAAAAACCAAGAACCTCAATTATCAGCTAGAATTTAAAAGATTACGACAGGTAGTAAAACATCAAATTAAAACTGCATATGACAATTATATTCATTCAGTAGAAAACAATATTTAGTCTAATCCATCAGAGTTATGGAAATATGTACAAATGAATAAAGGAAATACTCGTATACCCGGTAAATTATATGATGATGATAATGAATATGAATCCTCTCAAGAAATTGTTAATGCTTTTGCTTCCTACTTCTCCACATTTTATCAGTCTGCTACGCCTACTTTATCATCAAATGATTATACAAATCATTCCCCTTTTAATCTTCAGCCAGTCTCTGAAGATGAAATTCTCTCTATTATATCTTCTTTGCCAAATAAATTTACCTCAGGTGAGGATCAAATTCCTAGTTTTATTGTAAAAGATCTCAAATTTGCTATTGTTCATCCACTTACGTTTATAATAAATCTTCCCATGAAAACTGTCACTTTTCCTGAAAAATGGAAAAGTGCACGCATTATTTCAGTGTTTAAAAAAGGTGATAAATCACACGTAAAAAACTAGAGGCCAATATCAATTTTAAATAACTTCAGTAAAATTTTTGAAATGGTTCTTTTTAAACTGATCTACACAAACACACATTGCTTAATTTCTAATCATCAACATGGCTTTATGAAAGGAAGATCTACTACAACAAACCTTGCTTCATTTTCGCAACATGTCTCAGAAGTAATTGATAAACGTGGTCAAGTAGACACTATTTACACGGATATGTCTCGCGCATTTGATTCTATAAATCATGAGATTCTATTGAATAAGCTAGATTTCTTCGGAGCAGGACCATCAGTTATACATCTTATTAGATCGTACTTACAGAATAGAATGTGCTTCGTCTATTATAATGGTTATAAATCTTTTAAATTTCCAGTATTGTCCGGTGTGCCTCAAGGCTCCAATCTAGGACCTTTATTATTTAACCTTTTTATGAATGAATTAATTGAATCGCTTTCTTGTCATGTACTTGCTTATGCAGATGATATTAAGCTTTATTATAGTATTTCTAATGACAACGATTCCTTTTATTTGCAATCAAATATTGATACCCTAGTAAAATGGTGTGATGATAATAAACTCACTCTAAATGTTGATAAATGCTGCCTGATTAGTTATAGTAGAAAGGTGAACATCATTCTCTTCCGTTATTCCATACGAGGGATTGCAGTAGAACATAAAACATCGATAAAAGACCTTGGCGTAATTTTTTCTCAAAATTTCAGTTTTCAGAAGCATATACTTGATGTCTGCAATTCTACTAGCAAGATGCTTGGATTCCTAATGAGAATATCTAAAATGTTTAACAATCAGTTAGTACTTAAATCGCTATATTTTGCATTTGTAATGAGTAAATTTGATTATGCTAGTTTAATATGGTATCCATTCTATAATTATCAATCAGCCGCTTTAGAGCGTATTCATAGAAAATTTTTGAAATTTCTTTCATTTAAACTCGATGGCGTTTACCCAAAAAGAGGAGCTGATCAAAACTCTCTACTAGAACGTCATAGTATGCCATCTCTCTCTGAAAGAAGAATCAATTCTAGTTCCAGGTTCCTGTGGATGTTAATTAATAATAAAATTGATGCTCCTTATTTACTTTCTTGCATTCCTTCCTACATTCCCAGATCTGGCTGTAGGTACACAAGGACCTTCTATCTTCCCACAGCACGGACCGATATCCTCCAGCGCCCTCCAATATACATCATGTGCCGGAACGCTGAACTGCACTCTCAAGATATTTTTTTGTAATTTATATATTTTCTGTGCTGTTCATCACGTATTTCTATGTATTATTTATAATTTTAATTTATATTTTTTTGTGTTTGTCCTGTAATTGGTTATTTAAACTGTTGGGCAATAAAGTTATTATTATTATTATTATTATTATTATATATTGTAAGCTTCATTGGCTGGATTCTAGAATACCTACTACACATGAAATAGCGGTTTTCTTGTTGCAATGTTTTCTTTTAGCTAAAATATGATGAAAAATCATAAAATTTGGGTGCGGAAGCAAATATTTATATGATTTTTTACAATAATAAAGTCAGATTTTTCCTATTCTTGAAATGGATATTTTTGTTAAAACATTCATAAACATGCTTTTGGACCTATACTGCGGATAAAATATGATGAAAAATTATAAAATTCGGGCGCGCAATCAAATATTTATATGATTTTTTACAAAAAAAATTCAGATTTTACCTATTTTTGATGAATACGTTGTATATTGTAAGCTACATGGGCTGGTTTCTAGAATACCTAACACACTTGAAATAGCAATTTTCTTGTTGCAATGTTTTCTTTTAGCTAAAATATGATGAAAAATCATAAAATTCGGGCGCGGAAGCAAATATTTATATGATTTTTTTCAAAAATAAAGTCAGATTTTACATATTTTTGAAATGAATATTTTTGTTAAAACGTACATAAACATGCTTTTGGACCTATACTATGGATAAAATATGATGAAAAATTATAAAATTCGAGCGCGGAAGCAAATATTTATATAATTTTTTACAAAAATAAAGTCATATTTTACCTATTTTTGGTGAACACGTTGTATATTGTAAGCTTCATTGGCTGGATTCTAGAATACCTACCACATTTGAAATAGCAATTTTCTTGTTGCAATGTTTTCTTTTACCTAAATTATGATGAAAAATCATAAAATTCGGGCGCGGAAGCAAATATTTATATGATTTTTTACAAAAATAAAGTCAGATTTTACATATTCTTGAAATGGATATTTTTGTTAATAAATTTATAAACATGCTTTTGGACCTATACTGTGGATAAAATATGATGAAAAATTATAAAATTCGGGCGCGGAAGCAAATATTATATGATTTTTTACAAAAAAAAGTCAGATTTTACCTATTTTTGATGAATACGTTGCATATTGTAAGCTACATGGGCTGGATTCTAGAATACCTAACACACTTGAAATAGCAGTTTTCTTGTTGCAATGTTTTCTTTTAGCTAAAATATGATGAAAAATCATAAAATTCGGGTGCGGAAGCAAATATTTATATGATTTTTTACAAAAATAAAGTCAGCTTTTTCCTATTCTTGAAATGGTTATTTTTGTTAAAACATTCATAAACATGCTTTTGGACCTATACTGCGGATAAAATATGATGAAAAATTATAAAATTCGGGCGCGCAAACAAATATTTATATAATTTTTTACATAAAAAAAGTCAGATTTTACCTATTTTTGATGAATACGTTGTATATTGTAAGCTTCATTGGCTGGATTCTAGAATACCTACCACACATGAAATAGCGGTTTTCTTGTTGCAATGTTTTCTTTTAGCTAAAATATGATGAAAAATCATAAAATTTGGGTGCGGAAGCAAATATTTATATGATTTTTTACAATAATAAAGTCAGATTTTTCCTATTCTTGAAATGGATATTTTTGTTAAAACATTCATAAACATGCTTTTGGACCTATACTGCGGATAAAATATGATGAAAAATGATAAAATTCGGGCGCGCTAACAAATATTTATATAATTTTTTACAAAAAAAAGTCAGATTTTACCTATTTTTGATAAATACGTTGTATATTGTAAGCTACATGGGCTGGATTTTAGAATACCTAACACACTTGAAATAGCAATTTTCTTGTTGCAATATTTTCTTTTAGGTAAAATATGATGAAAATTCATAAAATTCGGGCGCGGAAGCAAATATTTATATGAATTTTTACAAAAATAAAGTCAGATTTTACATATTTTTGAAATAGATATTTTTGTTAAAACGTTCATAAACATTCTTTGGACCTATACTATGGATAAAATATGATGAAAAATTATAAAATTCGAGCGCGGAAGCAAATATTTATATAATTTTTTACAAAAATAAAGTCAGATTTTACCTATTTTTGATGAATACGTTATATATTCATTGGCTGGATTCTAGAATACCTACCACACATGAAATAGCAATTTTCTTGTTGCAATGTTTTCTTTTACCTAAATTATGATGAAAAATCATAAAATTCGGGCGCGGAAGCAAATATTTATATGATTTTTTACAAAAATAAAGTCAGATTTTAAATATTCTTGAAATGGATATTTTTGTTAATACATTTATAAACATGCTTTTGGACCTATACTGTGGATAAAATATGATGAAAAATTATAAATTTCGGGCGCGGATACAAATATTTATATGATTTTTTACAAAAAAAGACAGATTTTACCTATTTTTGATGAATAAGTTGTATATTGTAAGCTTCATTGGCTGGATTCTAGAATACCTACCACACTTGAAATAGCGGTTTTCTTGTTGCAATGTTTTCTTTTAGCTAAAATATGATGAAAAATCATAAAATTTGGGTGCGGAAGCAAATATTTATATGATTTTTTACAAAAATAAAGTCAGATTTTTCCTATTCTTGAAATGGATATTTTTGTTAATACATTTATAAACATGCTTTTGGACCTATACTGTGGATAAAATATAATAAAAAATTATAAATTTCGGGCGCGGATGCAAATATTTATATGATTTTTTACAAAAAAAAAATCATATTTTACCTATTTTTGATGAATACGTTTTATATTGTAAGCTTCATTGGCTGGATTCTAGAATACCTACCACACTTGAAATAGCTATTTACCTGTTGCAATGTTTTCTTTTACCTAAATTTTGATGAAAAATCATAAAATTCGGGCGCGGAAGCAAATATTTATATGATTTTTTACAAAAATAAAGTCAGATTTTACCTATTCTTGAAATGGATATTTTTGTTAAAACATTCATAAACATGCTTTTGGACCTATACTGCGGATAAAATATGATAAAAAATTACAAAATTCGGGCGCGCAAACAAATATTTATATGATTTTTTACAAAAAAAAGTCAGATTTTATCTATTTTTGATGAATACGTTGTATATTGTAAGCTTCATTGGCTGGATTCTAGAATACCTACCACACTTGAAATAGCAATTTTCTTGTTGCAATGTTTTCTTTTACCTAAAATATGATGAAAAATCATAAAATTCGGGCGCGGAAGCAAATATTTATATGATTTTTTACATAATTAAAGTCAGATTTTACATATTTTTGAAATGGATATTTTTGTTAAAACGTTCATAAACATGCTTCTGGACCTATACTATGGATAAAATATGATGAAAAATGATAAAATTCGAGCGCGGAAGCAAATATTTATATAATTTTTTACAAAAATAGAGTCAGATTTTACCTATTTTTGATGAATACGTTGTATATTGTAAGCTTCATTGGCTGGATTCTAGAATACCTACCACACATGAAATAGCAATTTTCTTGTTGCAATGTTTTCTTTTACCTAAATTATGATGAAAAATTATAAAATTCGGGCGCGGAAGCAAATATTATATGATTTTTTACAAAAAAAAGTCAGATTTTACCTATTTTTGATGAATACGTTGCATATTGTAAGCTACATGGGCTGGATTCTAGAATACCTAACACACTTGAAATAGCAGTTTTCTTGTTGCAATGTTTTCTTTTAGCTAAAATATGATGAAAAATCATAAAATTCGGGTGCGGAAGCAAATATTTATATGATTTTTTACAAAAATAAAGTCAGCTTTTTCCTATTCTTGAAATGGTTATTTTTGTTAAAACATTCATAAACATGCTTTTGGACCTATACTGCGGATAAAATATGATGAAAAATTATAAAATTCGGGCGCGCAAACAAATATTTATATAATTTTTTACATAAAAAAAGTCAGATTTTACCTATTTTTGATGAATACGTTGTATATTGTAAGCTTCATTGGCTGGATTCTAGAATACCTACCACACATGAAATAGCGGTTTTCTTGTTGCAATGTTTTCTTTTAGCTAAAATATGATGAAAAATCATAAAATTTGGGTGCGGAAGCAAATATTTATATGATTTTTTACAAAAATAAAGTCAGATTTTTCCTATTCTTGAAATGGATATTTTTGTTAATACATTTATAAACATGCTTT
The DNA here is from genome assembly GCA_035578165.1 of Stenolophus ochropezus. Classification (NCBI taxonomy): domain Eukaryota; kingdom Metazoa; phylum Arthropoda; class Insecta; order Coleoptera; family Carabidae; genus Stenolophus; species Stenolophus ochropezus. Next base: position 19,136 of record JAQOWZ010000409.1, read on the forward strand.
TGGACCTATACTGTGGATAAAATATAATAAAAAATTATAAATTTCGGGCGCGGATGCAAATATTTATATGATTTTTTACAAAAAAAAAATCATATTTTACCTATTTTTGATGAATACGTTTTATATTGTAAGCTTCATTGGCTGGATTCTAGAATACCTACCACACTTGAAATAGCTATTTACCTGTTGCAATGTTTTCTTTTACCTAAATTTTGATGAAAAATCATAAAATTCGGGCGCGGAAGCAAATATTTATATGATTTTTTACAAAAATAAAGTCAGATTTTACCTATTCTTGAAATGGATATTTTTGTTAAAACATTCATAAACATGCTTTTGGACCTATACTGCGGATAAAATATGATAAAAAATTACAAAATTCGGGCGCGCAAACAAATATTTATATGATTTTTTACAAAAAAAAGTCAGATTTTATCTATTTTTGATGAATACGTTGTATATTGTAAGCTTCATTGGCTGGATTCTAGAATACCTACCACACTTGAAATAGCAATTTTCTTGTTGCAATGTTTTCTTTTACCTAAAATATGATGAAAAATCATAAAATTCGGGCGCGGAAGCAAATATTTATATGATTTTTTACATAATTAAAGTCAGATTTTACATATTTTTGAAATGGATATTTTTGTTAAAACGTTCATAAACATGCTTCTGGACCTATACTATGGATAAAATATGATGAAAAATGATAAAATTCGAGCGCGGAAGCAAATATTTATATAATTTTTTACAAAAATAGAGTCAGATTTTACCTATTTTTGATGAATACGTTGTATATTGTAAGCTTCATTGGCTGGATTCTAGAATACCTACCACACATGAAATAGCAATTTTCTTGTTGCAATGTTTTCTTTTACCTAAATTATGATGAAAAATTATAAATTTCGGGCGCGGAAGCAAATATTTATATGATTTTTTACAAAAAAAATTCAGATTTTACCTATTTTTGATGAATACGTTTTATATTGTAAGCTACATGGGCTGGATTCTAGAATACCTAACACACTTGAAATAGCAATTTTCTTGTTGCAATGTTTTCTTTTAGCTAAAATATGATGAAAAATCATAAAATTCGGGCGCGGAAGCAAATATTGATATGACTTTTTACAAAAATAAAGTCAGATTTTTCCTATTCTTGAAATGGATATTTTTGTTAAAACATTCATAAACATGATTTTGGACCTATACTGCGGATAAAATATGATGAAAAATTATAAAATTCGGGCTCGCAAACAAATATTTATATGATTTTTTACAAAAAAAAGTCAGATTTTACCTATTTTTGATGAATACGTTGTATATTGTAAGCTACATGGGCTGGATTCTAAAATACCTAACACACTTGAAATAGCAATTTTCTTGTTGCAATGTTTTCTTTTAGCTAAAATATTATGAAAAATCATAAAATTCGGGCGCGGAAGCAAATATTTATATGATTTTTTACATAAATAAAGTCAGATTTTACATATTTTTGAAATGGATATTTTTGTTAAAACGTTTATAAACATGGTTTTAGACCTATACTATGGATAAAATATGATGAAAAATTATAAAATTCGAGCGCGGAAGCAAATATTTATATAATTTTTTACAAAAATAAAGTCAGATTTTAACTATTTTTGATGAATACGTTGTATTTTGTAAGCTTCATTGGCTGGATTCAAGAATACCTACTACACATGAAATAGCAATTTTCTTGTTGCAATGTTTTCTTTTACCCAAATTATGATGAAAAATCATAAAATTCGGGCGCGGAAGCAAATATTTATATGATTTTTTACAAAAATAAAGTCAGATTTTACATATTCTTGAAATGAATATTTTTGTTAATACATTTATAAATATGCTTTTGGACCTATACTGTGGATAAAATATGATGAAAAATTATAAATTTCGGGCGCGGATGCAAATATTTATATGATTTTTTACAAAAAAAATCAGATTTTACCTATTTTTGATGAATACGTTGTATATTGTAAGCTTCATTGGCTGGATTCTAGAATACCTACCACACTTGAAATAGCGGTTTTCTTGTTGCAATGTTTTCTTTTAGCTAAAATATGATGAAAAATCATAAAATTTGGGTGCGGAAGCAAATATTTATATGATTTTTTACAAAAATAAAGTCAGATTTTTCCTATTCTTGAAATGGATATTTTTGTTAATACATTTATAAACATGCTTTTGGACCTATGCTGTGGATAAAATATAATGAAAATTTATAAATTTCGGGCGCGGATGCAAATATATATATGATTTTTTACAAAAAAAAAAAAGTCAGATTTTACCTGTTTTTGATGAATACGTTCTATATTGTAAGCTTCATTCGCTGGATTCTAGAATACCTACCACACTTGAAATAGCTATTTTCTTGTTGCAATGTTTTCTTTTACCTAAATTATGATGAAAAATCATAAAATTCGGGCGCGGAAGCAAATATTTATATGATTTTTAAAAAAAATAAAGTCAGATTTTACCTATTCTTGAAATGGATATTTTTGTTTAAACATTCATAAGCATGCTTTTGGACCTGTACTGCGGATAAAATATGATGAAAAATTATAAAATTCAGGCGCGCAAACAAATATTTATATGATTTTTTACAAAAAAAAGTCAGATTTTATCTATTTTTGATGAATACGTTGTATATTGTAAGCTACATGGGCTGGATTCTAGAATACCTAACAAACTTAAAATAGCAATTTTCTTGTTGCAATGTTTTCTTTTAGCTAAAATATGATGAAAAATCATAAAATTCGGGCGCGGAAGCAAATATTTATATGATTTTTTACATAAATAAAATCATATTTTACATATTTTTGAAATGGATATTTTTGTTAAAACGTTAATAAACATGGTTTTGGACCTATACTATGGATAAAATATGATGAAAAATTATAAAATTCGAGCGCGGAAGCAAATATTTATATAATTTTTTACAAAAATAAAGTCAGATTTTACCTATTTTTGATGAATACGTTGTATATTGTAAGCTTCATTGGCTGGATTCTAGAATACCTACCACACTTGAAGTAGCAATTTTCTTGTTGCAAGGTTTTCTTTTACCTAAATTATGATGAAAAATCATAAAATTCGGGCTCGGAAGCAAATATTTATATGATTTTTTACAAAAATAAAGTCAGATTTTACATATTCTTGAAATGGATATTTTTGTTAATACATTTATAAACATGCTTTTGGACCTATACTGTGGATAAAATATGATGAAAAATTATAAAATTCGGGAGCGGAAGCAAATATTTATATGATTTTCTACAAAAAAAAAGTCAGATTTTACCTATTTTTGATGAATACGTTGTATATTGTAAGCTACACGGGTTGGATTCTAGAATACATAACACACTTGAAATAGCAATTTTCTTGTTGCATTGTTTTTTTTTTTAGCTAAAATATGATGAAAAATCATAAAATTCGGACGCGGAAGCAAATATTTATATGATTTTTTACAAAAATAAAGTCAGATTTTACCTATTCTTGAAATGGATATTTTTGTTAAAACATTCATAAACATGCTTTTGGACCTATACTATGGATAAAATATGATGAAAAATTATAAAATTCGAGCGCGGAAGAAAATATTTATATAATTTTTTACAAAAAAAAAGTCAGATTTTACCTATTTTTGATGAATACGTTGTATATTGTAAGCTTCATTGGCTGGATTCTAGAATACCTACCACACTTGAAATAGCGGTTTTCTTGTTGCAATGTTTTCTTTTAGCTAAAATATGATGAAAAAACATAAAATTTGGGTGCGGAAGCAAATATTTATATGATTTTTTACAAAAATAAAGTCAGATTTTTCCTATTCTTGAAATGGATATTTTTGTTAATACATTTATAAACATGCTTTTGGACCTATACTGTGGATAAAATATAATGAAAAATTATAAATTTCGGGCGCGGATGCAAATATTTATATGATTTTTTACAAAAAAGAAGTCTGATTTTACCTATTATTGATAAATACGTTTTATATTGTAAGCTTCATTGGCTGGATTCTAGAATACCTACCACACTTGAAATAGCTATTTTCTTGTTGCAATGTTTTCTATTACCTAAATTATGATGAAAAATCATAAAATTCGGGAGCGGAAGCAAATATATATATGATTTTTTACAAAAATAAAGTCAGATTTTACCTATTCTTGAAATGGATATTTTTGTTAAAACATTCATAAGCATGCTTTTGGACCTATACTGCGGATAAAATATCATGAAAAATTATAAAATTCGGGCGCGCAAACAAATGTTTATATGATTTTTTACAAAAAAAAGTCAGATTTTATCTATTTTTGATGAATACGTTGTATATTGTAAGCTTCATTGGCTGGATTCTAGAATACCTACCACACTTAAAATAGCGGTTTTCTTGTTGCAATGTTTTCTTTTAGCTAAAATATGATGAAAAATCATAAAATTTGGGTGCGGAAGCAAATATTTATATGATTTTTTACAAATATAAAGTCAGATATTTCCTATTCTTGAAATAGATATTTTTGTTAAAACGTTCATAAACATGCTTTTGGACCTATACTATGGATAAAATATGATGAAAAATTATAAAATTCGAGCGCGGAAGCAAATATTTATATAATTTTTTACAAAAATAAAGTCATATTTTACCTATTTTTGATGAACACGTTGTATATTGTAAGCTTCATTGGCTGGATTCTAGAATACCTACCACACTTGAAATAGCAATTTTCTTGTTGCAATGTTTTCTTTTACCTAAAATATGATGAAAAATCATAAAATTCGGGCGCGGAAGCAAATATTTATATGATTTTTTACAAAAATAAAGTCAGTTTTTTCCAATTCTTGAAATGGATATTTTTGTTAAAACATTCATAAACATGCTTTTGGACCTATACTATGGATAAAATATGATGAAAAATTATAAAATTCGAGCGCGGAAGCAAATATTTATATAATTTTTTACAAAAAAAAAGTCAGATTTTACCTATTTTTGATGAATACGTTGTATATTGTAAGCTTCATTGGCTGGATTCTAGAATACCTACCACAATTGAAATAGCGGTTTTCTTGTTGCAATGTTTTCTTTTAGCTAAAATATGATGAAAAATCATAAAATTTGGGTGCGGAAGCAAATATTTATGATTTTTTACAAAAATAAAGTCAGATTTTTCCTATTCTTGAAATGGATGTTTTTGTTAATACATTCATAAACATGCTTTTGGACCTATACTGTGGATAAAATATATTGAAAAATTATAAATTTCGGGCGCGGATGCAAATATTTATATGATTTTTTTACAAAAAAAAGTCTGATTTTACCTATTATTGATAAATACGTTTTATATTGTAAGCTTCATTGGCTGGATTCTAGAATACCTACCACACTTGAAATAGCTATTTTCTTGTTGCAATGTTTTCTTTTACCGAAATTATGATGAAAAATCATAAAATTCGGGCGCGGAAGCAAATATTTATATGATTTTTTACAATTAAATAAAGTCAGATTTTATCTATTCTTGAAATGGATATTTTTGTTAAAACATTCATAAGCATGCTTTTGAACCTATACTGCGGATAAAATATGATGAAAAATTATAAAATTCGGGCGCGCAAACAAATATTGAAATGATTTTTTACAAAAAAAAAGTCAGATTTTACCTTTTTTTGATGAATACGTTGTATATAGTAAGCTACATTGGCTGGATTCTAGAATAACTACCACACTTGAAATAGCAATTTTCTTGTTGCAATGTTTTCTTTTACCTAAATTATGATGAAAAATCATAAAATTCGGGCGCAGAAGCATATATTTATATGATTTTTTACAAAAATAAAGTCAGATTTTACCTATTCTTGAAATGGATATTTTTGTTAATACATTCATAAACATGCTTTTGGACCTATACTGTGGATAAAATAAGATAAAAAATTATAAAATTCGGGCGCGAAAGCAAATATTTATATGATTTTTTACAAAAACAAAGTCAGATTTTACCTATTAGTGATGAATACGTTGTATATTGTAAGCTACATGGGCTGGATTCTAGAATACCTAACACACTTGAAATAGCAATTTTCTTGTTGCAATGTTTTCTTTTAGCTGAAATATGATGAAAAATCATAAAATTCGGGCGCGGAAGCAAATATTTATATGATTTTTTACAAAAATAAAGTCAGATTTTTCCTATTCTTGAAATGGAAATTTTTGTTAAAACATTCATAAACATGCTTTTGGACCTATACTGCGGATAAAATATGATAAAAAATTATAAAATTCGGGCGCGCAAACAAATATTGATATGATTTATTACAAAAATAAAGTCAGATTTTTCCTATTCTTGAAATGGATATTTTTGTTAAAACATTCATAAACATGCTTTTGGACCTATACTGCGGATAAAATATGATGAAAAATTATAAAATTCACGCGCTATCTCAGAGTTTTATATGATTTCTTACAAAAAAAGTCAGATTTTACCTATTTTTGATGAATACGTTGTATTTTGTAAGCTACATGGGCTGGATTCTAGGATACCTAACACACTTGAAATAGCAATTTTCTTGTTGCAATGTTTTCTTTTAGCTAAAATATGATGAAAAATCATAAAATTCGGGCGCGGAAGCAAATATTTATATGATTTTTTACAAAAATAAAGTCAGATTTTACATATTTTTGAAATGGATATTTTTGTTAAAACGTTCATAAACATGCTTTTGGACCTATACCATGGATAAAATATGATGAAAAATTATAATATTCGAGCGCGGAAGCAAATATTTATATAATTTTTTACAAAAATAAAGTCAGATTTTACCTGTTTTTGATGAATACGTTGTATAATGTAAGCTTCATTGGCTGGATTCTAGAATACCTACCACACTTGAAATAACAATTTTCTTGTTGCAATGTTTTCTTTAACCTAAATTATGATGAAAAATCATAAAATTCGGGCGAGGAAGCAAATATTTATATGATTTTTTACAAAAATAAAGTCAGATTTTACATATTCTTGAAATTTATAGTTTTGTTAATACACTCATAAACATGCTTTTGGACCTATACTGTGGATAAAATATGATGAAAAATTATAAATTTCGGGCGCGGAAGCAAATATTTATATGATTTTTTACAAAAAAAAAGTCAGATTTTACCTATTTTTGATGAATACGTTTTATATTGTAAGCTTCATTGGCTGGATACGAGAATACCTACCACACTTGAAATAGCAAATTTCTTGTTGCAATGTTTTTTTTTAGCTAAAATATGATGAAAAATCATAAAATTCGGGCGAGGAAGCAAATATTTATATGATTTTTTACAAAAATAAAGTCAGATTTTACCTATTCTTGAAATGGATATTTTTGTTAAAACATTCATAAACATGCTTTTGGACCTATACTGTGGATAAAATATGATGAAAAATTATAAAATTCGGGCGCGGAAGCAAATATTTATATGATTTTTTACAAAAAAAAAAAGTCAGATTTTACCTATTTTTGATGAATACGTTGTATATTGTAAGCTTCATTGGCTGGATTCTAGAATACCTACCACACTTGAAATAGCAATTTTCTTGTTGCAATGTTTTCTTTTAGCTAAAATATGATAAAAAATTATAAAATTCGGGCGCGCAAACAAATATTTATATGATTTTTTACAAAAAAAAAGTCAGATTTTACCTTTTTTTGATGAATACGTTGTATATTGTAAGCTACATTGGCTGGATTCTAGAATACCTACCACACTTGAAATAGCAATTTTCTTGTTGCAATGTTTTCTTTTACCTAAAATATGGTGAAAAATCATAAAATTCGGGCGCGGAAGCAAATATTTATATGATTTTTTACAAAAATAAAGTCAGATTTTACCTATTCTTGAAATGGATATTTTTGTTAAAACATTCATAAGCATGCTTTTGGACCTATACTGCGGATAAAATATGATAAAAAATTATAAAATTCGGGCGCGTAAACAAATATTTATATGATTTTTTACAAAAAAAAGTCAGATTTTATCTATTTTTGATGAATACGTTGTATATTGTAAGCTACATGGGCTGGTTTCTAGAATACCTAACACACTTGAAATAGCAATTTTCTTGTTGCAATGTTTTCTTTTAGCTAAAATATGATGAAAAATCATAAAATTCGGGCGCGGAAGCAAATATTTATATGATTTTTTACAAAAATTAATTTAGATTTTAAATATTTTTGAAATGAATATTTTTGTTAAAACGTTCATAAACATGCTTTTGGACCTATACTATGGATAAAATATGATGAAAAATTATAAAATTCGAGCGCGGAAGCAAATATTTATTTAATTTTTTACAAAAATAAAGTCATATTTTACCTATTTTTGATGAACACTTTGTATATTGTAAGCTTCATTGGTTGGATTCTAGAATACCTACCACACTTAAAATAGCAATTTTCTTGTTGCAATGTTTCTTTTACCTAAAATATGATGAAGAATCATAAAATTCGGGCGCGAAAGCAAATATCTATATGATTTTTTACAAAAATAAAGTCAGATTTTACATATTCTTGAAATTTATAGTTTTGTTAATACATTCATAAACATGCTTTTGGACCTATACTGTGGATAAAATATGATGAAAAACTATAAATTTCGGGCGCGGAAGCAAATATTTATATGATTTTTTACAAAAAAAAAGTCAGATTTTACCTATTTTTGATTAATACGTTTTATATTGTAAGCTTCATTGGCTGGATTCGAGAATACCTACCACACTTGAAATAGCAATTTTCTTGTTGCAATGTTTTCTTTTACCTAAATTATGATGAAAAATCATAATATTCGGGCGCGGAAGCAAATATTTATATGATTTTTTACAAAAATAAAGTCAGATTTTACCTATTCTTGAAATGGATATTTTTGCTAAAACATTCATAGACATGCTTTTGGACCTATACTGTGGATAAAATATGATGAAAAATTATAAAATTCGGGCGCGGAACCAAATATTTATATGATTTTTTACAAAAAAAATTCAAATTTTACCTATTTTTGATGAATACGTTTTATATTGTAAGCTACATGGGCTGGATTCTAGAATACCTAACATGCTTGAAATAGCAATTTTCTTGTTGCAATGTTTTCTTTTACCAAAATTATGATGAAAAATCATAAAATTCGGGCGCGGAAGCAAATATTTATATGATTTTTTAAAAAAATAAAGTCAGATTTTACCTATTCTTGAAATGGATATTTTTGTTAAAACATTCATAAGCATGCTTTTGGACCTATACTGTGGATAAAATATGATAAAAAATTATAAAATTCGGGCGCGCAAACAAATATTTATATGATTTTTTACAAAAAAAAGTCAGATTTTATCTATTTTTGATGAATACGTTGTATATTGTAAGCTACATGGGCTGGTTTCTAGAATACCTAACACACTTGAAATAGCAATTTTCTTGTTGCAATGTTTTCTTTTAGCTAAAATATGATGAAAAATCATAAAATTCGGGCGCGGAAGCAAATATTTATATGATTTTTTACAAAAATTAATTTAGATTTTAAATATTTTTGAAATGAATATTTTTGTTAAAATGTTCATAAACATGCTTTTGGACCTATACTATGGATAAAATATGATGAAAAATTATAAAATTCGAGCGCGGAAGCAAATATTTATTTAATTTTTTACAAAAATAAAGTCATATTTTACATATTTTTGATGAACACTTTGTATATTGTAAGCTTCATTGGTTGGATTCTAGAATACCTACCACACTTAAAATAGCAATTTTCTTGTTGCAATGTTTCTTTTACCTAAAATATGATGAAAAATCATAAAATTTGGGCGCGGAAGCAAATATTTATATGATTTTTTACAAAAATAAAGTCAGATTTTACATATTCTTGAAATGGATATTTTTGTTAATACATTCATAAACATGCTTTTGGAACTATACTGTGGATAAAATAAGAAGAAAAATTATAAAATTCGGGCGCGGAAGCAAATATTCATATGATTTTTTACAAAACTAAAGGCAGATTTTAAATATTTTTAATGAATACGTTGTATATTGTAAGCTACATGGGCTAGATTCTAGAAGACCTAACACAATTGAAATAGCAATTTTCTTGTTGCAATGTTTTCTTTTAGGTAAAATATGATGAAAAATCATAAAATTCGGGCGCGGAAGCAAATATTTATATGATTTTTTACAAAAATAAAGTCAAATTTTTCCTATTCTTGAAATGGATATTTTTGTTAAAACATTCATAAACATGCTTTTGGACCTATACTGCGGATAAAATATGATGAAAAATTATAAAAATCGGGAGCGGAAGCAACTATTTATATGATTTTTTACAAAACAAAAGTCAGATTTTACCTATTTTTGATGAATACGTTGTATATTGTAAGCTACATGAGCTGGATTCTAGAATACCTAACACACTTAAAATAGCAATTTTCTTGTTGCAATGATTTCTTTTAGCTAAAATATGATGAAAAATCATAAAATTCGGGTGGGGAAGCAAATATTTATATGACTTTTTACAAAAATAAAGTCAGATTTTACATATTTTTGAAATGGATATTTATGTTGAAACGTTCATAAACATGTTTTTGGACCTATACTATGGATAAAAAATGATGAAAAATTATAATATTCAAGCGCGGAAGCAAATATTTATATAATTTTTTACAAAAATAAAGTCAGATTTTACCTATTTTTGATGAATACGTTGTATATTGTAAGCTTATGATGAAAAATCATAATATTCGGGCGCGGAAGCAAATATTTATATGATTTTTTACAAAAATAAAGTCAGATTTTACCTATTCTTGAAATGGATATTTTTGTTACAACATTCATAAACATTCTTTTGGACCTATACTGTGGATAAAATATGATGAAAAATTATAAAATTCGGGCGCGGAAGCAAATATTTATATGATTTTCTACAAAAAAAAAGTCAGATTTTACCTATTTTTGATGAATACGTTGTATATTGTAAGCTTTATTGGCTAGATTCAAGAATACCTACCACACTTGAAATAGCAATTTTCTTGTTGCAATGTTTTCTTTTACCTAAATTATGTTGCAAAATCATAAAATTCGGGCGCGGAAGCAAATATTTATATGATTTTTTACAAAAATAAAGTCAGATTTTACCTATTCTTGAAATGTACATTTTTGTTAAAACATTGATAAACATGCTTTTGGACCTATACTGTGGATAAAATATGATGAAAAATTATAAAATTCGGGCGCGGAAGCAAATATTTATATGATTTTTTACAAAAAAAAAGTCAGATTGTACCTATTTTTGATGAATACGTTGTATATTGTAAGCTACGTGGGCTGGATTCTAGAATACCTAACACAATAGAAATATCAATTTTCTTGTTGCAATGTTTTCTTTTAGCTAAAATATGAAGAAAAATAATAAAATTCGGGCACGGAAGCAAATATTTATATGATTTTTTACAAAAATAAAGTCAGATTTTTCCTATTCTTGAAATGGATATTTTTGTTAAAACATTCATAAACATGCTTTTGGACCTATACTGCGGATAAAATATGATGAAAAATTATAAAATTCGGGCGCGCAAACAATTATTTATATGATTTTTTACAAAAAAAAAGTCAGATTTTACCTATTTTTGATGAATACGTTTTATATTGTAAGCTACATGGGCTGGATTCTAGAATACCTAACACACTTGAAATAACAATTTTCTTGTTGCAATGTTTTCTTTTAGCTAAAATATGAAGAAAAATCATAAAACTCGGGCGCGGAAGAAAATATTTATATGATTTTTTACAAAAATAAAGTCAGATTTTACATATTTTTGAAATGGATATTTTTGTTAAAACGTTCATAAACATGCTTTTGGACTTATACTATGGATAAAAAAAATGAAAAATTTTAAAATTCGAGCGCGGAAGCAAAAATTTATATAATTTTTTGCAAAAATAAAGTCAGATTTTACCTATTTTTGATGAATACGTTGAATATTGTAAACTTATATAAAAAATCATAAAATTCGGGCGCGGAAGCAAATATTTATATGATTTTTTATAAAAATAAAGTCAGATTTTACCTATTCTTGAAATGGATATTTTTGTTAAAACATTCATAAGCATGCTTTTGGACCTATACTGTGGATAAAATATGATAAAAAATTATAAAATTCGGGCGCGCAAACAAATATTTATATGATTTTTTACAAAAAAAAGTCAGATTTTATCTATTTTTGATGAATACGTTGTATATTGTAAGCTACATGGGCTGGTTTCTAGAATACCTAACACACTTGAAATAGCAATTTTCTTGTTGCAATGTTTTCTTTTAGCTAAAATATGATGAAAAATCATAAAATTCGGGCGCGGAAGCAAATATTTATATGATTTTTTACAAAAATTAATTTAGATTTTAAATATTTTTGAAATGAATATTTTTGTTAAAACGTTCATAAACATGCTTTTGGACCTATACTATGGATAAAATATGATGAAAAATTATAAAATTCGAGCGCGGAAGCAAATATTTATTTAATTTTTTACAAAAATAAAGTCATATTTTACATATTTTTGATGAACACTTTGTATATTGTAAGCTTCATTGGTTGGATTCTAGAATACCTACCACACTTAAAATAGCAATTTTCTTGTTGCAATGTTTCTTTTACCTAAAATATGATGAAAAATCATAAAATTTGGGCGCGGAAGCAAATATTTATATGATTTTTTACAAAAATAAAGTCAGATTTTACATATTCTTGAAATGGATATTTTTGTTAATACATTCATAAACATGCTTTTGGAACTATACTGTGGATAAAATAAGAAGAAAAATTATAAAATTCGGGCGCGGAAGCAAATATTCATATGATTTTTTACAAAACTAAAGGCAGATTTTAAATATTTTTAATGAATACGTTGTATATTGTAAGCTACATGGGCTAGATTCTAGAAGACCTAACACAATTGAAATAGCAATTTTCTTGTTGCAATGTTTTCTTTTAGGTAAAATATGATGAAAAATCATAAAATTCGGGCGCGGAAGCAAATATTTATATGATTTTTTACAAAAATAAAGTCAAATTTTTCCTATTCTTGAAATGGATATTTTTGTTAAAACATTCATAAACATGCTTTTGGACCTATACTGCGGATAAAATATGATGAAAAATTATAAAAATCGGGAGCGGAAGCAACTATTTATATGATTTTTTACAAAACAAAAGTCAGATTTTACCTATTTTTGATGAATACGTTGTATATTGTAAGCTACATGAGCTGGATTCTAGAATACCTAACACACTTGAAATAGCAATTTTCTTGTTGCAATGATTTCTTTTAGCTAAAATATGATGAAAAATCATAAAATTCGGGTGCGGAAGCAAATATTTATATGACTTTTTACAAAAATAAAGTCAGATTTTACATATTTTTGAAATGGATATTTATGTTGAAACGTTCATAAACATGTTTTTGGACCTATACTATGGATAAAAAATGATGAAAAATTATAATATTCAAGCGCGGAAGCAAATATTTATATAATTTTTTACAAAAATAAAGTCAGATTTTACCTATTTTTGATGAATACGTTGTATATTGTAAGCTTATGATGAAAAATCATAATATTCGGGCGCGGAAGCAAATATTTATATGATTTTTTACAAAAATAAAGTCAGATTTTACCTATTCTTGAAATGGATATTTTTGTTACAACATTCATAAACATTCTTTTGGACCTATACTGTGGATAAAATATGATGAAAAATTATAAAATTCGGGCGCGGAAGCAAATATTTATATGATTTTCTACAAAAAAAAAGTCAGATTTTACCTATTTTTGATGAATACGTTGTATATTGTAAGCTTTATTGGCTAGATTCAAGAATACCTACCACACTTGAAATAGCAATTTTCTTGTTGCAATGTTTTCTTTTACCTAAATTATGTTGCAAAATCATAAAATTTGGGCGCGGAAGCAAATATTTATATGATTTTTTACAAAAATAAAGTCAGATTTTACCTATTCTTGAAATGTACATTTTTGTTAAAACATTGATAAACATGCTTTTGGACCTATACTGTGGATAAAATATGATGAAAAATTATAAAATTCGGGCGCGGAAGCAAATATTTATATGATTTTTTACAAAAAAAAAGTCAGATTGTACCTATTTTTGATGAATACGTTGTATATTGTAAGCTACGTGGGCTGGATTCTAGAATACCTAACACAATAGAAATATCAATTTTCTTGTTGCAATGTTTTCTTTTAGCTAAAATATGAAGAAAAATAATAAAATTCGGGCACGGAAGCAAATATTTATATGATTTTTTACAAAAATAAAGTCAGATTTTTCCTATTCTTGAAATGGATATTTTTGTTAAAACATTCATAAACATGCTTTTGGACCTATACTGCGGATAAAATATGATGAAAAATTATAAAATTCGGGCGCGCAAACAATTATTTATATGATTTTTTACAAAAAAAAAGTCAGATTTTACCTATTTTTGATGAATACGTTTTATATTGTAAGCTACATGGGCTGGATTCTAGAATACCTAACACACTTGAAATAACAATTTTCTTGTTGCAATGTTTTCTTTTAGCTAAAATATGAAGAAAAATCATAAAACTCGGGCGCGGAAAAAAATTTTTATATGATTTTTTACAAAAATAAAGTCAGATTTTACATATTTTTGAAATGGATATTTTTGTTAAAACGTTCATAAACATGCTTTTGGACTTATACTATGGATAAAAAAAAATGAAAAATTTTAAAATTCGAGCGCGGAAGCAAAAATTTATATAATTTTTTGCAAAAATAAAGTCAGATTTTACCTATTTTTGATGAATACGTTGAATATTGTAAACTTATATAAAAAATCATAAAATTCGGGCGCGGAAGCAAATATTTATATGATTTTTTATAAAAATAAAGTCAGATTTTACCTATTCTTGAAATGGATTCTTTTGTTATAACATTCATAAACATGCTTTTGGACCTATATTGTGGATAAAATATGAAGAAAAATTATAAAATTCGGGCGCGGAAGCAAATATTTATATGATTTTTTACAAAAAAAAGTCAGATTTTACCTATTTTTGATGAATACGTTGTATATTGTAAGCTACATGGGCTGGATTCTAGAATACCTAACACAATTGAAATAGCAATTTTCTTGTTGCAATGTTTTCTTTTACCTAAATTATGATAAAAAATCATAAAATTCGGGCGCGGAAGCAAATATTTATATGAATTTTTACAAAAATAAAGTCAGATTTTACTTATTCTTGAAATGGATATTTTTGTTAATACATTTATAAACATGCTTTTGGACCTATACTGTGGATAAAATATGATGAAAAATTATAAAATTCAGGCGCGGAAGCAAAGATTTATATGATTTTTTACAAAAAAAAAGTCAAATTTTACCTATTTTTGATGAATACGTTTTATATTGTAAGCTTCATTGGCTGGATTCGAGAATACCTACCATACTTGAAATAGCAATTTTCTTGTTGCAATGTTTTCTTTTAGCTAAAATATGATGAAAAATCATAAAATTCGGGCGCGGAAGCAAATATTTATATGATTTTTTACAAAAATAAAGTCAGATTTTACATATTTTTGAAATGGATATTTTTGTTAAAACATTCATAAACATGCTTTTGGACCTATACTTTGGATAAAATATGATGAAAAATTATAATATTCGAGCGCGGAAGTAAATATTTATATAATTTTTTACAAAAATAAAGTCAGATTTTACCTATTTTTGATGAATACGTTGTATATTGTAAGCTACATTGGCTGGATCCTAGAATACCTACCACACTTGAAATAGCAATTTTCTTGTTGCAATGTTTTCTTTAACCTAAATTATGATGAAAAATCATTAAATTCGGGCGAGGAAGCAAATATTTATATGATTTTTTACAAAAATAAAGTCAGATTTTACATATTCATGAAATGGATATTTTTGTTAATACATTTATAAACATGCTTTTGGACCTATACTGTGGATAAAATATGATGAAAAATTATAAAATTCGGGCGCGGAAGCAAATATTTATATGATTTTTTACAAAAAAAAAATAAGATTTTACCTATTTTTGATGAATACGTTGTATATTGTAAGCTACATGGGCTGGATTCTAGAATACCTAACACACTTGAAATAGCAATTTTCTTGTTGCAATGTTTTCTTTTAGCTGAAATATGATGAGAAATCATAAAATTCGGGCGCGGAAGCAAACATTTATATGATTTATTACAAAAATTAAGTCAGATTTTTCCTATTCTTGAAATGGATATTTTTGTTAAAACATTCATAAACATGCTTTTGGACCTATACTGCGGATAAAATATGATGAAAAATTATAAAATTCGGGCGCGCTTACAAATATTTATATGATTTTTTACAAAAAAAGTCAGATTTTACCTATTTTTGATGAATACGTTGTATATTGTAAGCTACATGGGCTGGATTCTAGAATACCTAACACACTTGAAATAGCAATTTTCTTGTTGCAATGTTTTCTTTTAGCTAAAATATGATGAAAAATCATAAAATTCGGGCGCGGAAGCAAATATTTATATGATTTTTTACAAAAATAAAGTCAGATTTTACCTATTCTTGAAATGGATATTTTGTTAAAACATTCATAAGCATGCTTTTGGACCTATACTGCGGATAAAATATGAAGAAAAATTATAAAATTCGGGCGCACAAACTAATATTTATATGATTTTTTACAAAAAAAAGTCAGATTTTATCTATTTTTGATGAATACGTTGTATATTGTAAGCTACATGGGCTGGTTTCTAGAATACCTAACACACTTGAAATAGCAATTTTATTGTTGCAATGTTTTCTTTTAGCTAAAATATGATGAAAAATCATAAAATTCGGGCGCGGAAGTAAATATTTATATGATTTTTTACAAAAATTAAGTCAGATTTTACATATTTTTGAAATGAATATTTTTGTTAAAACGTTCATAAACATGCTTTTGGACCTATACTATGGATAAAATATGATGAAAAATTATAAATTTCGCGCGCGGAAGCAAATATTTATATAATTTTTTACAAAAATAAAGTCATATTTTACCTATTTTTGATGAACACGTTGTATATTGTAAGCTTCATTGGCTGGATTCTAGAATACCTACCACACTTAAAATAGCAAATTTCTTGTTGCAATGTTTCTTTTACCTAAAATATGATGAAAAATCATAAAATTCGGGCGCGGAAGCAAATATTTATATGATTTTTTACAAAAATAAAGTCAGATTTTACATATTCTTGAAATGGATATTTTTGTTAATACATTCATAAACATGCTTTTGGACCTATACTGTGGATAAAATAAGAAGAAAAATTATAAAATTCGGGCGCGGAAGCAAATATTTATATGATTTTTTACAAAAATAAAGGCAGATTTTAAATATTTTTAATGAATACGTTGTATATTGTAAGCTACATGGGCTAGATTCTAGAATACCTAACACAATTGAAATAGCAATTTTATTGTTGCAATGTTTTCTTTTAGTTAAAATATGATGAAAAATCATAAAATTCGGGCGCGGAAGCAAATATTTATATGATTTTTTACAAAAATAAAGTCAGATTTTTCCTATTCTTGAAATGGATATTTTTGTTAAAACATTCATAAACATGCTTTTGGACCTATACTGCGGATAAAATATGATGAAAAATTATAAAAATCGGGAGCGGAAGCAAATATTTATATAATTTTTTACAAAACAAAAGTCAGATTTTACCTATTTTTGATGAATACGTTGTATATTGTAAGCTACATGAGCTGGATTCTAGAATACCTAACACACTTGAAATAGCAATTTTCTTGTTGCAATGATTTCTTTTAGCTAAAATATGATGAAAAATCATAAAATTCGGGTGCGGAAGCAAATATTTATATGATTTTTTACAAAAATAAAGTCAGATTTTACATATTTTTTAAATGGATATTTATGTTGAAACGTTCGTAAACATGTTTTTGGACCTATACTATGGATAAAAAATGATGAAAAATTATAAAATTCGAGCGCGGAAGCATATATTTATATAATTTTTTACAAAAATAAAGTCAGATTTTACCTATTTTTGATGAATACGTTGTATATTGTAAGCTTATGATGAAAAATCATAAAATTCGGGCGCGGAAGCAAATATTTATATGATTTTTTACAAAAATAAAGTCAGATTTTACCTATTCTTGAAATGGATATTTTTGTTAAAACATTCATAAACATTCTTTTGGACCTATACTGTGGATAAAATATGATGAAAAATTATAAAATTCGGGCGCGGAAGCAAATATTTATATGATTTTCTACAAAAAAAAGTCAGATTTTACCTATTTTTGATGAATACGTTGTATATTGTAAGCTATATGGGCTGGATTCAAGAATACCTACCACACTTGAAATAGAAATTTTCTTGTTGCAATGTTTTCTTATGATGCAAAATCATAAAATTCGGGCGCGGAAGCAAATATTTATATGATTTTTTTACAAAAATAAAGTCAGATTTTACCTATTCTTAAAATGTATATTTTTGTTAAAACATTGATAAACATGCTTTTGGACCTATACTGTGGATAAAATATGATGAAAAATTATAAAATTCGGGCGCGGAAGCAAATATTTATATGATTTTTTACAAAAAAAAAGTCAGATTTTACCTATTTTTGATGAATACGTTGTATATTGTAAGCTATATGGGCTGGATTCTAGAATACCTTACACAATAGAAATATCAATTTTCTTGTTGCAATGTTTTCTTTTAGCTAAAATATGATGAAAAATCATAAAATTCGGTCACAGAAGCAAATATTTATATGATTTTTTACAAAAATAAAGTCAGATTTTACCTATTCTTGAAATGGATATTTTTGTTAAAACATTCATAAACATTCTTTTGGACCTATACTGTGGATAAAATATGATGAAAAATTATAAAATTCGGGCGCGGAAGCAAATATTTATATGATTTTCTACAAGAAAAAAGTCAGATTTTACATCAGTTTTTTTTTATTTCCTGTGTTCATCGCAATGAAGTATGTCGAAGAAGATTAAAAAGTCAATAGCTAAAATAACAAAAAGAGACGGCGTCTTCTTTTTGATTCCACCTAGCGGCAAAACATCTATACCGCCAGAGCTTAAGAATGCAGCATTGGTACTTAGAAACCAGCCAAGCTCAGTAAATCAACCCGGCACATCCCCAACCAACCTAGCTATGCCTGTTAACCATTCACCACCTAGAAATTCCAATACAACACCAACTACGACTTATCCTCAGACACTTTCATCAACCAATACGCCCCCAGCCAACCCCATAACGGACGCTTCTCAGAATCCTCTCCAAACGAATACTCCAATTCCCTTTACACAGATATCCGAAATCGAAAATCAGCCTCAAACTCAAAACTCTCCTATAGGATACACCCAGATTTTTCCACCTTTATCGAACAGCGTGAACAGTAGCTCAGAATGGCAAACAGTTAAATCAAACAAAACAAAACGAAACAGTCCAGAAATTAACAGCAGGAACGTCAGACAAAAAACTCTAACTGATTTTGTGTTAAGGATAAGTACTCAAAATAGATTCCAGGAATTAACTAATCAAGACCAAGAAAATGATAATGATGACGAAAATACAGTTGAAAAACGAGAACCTAAACCGCCACCTATTTTTATTCCTGATATAATTAAATTGCAACCATTACTGGAAATATTGAACTTAGTAGCCAAGGATGATTATTTTTTAAAATCAATGTCAAACAATCAGGTTAAAGTGCAACCCCATACATCTGAGAGTTACACAAAAATCATTAAGACCTTAACAGAGAAAAAAACGGCTTTTCATACATATCAGTTTAAACAGAAAAGAAGCTTTAGAACAGTCCTAAGAAATATCCACTACTCTGCGGATATAAAATATTTGAAAACTGAAATAGAGTCGTATGGTCACAAAGTTATTAATATTCACAATATTAAAAATTGGAAAACTAAACAGCCGCTTCCCATGTTTTATGTGGACTTAGAACAGCAGGAAAATAATAAAAAAGTATACGACATTAAATATTTATTAAACTGCAAAATTGAATTCGAACCTCCGCGAGTAAAACGACAAATCGTACAGTGTACTAATTGCCAAAGATACGGACATACCCATAACTACTGCGAGCGGCAAGCACGCTGTGTGGAATGTGGGAAAAATCATCATACATCTACGTGTGAAAAACCATCTAATACAGATGCAACCTGTGCCTTATGTGATGGAAAACACCCTGCAAATTACAAAGGTTGCGCAATATACAAAGAGATTCAAAAAAGAAAATATCCCACTTTACGTACTAAACAAATTACTCAACGACCTACAAATAATAATGTCAACATCCGTCCAGCACAATATGTAAACAATAACAATACATATGCAAGTGTTGCAAAAATGTCTAATCAGCAACCTACTAATATTAATGCAAATACTGCAAAAAATTCACAGGTCGAGACGCCAGCTAATGAAATCGTTACCCCGGAAATAAACACACAAGGTAATTCTAATAAAAATCTAGAACAAATGTTATGTAAACTAATGGAACGTATGGACACAATGTTAAATATTTTAACAACATTAATTTCAAAAATAAAATGAATACTCAGATGAAAATTGTATTATGGAATGCCAACGGCTTGGCTCAACATAGCCAAGAATTAAAATCATTTATTATTAACCACCAACTAGATATAATACTTATATCAGAAACTCATTTCACGAATAAAAACTACCTTAAAATACCAAATTATTCAATATATTCAACAAATCATCCTGACGGAACGGCTCATGGTGGAACTGCAATTATTATAAAAAATTCAATTAAACATTATGAACTTGTAAAATACCAGAAAGAATATTAGCAAGCCACAAATATAAAAATTGAAACACTATCGGAATCTTTTGTAGTGCCAGCAATTTATATGCCACCGAAACATATAATTAAAAACGAAGAATGTACTACCTTTTTTAATACATTGGGAAATAAATTCATTGCTGGTGGAGATTACAATGCTAAACATTAAATTTGGGGATCGAGACTCATTACACCAATAGGAAGAGAATTACTCAAATCTATACAGAATGAACATTACATAACCCTTTCAACTGGAGAACCAACCTACTGGCCGACTGACCCAAATAAAATACCTGATCTACTTGACTATTTCATAGTCAGTGGAAAATCAGAAAAATATTTTAAAGTAGAATCCTGCGTAGATTTATCATCAGACCACTCACCCGTAATTCTAATATTCAGTACACAAATACCAAAAGTAGATAAACCCGCCTCTCTCTGTAATAAAAAAACGAATTGGCACAAATTCAGGAACATACTAGAAAGTAAAATCTCGTTAAATGTCAGCTTAAAATCTCAAGAAGACTTAGATAATGCTGTAGAACATTTAACAAAATCAATTCAGGAATCTACTTGGCAATCGACCCCAATACAAAAATCTTGTAATACTGTAACAAACATACCAGCGTACATCAAACATTTAATAGCCCATAAACGGAAAATTAGAAGAATCTGGCAGACAACTCGAGACCCCCAAGTAAAAAGTAAATTACATAAAGCCACCAAAGACTTGAAAAAAATATTGCAACAAGAAAAAAATGAAACAATTCAAAACTATCTTGAGAATTTATCAGCAACAGATGCAAGTGACGACTCATTATGGAAAGCAACGAAAAAAATCAAACAGCCCCAACAACACATTCCACCTATTAGGAAAGAAGGCGGACTATGGGCAAGGACTGACTCTGACAAAGCTCTAGCCTTTGCAAATCACCTAACAAAAGTATTCCAACCTTTTCCACCCTCGATACCACCAGAAGATGAACAATTCATATACAACACGCTAGAACATCCCTTTCAGTTGGATTATCCTATACGACATTTTAAACCGAAGGATGTTCTCGAGATAATATGCAAACATATAAATCCAAAAAAAACTCCCGGATACGATTTAATCTCTGGAAAAATTTTAAGACAACTCCCATTTAAAGCAATCATTCTTATAACTTATATATTTAACACAATCCTAAGACTTGGAGTTTTTCCATCACAATGGAAAGTAGCTCAAATTATTCTTATACACAAACCAGGGAAACCCGCTGAGGAAACGTCGTCCTATCGTCCAATAAGTTTACTACCTGTACTTTCAAAAGTATTTGAAAAACTTTTCATCACAAGACTGGAGCCCATACTTATGCGAAGAAAATTAATTCCTGATCATCAGTTTGGCTTCCGAAAACAACACTCAACTATTGAGCAGGTTCATAGAGTAGTCGACGTAATAAACAAAACATTTGAAAGAAAACACTACTGTTCAGCAGCTTTTATAGATGTTTCGCAAGCGTTCGATAAAGTGTGGCATATTGGCCTGCTATATAAATTAAAAAGTAACATCCCTCATACCTTCTATCAAATCCTAGAATCCTATCTAACAAACAGATATTTTACAGTAAAATACAAAGAAGAATGTAGTCCATTATACCCAATCAAATCAGGAGTACCCCAAGGTAGTGTTCTTGGACCTATTCTCTACCTCATTTACACGGCTGATATTCCAACAACTCCAAATTCTACAGTTGCCACATTTGCTGATGACACAGCAATCCTAGCTTGTCATAAAAATTCAGCAGAGGCCTCACATCTTCTTCAAATACAGCTTAAAAAAATCGAAAAGTAGCTAAAAATCTGGAGAATAAAAGCCAACGAAACCAAATCAGTCCATGTAACCTTTACCTTGAATAAAAGAACGTGTCCTGTGGTAACACTCAATAACCAACCGCTACCGCAAACTGAAGAAACAAGATATCTAGGAATACATCTTGATAGAAGACTAACATGGCGTAAACACATCTTCTCAAAAAGAAAACAACTGGGACTAAAATTCAGGCAGCACTATTGGCTATTAGGTAGAACTTCCAAACTGTCACTGGAAAACAAACTACTGATATATAAAAGCATCTTTAAACCAGTCTGGACGTATGGAATACAACTCTAGGGAACAGCAAGCAACTCCAATATTGAAATACTTCAACGCTTTCAATCTAAGTGCCTCCGAACAATTACAAATGCTCCTTGGTATGTGCCAAATGTAAACATCCAAAGAGACCTCAACATGTGTACAGTGAAAGAAACAATCGAACAATTTATTACCAAATATCTTAAAAGACTTGAAGCCTACCCAAACACAAGTGCAGTGAAATTGTTAGACAGCAGTGAGGACATACGACGATTAAAACGTTTTAAACCATTAGATTTAGTAGATAGATTTAGCTAACATTATATAGTTAATATTTCGAGTTTTTGTCAGTGGACAAAGGCTCCTCATGTAATTCATTTGCTGTTATATTTTTACTTATTATCTTATATTTAGATAGACTGTAAAATTCTTAGGAGATACAAAAAAAAAAAAAAGAAAAGATTTTACATATTTTTGATGAATACGTTGTATATTGTAAGCTTTATTGGCTGGATTCAAGAATACCTACCACACTTGAAATAGCAATTTTCTTGTTGCAATGTTTTCTTTTACCTAAATTATGATGCAAAATCATAAAATTCGGGCGCGGAAGCAAATATTCATATGATTTTTTACAAAAAAAAAGTCATATTTTACCTATTTTTGATGAATACGTTGTATATTGTAAGCTACATGGGCTGGATTCTAGAATACCTAACACAATAGAAATATCAATTTTCTTGTTGCAATGTTTTCTTTTAGCTAAAATATGATAAAAAATCATAAAATTCGGGCACGGAAGCAAATATTTATATGATTTTTTACAAAAATAAAGTCAGATTTTTCCTATACTTGAAATGGATATTTTTGTTAAAACATTCATAAACATGCTTTTGGACCTATACTGCGGATAAAATATGATGAAAAATTATAAAATTCGGGCGCGCAAACAAATATTTATATGATTTTTTACAAAAAAAAAAGTCAGATTTTACCTATTTTTGATGTATACGTTTTATATTGTAAGCTACATGGGCTGGATTCTAGAATACCTAACACACTTGAAATAACAATTTTCTTGTTGCAATGTTTTCATTTAGCTAAAATATGAAGAAAAATCGTAAAACTCGGGCGCGGAAGAAAATATTTATATGATTTTTTACGAAAATAAAGTCAGATTTTACATATTTTTGAAATGGATATTTTTGTTAAAACGTTCATAAACATGCTTTTGGACCTATACTATGGATAAAAAATAATGAAAAATTTTAAAATTCGAGCGCGGAATCAAAAATTTATATAATTTTTTGCAACAATAAAGTCAGATTTTACCTATTTTTGATGAATACGTTGTATATTGTAAACTTATGATAAAAAATCATAAAATTCGGCGCGGAAGCAAATATTTATATGATTTTTTACAAAAATAAAGTCAGATTTTACCTATTCTTGAAATTGATATTTTTGTTATAACATTCATAAACATGCTTTTGGACCTAATTGTGGATAAAATATGAAGAAAAAATTATAAAATTCGGGCGCGGAAGCAAATATTTATATAAATTTTTACAAAAAAAAGGCAGATTTTACCTATTTTTAATGAAAACGTTGTATATTGTAAGCTACAATGGGCTGGGATTCTAGAATACCTAACACAATTGAAATAGCATTTTCTTGTTGCAATGTTTTCTGTTTACCTAAATTATGATGCAAAATCAATAAATTCGGGCGCGGAAGCAAATATTTATATGATTTTTTACAAATAAAGTCAGATTTTACCTATTCTTGAAATGTATATTTTTGTTAAAACATTGATAAACATGCTTTTGGACCTATACTGTGGATAAAATATGATGAAAAATTATAAAATTCGGGCGCGGAAGCAAATATTTATATGATTTTTTACAAAAATAAAGTCAGATTTTTTCTATTCTTGAAATGGATATTTTTGTTAAAACATTCATAAACATGCTATTTGGACCTATACTGCGGATAAAATATGATGAAAAATTATAAAATTCGAGGCGGCGCAAACAAATATTTATATGATTTTTTTACAAAAAAAAAGTCAGATTTTACCTATTTTTGATGAATACGTTTTTATATTGTAAGCTACATGGGCTGGATTCTAGAATACCTAACACACTTGATATAACAATTTTCTTGTTGCAATGATTTCTTACTCTGAGATAGCGCGT